>JAHFWL010000477.1:352500-656562 GCA_021292165.1 Shinisaurus crocodilurus
TACCACCCAGAAGAGGCCAGCGATGGTGGGAAAGGGCACTGCCTTTTAAAGAACCAGATGTGGCACTTGAGATGGTGGAGCTCCCAGAAGGACTCTCCTGGCCTGGCTAGAAAACCCTCTATGCCACGGCTGGGGTAACTTGTCTTACCTGGCTACACAATTGCTCTCCGTGGTCCTGAATTTGAGTCCTCACTCCTTGAACCTACAGTTCTGTCTGGGGTTCATGAATCTGCTCGATTCCAGAGTTACTTTAGCTGCCGCCCAACCCCAGTTGATCCCCTCACTTGAGCTGTCACTTGGTGGGAATGATGGAATCCACAATGGAACACGACAGGTCTCCGGCAGAGGTCTGTCCTATCACCTTCTGCTGGATCCTTTCAAGTAGAACTGCCAGGGATTGAATCTGGAACCTACTGCATGCAGAGCATCCACTTTACCACAAAGCTATTGTCCCCCGGCCCCCAACCCCCAATTGTCACTAGTGACTGCAAGATAGGATAGTGCTTGTGTGCTGCAGAACCCCCGGATGTGTATAAGAACAAGTGGAGCGTGACGCCTCATCTATGAGCCGCCATTCAATGGGAGGGACTGTGTATCTGGTATCTCGAGTAGTTGAAGTGAAACAGCACTTAGATTTCCTCACTTCCTCATTCACATCAGGAGACAAACCACGTCATTCTACACCTGCTGAAGTTTCCAAACCCCGTATAGAGCAGATTGCCATAGCGAACACTGGAGTTTAACAGATTGTGGATGAACATATCTTTAGGAAAGTTCAGAATGCTTCCTATGCTGAGATTTGAACCCAGATCTCAGAAATCTAGCTTCTTACTATTACTTTAAATAAAATGATTTTTAAAAATTGTTTGTAAGCCACCTTGATTAGTTTTAGTGAAAGGCAGGAGGTAAGAAATCCTAGAAATAAATATTAAATCTTTAACCCACATTCTACATAATGTATCACACATTGGCTTTTATTTTAGTGATGTAACCGAAGTCTGGAACTAGAAAGTTCAGAACGCATACTTGACCTCCAGGCCTCACAGTTTTCCCAGTGTCATAATCAGAAACCAAATCAGAGCTGGATCTCAGAATGGGTCCAGGCATAGATAAGAGTGCAGTCCTGTGGTCCCTGGGAGAGCATCCCATAGGCAAAGGGATTGCTTGGTATCCCCCTCCTGAGACTGTAGACCAGGGCTCTCCAACCTTGGGTCCCCAGATGTTGCTGAACTACAGCTCCCAGAATCCCTTGCCATTAGCCATGCTGGCTGGGTATGCTGGGAGCTGTAGGCCGGCAACATCTGGGGACCCAAGCCTGGAGATCCCTGCCCTAGACGCTGCTATGACGTCAGGAGGGGGGCTCCCCCATTCCGACCCATTGCCGCTGCCGTGGAAAGAGCTGTGCTGGCTGTTTTCTGAGATTGCAAATGCGTCCTTGGAAGGAAGGAAAAGAGAACATTCCAGTGGGCAGTGAGTCAAGAGGAGAGGTTGGGATATGAGAAATCCTATGGCCTCTCCAACCCCAGCCCAGTCCCTACCAGCATGCCCTCTCTAGATGGGCTCAAAGGCTCATCTATTGGGTCAGAATTTTATATTCAACATCAAGAGTGAGAGTTAAGACCAATGGGTTTTTCTCAGACTATTTTATACTGGGGAGAGAGGTATTAGACAGGGATGTCCAGTTTCTCTATCGATATTTGACTTATGTTTGGAACCCCTGGCGTGTGCTATTAGACAGAATAGTAGTGTTCACAGATTTTTAAATGATTGTTTAGAATTTAAAATTATTCTGTATGCTGATGATCGTTTATTGTTTATTTTGAAACTCCAGTCCAGTTCCTGCTTTGATGATGGTGATTAAGAACTTTGGTGATTTGTCTGTCTATTTAATTAATTGGTCAAAGTCTGAATTGATGCTGATTGGAGATAATATATCTCAGAGTGTATTCACTCAGTGGCAATTTCGATGGTGCCCAGATTTTATTACTTACTTGGGAATACTTATCCCTAGAGACATATCCCAAATTATTAAACTTAATTTGAATAAGTTGATTAATGAGATCTTATGGGATATAGACAGATGGGCATCTCTTAAGTTGAGTTTGTGAGGTAAGGGTAATACACTTAAGATGAATATCATACCTAGGATTGTATATGTTTTACGTGGGATTCCTCTACTTATACCTGGCAATTATTTTCAAAAACGTAATGCTTTGTTTTGCAAATTTTTCTGGGGTTCCTCACCTCCATGAATCTCTTTGAAAAGGATGCAACTTTCAACTAAAGAAGGTGGGTTTGGCTTTCCAGATCATGCCTTATATCATAGGGCTTATTTGTTGACTAGTTCTAAATTCTGGTCTTTTCCACTTAGATTAGATTATCCATCTTGGTCATTTTTGGAATCCTTATGTCTGGATCCTCTCTCCAAATAGATGGCATTAGGTTCTCACTACTAGGGATGTACCCACTACCCTCAAGCGGGCGTAGCGGGCCGAAATCGGCCCCGCTCAAGCCTGCCCGAGGTTCGCGGGCCTTACTGGGTCCTGCTGCCGCTCGCTTCTCCGGGACCCAGTGCCCTTAAAACAGCCCTGTTGCCCTGGTTTCTATGGAAAAGACGCAGCACGGGGTCCCAGTGCACCGGATCAGGGTTCCAGTGCGTCACTTCCAGCCAGCTGGAAGTGATGGGACGGGACTGTCGCGGTGGGCACGGGCTGCTCGAGCGGCGTGGAGAATTGCTCCGTGCCACTGAGAATCAAGCAGCGGGGGGGCACCGTGGAGAGGAGAGGCAAGGCGGGGCGCCCCCCCCAGGTACGTGAACATCCCTACGTCACTACACTAAAACATACATTGTGCCTCCTACAATTATGGCAGTTAGAGAGATGTGGCGTATTATATCTTGTCAATTACAGTTTGTTCTATTTTCTCATGCTAAACTAACTTTATGGGGTAATCTGGATTTAAAAATTGGTAAGAAAATGTTCCTGTGGCAAGCTTGGACAGACAGGTTGATTTTTACGTTGGATCAATTAGTGAGTGTAGACGATGAGTTTTTGTCATTTTTGGCTTTGCGTACTAAATATAACATTCCTGCCTCAGCTGAATGGCAATACTTGTAATTGCAACATTTGTTAGAATCTAGGTTTGGTCCTGCCGCTTTTACAGCTTCAGAGCCTCCTTTGCTATTGGATGCATTGATTGAGGCTGAGCAGTTTATCAACCTATGATTCATATTTATAAATATTTATTATTGGTGAATAAATATGATAGAGTCTTAAAGATGAATGCAATAGGGAATTAGATGATCTTGTGTTGCCTAATCAATGGAACATTGTTTTTGCGTCTCTGTCATAAGGGTCTATGGATCTTCAGTTACATTTTATTCAGCAAAAACTTTTGTTTTGTGTTTATTGGACACCACAATGTATTTTTAATAGGGGTTTGTCTAAGTCAGCTAACTGTTGGAGGTGTAATACTGTGAATGCTTCGTTTACCCATATGTTTTGGCAGTGCCCATTGGTTGCTTCTTTTTGGGTAGAGGTTATAGTATGGATAAATCTAGTATTAGAATACTCTTTAATATTTACTGATGCACACGTTCTTTTAAATTATATACCTGCTGTAGGGAATCTATCACAAGGACAACACATGTAGATTTTCCACGCCCTCTTGACAGCTTAAAGACTGATATTACAACACTGGAAAGATAAATGCTCACCTCCTATAACACAATGGATTGAGGACCTCATAACGCTTTCAACATTTGAGTGGGTGGTATTTAAATGCCAAAGCAGTTACTTTACTCCCAACTCAAGGATGGAAAGAGGAATATCGGTGGTCAGTATAAGAGGTCTAAAGATGTTCTTAAGGCTAATCTAAAAAAAATGCAATATAAACATCGAAAACTGGGAAGCTCTGGCCCATGAACGATCTAAATGGAGGTTGGCTTTTCACTAAGGTTCCATGGACTTTGAAGAAGCCTGAGTGCAAGGTGAAAGGGAGAAACATGCTAAGCGAAAAGCACGTCAAACGAATACTTTACAGGACCATCTTCCATCTGGTAACCTGTGTCCTCACTGTGGGAAGCTGTGTGGATCTAGAATTGGCCTCCACAGTCACTTACGGACCCATTGCTAGAGTCTACACAATTTTTAGAATTTCCTCTTTTTATAATTTTCTTTTTGCAATTTTATCTTGGAAGATAATCTTACTTGGTCATGAGTGATCGCCTACTACTACTATTTAGATGCCACCTGCAGATGGATCAATACATGGATACTTGGTCTGCTTTTTCTGAAGTTTATGCATAACTGTCTTTACGGATAGTTGTATACTACATACTTATTGATACTTATGGATATATATTTCATACATATTTACTGGAAGTGATTCATTTTAAACACTGCAAGAAAATTGTATTTTTTCATTATTTTTTTAATATGGTTTTTGTTTTGTTTTGGTGTAATTCACATTTTAAAAACTAATAAAAAAAGGCTCATCTTGAGGAGAAATGTTTCGAAGGAGTACAGAGAGGCAAAAATCGCCTCCCTTGCTCCTCCTGTCATGTCTGCTGCAGCCCTGCAGGGCATTGGATATGCAGAAGCCTCTGGCACAGGAGGTTTTGTCCTTAAAGATAATTTGAGCCTGATCTGAATTGGACCCAAATTATCTCGTTTTAGGTATGCTGCCCACTCCAAACTGATTTTGTGGAATCTCTAGTTCTCACTGTAATGATTCTGACTAGTATTAAGACTATTAATTAGGTGACCATTACTACATATTTGCTTGGCACTTATTGTGCCAGTCTGGACCCCCAGATGTTTTAATATAGGCCGCCAACAGTTGATGTATCCATATTTACTAGCCAGTGGCCATGCTAGCACATTGTAAAGCATAATTTAAAGTTACCTGCACAAGCAGAAATGAGTGTGCAAAGCACTGGGCTCGTTCCCTCCCCCCATCCCTCCTTTCTTCTCCTCCCACACAACTGCTGCGATCCCACTGGTTCTGTTGCGATCATGGGACCCACTATTTTTGCAACAGGAACTATTGCTTTCAACATTAATCCCAAAAATGAGTGGGAACGCTCATTTCCAGATTGGGGCAGGTCAGTGGAACTCCATTCTGCAAGCTCCACTGACCTGCCCCGTTCTGGAAATGAGTGTTTTGCTCCTTTCTGATTGCTGTAGGATTTGCTAGCTTCCCGTTGTGCTAGTGGTGGGTCCAGCCAGTGCGTGGGCAGTGTTGGATACTGCCCCAGGTTTCAGTTTCACTTTAGCAAGTTTCAGTTTTGCTTCAGCAGATTGCATTATGTGCAAACCAGGAATTGTGGGTTAAAATAAACTCTTGTTTGCCGAACAAAGCACAAAATAAATGCAGGGTTGAAGTTGGTTTAGGGCGCAATCCTATTTTCTTTTTAGACAGAAAAAAGACCAACAACACCCAGCATTCCCATCTAGCCCCATGCTGGCTGGAGAATTCTGGGAGTTGTATGACTTTTTTCTGTATAAACATGCATATAGGATTGTACTGTCAGCGTTTATTTTGAAGTGGAATTCCTGGTTCTCATGTAATGACAAATGAAGAATCTGCTAAAGTGGAACTAAATTCTGGTTATTCCTCATCCTAGCATGGGAGAAGGAAAAAGGAGCAGGGAGTGCTCAAGCCTGCTTTGCACGGGCACATTCCTGCTCACGCACTTAACCCTAATTGATGTTATACTGTTACATGCTTGAATCATGTACTATAATTCCCCCCTCCAAAGCAGTGCTTACAGATTTCTGCAAAATAATACTTTGTTTACATTGAGTATTGAATTTCCTCATAAGACAATACTTTTGGGGGTCGATGGTATGTGTGTGTGTAAAATGTTTAACATTGGTCCATGAGATTCATCTGCTTAGCATAATTTCATTTTGACCAAAACCCTCAACCCCAAACCCAACAGGAATAACTGCAAATGTAAAATACTTCTGATATCTGGCAACATGATACAACCGTGCATCACATTGTTGCAACACAATTTCTCAATTTTCTTTTCCAAACAGGTTGCGAAAGCAATGCCTCCTCTTTGGCAGTGCAGATGGGTGTGTTGTGTGTCACAGAAACGCAGACAGACCTTAACTGTTACGGCACGAACAGCACCAGTAAAATAGCAGTGGAACAGATGCCGCCACCACTGCCCCTGGTGGGGGAAAGATGAGGAAACAGAAGGGCATTAGAGTTGGTCCATGGCAAATTAATCCTATTGTACTAGCAGCTGCAAACAGCGAGATGTTAGCATTCGTGCTTCAGCTCTTCCAGTGCACCGAGCCCTGGTAGAGATGGTTGGAAGAGAAGAGACAGTGAAAGGTCACCAGTTTCAATGGAATAATAATGATGAGGGACCAAAAATAAAAATAAAAATCCACATTTGTAGACATGTGAATGAGACCCGTTTTTCAATAGATCTGTCCAAGCTGGGATTCTTAACACAGACATAGGGTTCTCAGGTATCTGCAGTTGCCTCCGTGGTATGAAAAATGAGGCTCCTTCTTATTTCTTTTTTATTTTTTCCCTTCTTTATTTTAATAGTTCTGGCAACCCGACGTCTGAATCCAGCCCATATGTAGTGCAAGCTCTAATCTGATTGGCAAGGAAAAAGAGTTTCCTTGTTCATTTTGGGGATGAATAGGAGTCCATTTTAATGTTTCTCAAGAATAAGGTGATTTTAGTGATGGATCAGCAAAATGGAAATCTATCTTATCTTCTGGTTCCAAAGAATTTGACTCCCAAGTGCAATGCATCTTAGTGCAGATGAAGACTGCATGAACAATATTGGTCAAGGATATGCAGACTTTGTTCATACCTGCTTTTTTTGCCAGGCTATGTGAGAACTTGTCGAAGAGAGATGTGCAAACAATGGCTTGTATATGCCAAAGCTGGCATCGAAGGATTCTTAATGTCTGAATAAGAGCTGCCCCCCCCGCTCTCTGCCACTGCCTTTCTTGAACAAGAAATGCTGCTAAGAAAAAGAATAGTTGCTTTAAGCATTTGCAAATGGTAATGCACCAACAGCTGGTCTCAGTCCAACTCAGCGACTGTAGGGACATTTAAAAAGACAGGGCAGAGTTTGAAATCTACTCCCAAACTCCTGTGCAGAGTTGGGGGAGAGGGAGAAACTTGGTCTTCTGTTTCTTCATCTCAAAGATCCCCAATGGAAGTCTCCTATGGAGCCCCAGCCTTGCCTGGCATACTAGATAGATACACATTGCTTGATCTAATGCTTCACCGATACCATTCCCTCCAATAGGGAACTTGGGTGTTGAATGCCGACAGAAATGTACCCAACACAGAGCCATTGAGAAACTAGAGGGAGGAATGAGCATGCTTGGGGGAACCTTCTTGTAGGTTTGTATATCAGTGGTACTGTATATCTCTCCTGCGCCCTTGCAATTTTTGGTGAAAATTCTTAAAAACAAAATAAACTTCATAGACAGTGGGTGTGCCTGTAAAACATAATTACAGAAATGCCCAATAGCCTGATTCTATATGACTTACTACTAAGTAAGTGACCATAGAATTTTAGCCAAAATCTTCTCTTTGATTCACTAAGATTAAAATGCCCCACCATATGATGTTTGGTGAGACCTATTGAAGGGCAATAATATTGCTAAACTTTAGAGCTTTCTGCCCATTTCAGTATTAAGGACTGTGTTTGTTTGTTTGTTTTACTATCTTAAGCTGCATGGAAGATTTTTAAAATTTAAGGGTGCAATCATATGCATGTTCTGACAGAAAGAAGTCATATAATTCCCAGCATGCCCCAGCCAGCTGGGTGCTGTAGGACTTTTTTCTGCATAAACGTGCTAGGTGTATCTTCTTCATACATAAGCAGGTATTCACAACAGTTAAAACCTCAGTCATACTGATCTAATTGATACTTTCAGCCTGTTTTATATTGATCTAAAAATGTTACACTTTATCTCCGTAGCTGCATTTATCCACACAGTTGTTGGATTTTAACTCAAGAGGAAGGAAGGACCCGCACAGATGATATTGTGAGGCCAACTATTCATCTACCACAATCCAGACTAGTACAATGTGCCATGACTTGTTGGAGCACAAAACAAGAACTACAGATATGCACAGAGCCAATAATTGAAGCACATGATCTTGTCCACAGACTACACATCAACTTCACGAAACACATAACATGCAAATATGGAGCCATATTATCATGGACTTTAGAAAACAGGCTAGGACGTGGTGTACCCCATTTTTCAGAGTACAGTGGAAGAAATTAAACTTTGCAAACGTTTCTCTTGTTTTCTGTTAACCTAACACAAGTAAAAGGTTAAATAGTGAAACCCCAACATGATACCCAAGATGATAATAACTAGATAGGTTGGGCCTACTCCTAAAAACAACTAGCTATGCTAGCCCTACCTGAATTCCATCCCAGTTCTACATGCCACATCATCATAATAAATATAATAATAATAAATATAATAAATAAATAAATTTATAATTTATTTATAATAAATAAATAAATAAATAATATGTCCTACTGGAATCAAAGAGATTTACTCTTGAGGGCAGTGTGGTGTGATAAATTATGAACTATCTGCGATCCTATACTCGTTTACTTTTGAGTAAGTCCCCTTGAACCCAGTGTGGCTTACTTCTGAGTAGGTACATATAGGATTGCAGTGTAACAGTTGTTCTGATAAATTATAGCAATTCTATTGTATTTATGTAAAGGTAACACTGTCCAGGGTCCTTACCAGTTGATGGAGTCAACTGCCTGCCTGGGTTCTTTTTCTTCCTTACCGTCAACTGCCCACCTGGTCTAAGGTATACTCAAGGCCTAGAAGAGGTAGAATCAGATGCTCATGAAAATGTAGAAATAATTGCGAATGTAAGGGGGAAATGAACAGTCAAGACACTTAGTTGGTATTTAACTGGGCCACGTTTATTTACATACAATGAGCTGCAAAGGGATGGAGTGCGGGTTATTCTATTCTGGCCTCCTAGGCTGCTCAATTGTGCAATTGGGGCGGAGCATCCAAAACCGGGAGGTGGCGATGAATCCGCCGCCGCCCCATTTTCCACTTTACAGTGATGGGAGCCTTTGTTGCGTCGCCCCCTCTCGGAGTCTCATGACAACAAGCTTGGCGAGAACAAAGGCATCACAGGCGTTCCTGATCCTCAGCTGTCTGAGCCTATTGACCCATCAACCTGAGGCATCCTGAAACCGCCTGTCACCTGAATGGTACCAGTGATGCTCACCTCACCCTATCAAATACCCTAACCCGCACTTACCTGCCTACTATCTAAATGTGACCATTTTGGGTTGCTATTTACACTGACAACAAACACTCCCAACCCTGCAGTAGTATGGAGTAGGCGAAACACGCTCACCCCCCTAATGGAGATGAGCCAAAATTCCCACTCGGCCCCTTAACGGCGACCAGAGGAGCCCATACTGTATACAGGGCGGGAGGGAGCTGCAAGGAAACAAAGAGGGTGTGGGGCGGGACTGCCAGGCCTAATATTGGCTCTTGTAGCCCCGCCCCTTTTATGCCTGAATACCTGCGAGAACAGGTAAGTCTTGCCTCACTTCCCCCACGTCCACAAAATTTCTCCCCTGCCCACAGCTGCGCGTGATCCGGGGGAAGGTCCTTATTGAAGAAACAAATAACTAACAAACATATACAATAAGAACACAAGAAGGGCCATGCTGGATCAGACCAAGGGTCCATCTAGTCCAGCATTCTGTTCACACAGTGGCCAAGCAGCTGCCCACAGGAAACCCACAAGCAGGACATGAGTCCAACAGCACCCTCCCACCCATGTTCCCCAGCAACTGGTGTACATAGGGATACTGCCTCTGATACTGCAGGTAGCATATAGCCAATCAGGGCTAGTAGCCACTGATAGCCTTCTCCTCCAGGAATGTGTCTAATCTTTTAAAGCCATCCAAATTGTTGGCTTACTACATCTTGTAGTAGCAAATTCCACAGTTTAACTATGCACTGTGTGAGGAAGTATTTCCTTTTACCTGTCCTGAATCTCCCACCAGTCAGCTTCATGGGATGATCCCAAATTCTAGAATTATGAGAGAGGAAGAAAAATGTCTCCCTATCCACTTTCTCCACACCATGCATAGTTTTGTGCACTTCTATCATGTCTCCCCTTACTTGCCTCTTTTCTAAGTGAAACAATTCCAGCTGCTGTTACCTTTCTTCATGGGGAGCTGTTCCAGCCCCTTGATAGTTTTAGTTGCCCTTTTCTGCACTTTCCCCAACTCTACAATGTTAATCTCCAATCAGCTCAACAGTTGTTTTTTTACTGGTTACTTTTTCCACTCTCCCCCTCAACTGTCTTGGAACTGTCTCTCTTCTCCCTCCAACTCCATCAAAATTTCATTGTGCAGTCCCGGAGGGGCGGGAACAGGGATTTCACCGTGCAGTCCTGGGGGAGCAAGGATTTCACCGTGCAGTCCTAGGGGAAAGGGAACAGGGATTTCATTGTGCAGTCCCGGGGGAGGAACAGGGATTTCACTGTGTAGTCCTGGGGGAGCAGGGATTTCATTGTGCAGTCCAGGAGGAAAGGGAACAGGGATTTCATTGTGTAGTCCTGGCGGGGGGGCAGGGATTTCATTGTGTAGTTCAGGGAGGGAAGCAGGGATTTCATTGTGTAGTCCCGGGGGGGGGGGAAGCTGGGATTTCATTGTGCAGTCCCGGGGGAGCTGGTAGTCCTGGGGGAGCTAGGATTCCATTATGTAGTCCCGGGGGACCTTTCCTATGGAGCGATTCAAAACAGCGGTCAGCGACCTTAAGGAATTTCGAACAAAAAGTGCCTATAGGAAAATGATGACCCGTGCAAACTTGGCACAGTCACTCTTCATCACGCGAGCGAAGCCGCGGGCAACAGCTAGTCATTTATATGGGTTACTTTTCACTATATCAAAATAGGGTTATCACCAGATTAAAGAAATCTTAGCCCATTAAGTTTAGTTTTAAGCTTAGTTTTAAGCCATTAAGTGTAGTTGCTTGCTTGATTAAGTATGTAAAAACAATGTTTCTGAAAGAAGAACATACTTCCTGGGGGTCTTTAAGATGATGCACATGTGTCATAGCAGCCTTCATCTTAGAAGGGACATTCCTCTACTGTATGTAAGAAAGGAGAATGCTTATTTTGAGATAGTGTTCACCACCTGCATTTTTAAAATAAGTTTTAGAAATAAAATATTTGTTTGTTTTTAAAAATTTGTTGCCAGAGGCAACTTTTTAAACTATTTTGGGGAATGGTCCTATGGCCTCTATATATTGTCTGAGGGGCCATAGGATAGTTCAGATTCCCAGCTCTGAGGTCAGAGACGACGCTCTGACCTCAGAGGTGGGAATTGGAGCCCCGCCCCTTCCCCACCCCACCCCACCCCCTTGCAACTGGCGCAGGAAGAACCACGCTGGCTGTTCTCCGAGGTCGGGAAAGCAACCTTGGAGAGGGGTTAAAGGGGACGATTGCATGGGATTGCAGCAGCCTAATTGATTAAAAGTTGCAGACTTAATTAAAATATGATTAGTTCAGTTAACTGTCTCAGAGGGGGTCTATAGGATGGGTCCTCCTCCTCCTCCTTAAAAAAAAATAATTTCCCCTGCAGCAAGGACCATTTCTGAATAGGTTATGTAGAAAATAGTTTGCTTTTTCTTTTTTAAATGAAACACTCAAGTTCTCTCTTACTCTCCAACTTATGTTGCATTACCCAAATTCTTTTGCTGCATCTAAATCTCCAGGAAATTGTGAAGCTAAAAGAATGTTTTATAGCTAACTGTAATTACTGATGAATTCTGCTTGTGGCCAATGTACTATAGAGTGAAACAGGAATTACTCTGAAGGCCTTAGTTATTAGCAGTAAAGCTTATATATGCTGTCTTCCCCCCCCTTTGTTCCCTGAACAGAAATGAAATATTTAGCCCCCCCCTCCCCGGTCACAAAGATAACTGATGATATTTGTTGATACATTTTATTTCAACTTAACAGTTATGTCAAACTTTTTACAAGGCACATTCGTTATTTTAAAAGTTGAGCAGGGTCGGGAAAACGAAAAAGCAAAGAAAATTAGCCTGACTGAACAGCGATCTGTACATTCTCCCCTATTCTTCCACCCACCCCTCAATTCCTGCCCTGATAAGATATTTGTATTTACAAGATGTTCACAAATAGTGGCACACTGCCTGTTGGCTTGGAGTCGTCTCTCTCTCCCCCCATTCCCCTCCCCCCACTTCTTTAACAATCATATGGCTTGATTCTGTTTTCCAGATCTTTTCTGAGAGCTGCTATTTGAAATAAAAATGTTTGTATCCATTTCCCTATTAATGGCCTCATTGTAATACAACCTGCTGCAGTTAAAACGGCAAAACAGATGCAACAATGAAAATTCAAAGTGATGGACATTCAGCTTTGCCTGTAAAAGCTGCTAACAGTTTAGAGCACTGGAGTGGCTTTTGGAGCGCCAGATAGGAAAACTGAAAAGCGCCAATGAAAAGCAAAAGAAAGGCGGCTGTTTGTGAACTGGAGAACTGTGCTAGGAATGCTACCCAGGCCCGGATGATTTTCCATCTTTTGAGGTTAGGCTTCTTCTGTTGACTAACATCAAGTGCAGAATTGTTTTCAGTAGGAATAAAGCCAGCAGCTTTTCCTTTTGGGTTTGTGCCCTTACTGGTGCTTCATGTTGAATTTTAAAATGGGTGTGCCGGCCTCACAAAGGTTGGCATGATTGGTCTTCCTCTCTAAAGAAAAAAATATGGTCCTTTTTATTATTATTATTAGGGCAATTGTTTGTCCCATAAAAAGCTGCATCTTAACTATTTTGGCTTCCATCTCTTTTTCTTTCAAACCCCTACTGGCACCAGCACGTTTCTGAAATGGTCTCTATTAAGTTGTTCTCCATTCTTTAGAAAAGCAAATATTCTAGCTAGAAGATTGGGATATTCAGATTTGCTTTGCAAAATTTATAACAGAAGAGTAACATATGAAGGATTTGAAAGGTCTTTATGTGCTCAAACTTACATCTGGATTTGCTATCAATCCTTCTAATAGTGAACTTTGGTGGTGAGTCAGGATAGAAATGAAGCCCAAACAGGGCCACTGAAAAACAAGAGGGAAGTGGCAGCATGCTTGGGGAAACCCCAAGGTTTGAAGTAAAAAAGAGAAACAAACAAACAAAAACAATTAAAAACCAGAGGGGGGATCCCCCCACCCAAAAAACAGCACCATGAGAACTAGCCATGGAATGTTGAGTGTCAATTGGAAAAGGAAAATGGTAAACTGGTGTGTGTGCGCACGCATGTGTAATGCTCTTCCTGGAGGGAATGGCTTGCTGAAATGCTGGACAGGAGCATTCCTGTTAGGAGAGGGGACACACTGCCACGTTTTGTTTGAGGTCCCACTTGTAAAATATACTGAATCTTAAAGAGTGTTGCCAACTGACTGCTTATATGATTGTATCTTTGATGTGCTTATATGGTTTTATCTTTAATTTACATTGATTTAAACCTGCAATATTGACTTAGAATGTTTACTTCCGGTCTGGCTTTTTTTTTGCCAGCCATGAATGGGCTTGAATAGTCAGCACACCTATTCTGACACGGAGGGTATAGCAACATCTTATGTGCAAATGCACCTATTAAAGCCCGAGGCTTTTTAGTGTGTGTGTGTGTGTGTGTATGTGTGTATGGCAAGCACTACTGAGAGTGGTGACTTAGTGGGGGGCACTTAAGCCATTCCATGCCTGCTGCATCCCCACTTTAAATTGCCCTTCCCCAACCTGCCTTGCACCTCATGAGGATCCTGTTGTGTGTTTGTCCTCGCAAATATGCACTTATAATCCAGTAGTGCGTGCATAAGACAGAGAGAGAGAGAGAGAGAGAGAGAGAGAGAGAGAGAGAGTTCCCTCCTATGCTCCAAATCATATGCTCTCAAATTAGGGAGGTTATGTGTCCTACTTTACAGTCCTCTATTTGAAGGGCAGTCAGAGGACAGTCCTCTGTTTGAAGACATCCTACATTTGAAAGGCTGTCTGGTTCAAGTCCAATTAAAGAACCATCTGAAGGAAGAGCTGGGCCTTGAATTTGCCCATCAACAGTGAGCTCCTGGACGTTGTTGTTGTTGTTGTTGTTATTATTATTATTATTATTATTATTATTATTATTATTATTATTATTATTATTATTTCTATACAATCCAATAGTCCAAGCTCTCTGGGTGGTTTACAACCATCAATAAAAATACAATAAAATACATTATGCTGAGATGTACTGCATTTCTATTTAAATTACAGTCATTATTTCTATATGTGCATCCATATATATAAATCAGCATATGCAAATTTTATGCAACTCTTTGCCCTCTTTTTGGCTGGTGCATTTCCTCTTTTTTTTGGGTGATACGTATGTGGACACCGTATCCCAAGTCTGCTTTTCATTTTTTTTTTTAAAAAGGCCAACCGGCTTCCTTACATGTGTTTGCATGTAATGTGTATTGTGCCCCTTCAGGACTTGGCTGAATTCTGTTCTGGATCATCTATCTTGGGAAAATAGCCAGAATCCCTGGGAGCTCTCCTAGTTCCTTTAGGCCCTACTTGAGATTCCTTGTTGCCTGTTACCTGCCTCTTCAACCTTGCAGCTTTCCAGTCTAAGAAGGCCAATTTGAGTCCTTCCCTCCTAGGATGGCTGTGTGTTCTCTTTTACAGAGAACATTTCTCTGTTCGAAAGTCTGTCAGAGGACGGTTCTCTATTTGAAGGGCTGTTCAGTCCGAGTTAGGTTTAAAGATAAAGATCCAGGGATGTCAGGTTGGTGCTTGCTCTGCCAGTATTCTGTCACCACTTAAGATGGATCTTTTCCAACAGGCCTTTAATTTAGTTGCTGCATAGATTTTTTGTTTTGGTCAGTTTTGGCTCCTTCTTAGTTTGTAACTCTTTGCTTGATTGCTGCTGCTACAACGCACTGGAACAGATTTGTGGGGTGTGTTGGGGGCTGGGGAGCTGCAGGCAGGAGGGGAAATCTATTCCACAAACAGTGTCCATTCTGCTGGTGGACGGACAGGACTTGATACAGCCCTTTGTATTTTCTTATATGTGTGTGCTGTTTTTTGTTTTTGTTTTAAATTGATATTGTTTTAGCGGCTTTGTTTTGTGTGTGTGTGTTTTTAAGTAAGCCACTTTGCATGCCTCCACCATGGAAGCAGGGGTGGGGTTATAAGTTTCTGTATAAATGAATAAAATATATAAATATGGGACCTTTGACTCTGTGCATTCCTTGCAGCCACTGGGCAGGAAAATAAATGTTGTAAAATCAAAAGTAATTGATTAGAAAAGATGGAGCCAGACCGGACAAATAATTCTGGGTCTGATTTGTGCACATAAGTCACCGTGGCTTGCGGATGAGCTGGGCACCCACAGGCGCTTGTTCCGTAACCCAGCCCCAATTCGTGTTGTCCCTAACCCAGTGAGGGTGGGTTGTTGGCATGGTTAACAGACCACCCACAAACCTAAAACAGCCCATGGATTTGTACAGACCTGGTCAATATGTTCATCTCCTATAGGCAGCAGTACCCAAATGGGACCCAGAATTATTTGTCCAGTCCAGGGCCAGCTGTAGGTGTGAAACTGCCTCCTCTCCGGAAGAAAAGTGCTGTCTGGTGGCCATCCTAACATACCGGGGCCCTTTCACATAATTGCATTCCTTGATATTAGTATAATTTAAAATCATGGGCAGCTTTCTACACTGAGCCACTGCTACCGTAACCTCATGGCTGAGGGACTGGATGGACAGGAGCCTGAGGCAAAGAACAAGATGGCACCCCTTCCATGCACAAAAGCCAATTGGGCTGGCAGATATATCTGTCTTCAACACTGATGATGGGACAACATTCTCCACTACACGTGAAGGCAGCAGGCTAACTTAGGGGGTGCAGAGCAGGCTGCATGGCACACAGGTCTCTCCAACACCTCACTGCTGTATCCCAGCATCTGCCACCTGAGACGACTGCTTCACTCTGCCTAATGGTAGGGCCAGCCCTGCTGGGTACAGCCTCCAGCCCTGGTCAGATCAAGTACCAGAAGAAGTACTGCTCTGGGAACCAGGCAAGGGCAGAAAACCAGCCTTTTGGTGTTTGTACCCAGCTTGGCAAATAGAGGCTTCATATGGCTTGTTACAGGGGGCAGTATTAAGTCTCCCCCATTCTCTCCTGTACCCAAAGAAGATTCTCAGGGTTGAGAACATAGCCCCAGGAAGACATTCACTGAGGTTTTGAGGGTTGTGTTTTTTTTTAAAAAACAATAAAAGACACACATACCCCAATTTGAATGGTAAGTTTAGACCTGTGTGCAAAATCTGTCTGTCTGATGCCTTATGTATATCCACATGTAACCTTTAAAATATTTCTCAGCCCCTCTCTTGAGAAGCCACATCACTTTTATCTAAGCTTTTCCAAGATCTGCTGTGCAGACATCTTATATATCCCTAAGTTCTTGTCAGATAACCATAGGGCTTTTTTTGTTTTTTGTTTTAATATTTGTAGTCTGAAAGCACCATTGACATCTCTGTGGCTGTCACAGTTCAGGTCAGTTTGGAGTAACATCTGAATGGTGTCTAAGGACTGAGAAACGTACAAGGGGATAATCCATAGCATGAATGGGAAGGCAACCCCTATTGTCTTCGTAGAGTCAGGGAGCATCGGCTGTCCTCGCGTTGGAAGAAGCAACTCTGTTTTCTGCTTGCTCAAAGGAACAGAGCCTCTGTTGTACACAATGAAGAGACATCATTACTAATATAAAACACTGCTGGGGAGAAGGGATGCATGGGCAGGCCAAGATGGCAGATGGCTTTTAGTGGCCTGCTGCTTTCCGTTCTTCTACCTTTTAGCATGTGTGCAATTTAAAGCTCTTGGTTACTGGGTTTTTTTTCTTTTTTACCTTTGCTGTCCATTGGCCCTAGTGGGAGCTTTTGTTGTCATGAACAAATGCAGAGAATTTTTAGAGAGAGGCCATGGCCAACTACATGGAACTGTGCCTTCCTGATAGCAGCAGTACAAAGAAGAGCTTATCAAGAAAGGATCAGATGATTTAAGAGGAATGCACGGATAATCTCCATCCCCCTCTTCCTGTAACCTTTAGGCTCAAGTATTTTAAGGTAATTTAATAAAAGGGAGGTGTAGATGTTACATGGGGGCAGATGAGGGAATTTGGGATTGCACCTGCAAGCCTTGCTCCCTATGTACATTCAGCATAATTTAGGGGAAGGATTGTAACTCAGTGGCAGAAAACAGGCTTTGCATGCAGAGAGATCCAGGTTTAGTCCCCGGCATCTCCAGATAGGGCTGGGACAGGCTCCTGTCTGAAGATCCAGAGAGCTGCTGCTGGTCAGTGTAGACAATACAGAGCTAGATGGACAAAGGGTCTGGCTCAGTATAAGCAGCTTCCAATCCTAGGAATGTTCCTGTGCCCCCCAGACAGCATCTGAGGGGCCATAGGTTATTTTGGATTGGAGGGTTGGAGACAGTGCTCTGACCTCAGAGCTGGGAATCGGAGCTCTGTGTCTGATCCCACTCCCCAGCCCCCTAGCAGCTGACAAAAAGAACCATGCTGGCTGCTCTCCGAGGTCGGGAAAGCAACCTCAGAGAGGTGTCAAAGGGTGCATTTTGGGGGTGGGCGGGCAGGGGAGGAGACTGGGGAAGCCAGAGTATGAGCTATCCTGAAGCTGCTCTAGCCTCCTTCCCTTTTCTTCTGAGAGGCCTTTGCTAGACAGCCAAAAATGGCTATCTAACAAAAATGCAGAGCAGGAGGAGCAAGGAAGTGAAGATCAGGTCCACCACTCCTCACGCTCTGCATTGGATGAGCATGAGCCTCACACTTATCTCTCGATAGGATTGCACCCTTAAGTTCTGAAAGAGTCTACATGATAGGCTTGTTGCATGTTATTGGGATTCTACTTGTGTGCATTCAGTCTATCCCAAATGTCCTAATGCAGTGTCCACTGCAGAATAATAAGGCATTGCACCTCCAATGCATACTGGGAGAGGTCAATTGCTTGGAAGAATGGCAGCTGCACCAGAAGGAAATCTAGAAAGCTTTTCCTTGATTTAGAAATGGGAGAAGCAAAGAAATGTGCAAATATCTCATGCACGGTTGCATAGAAGAGTATTATGGATGATATGGAATATTGATTCTGTTACTGACTCTGGCACTGAGCTCTTGTATGACATCAGTGGCCAATTTTTTCCATCTGTGAAATGGTGATAAAGCAAAGCAGTGTAAGAGAGATCCTTGCAATAGTGGTTTCAGTCAAAATTTATCTACAACATAACCAATCAAAGCTCCTATCAAGGAGATTCTAGTTGTTGTTGTTGTTGTTGTTGTTGTTGTTATTATTATTATTATTATTATTATTATTATTATTATTTATTCAATTTATATCCCGCCTATATACCACTACTCTAGGTGGCGTACAAAATAACAATCAACCAAACAGACAAGTATACAACAAAAACATCTGTCAAACACAAAAACAGCATAAAAATTCCACTAAAATTCCATAAAAACAGTATTAAAATTCCATTAAAACTCCATAAAAACAACAAAATTCCATAGTAATATGACAGAATGTTATAAAAGGAAGGCCTGCTGAAATAACAAAGACTTCAGTGCCTGCTTAAAGACATTCAAAGAAGTCAGCAGGCGTATTTCAAGTGACAGGCCATTCCACAATTTAGGGGCAGCAAAAGAGAAGGACCTCCGATGAGTAGCTGCCAGTCTCATATTAGGCAGCTGCAGCAGATGGCCCTCCGAAGACCTTAAGTAGCGGGGTGGAAGATAGGGGAGGAGGCGCTCCCTAAGGTACCTTGGGCCTAGACCATGTAGGGCTTTAAAGGTAAGAACCCGCACTTTATACTTTGCCCGGAAGCAAATTGGCAGCCAGTGTAAAGATCTTAAGACCGGTGTTATATGGTCTCCACGGGGTGTCCCGGAGACCAACCTGGCTGCCATATTTTGTACTAGTTGAAGCTTCTGAACCAAGTATAGAGGCAGCCCCAAATAAACCGCATTATAAAAATCAACCCTAGAGGTTACCAGCGCCTGCACCACCGTTACTAAGTCCATGTATTCCAGGAATGGGTGTAACTGGTGAATCAGCTGAAGCTGGTAACAGGCACTTCTCACTGTCGCCTCCACCTGAGATGCTAGGAGTAGGGTCAGGACCGGTGAAGGGCAGTTTGGTGCCCTAGGCGAAATTATATTTAGCGCCCCCCCTCTCGTGCCATGTGGGGGCTCCGGAGCAAAGCAGCCCTGCTCTGCAAACCACCACCCCGCAGCCGCCGGACCCCCCCCGCCACCCCCCGCAGCTGCCACCCCCCCGCATCCCCCCTATCTTCCCCCCGCCACCTATCTTCCCCCCCCCACCTACCTTCCCCCCGCCCTGGCCGCCTCCTCCTCCTCCGAGGAAGTGACGCGACGGGACCCCTGCGCTCTGTTTTTGGCCAGGGAAACCAAGGCAACAGGGCTGTTTAAGCCCTGTTGCCCTGGTTCCTCCCGCCAAGACAGAGCGCGGGCGGGGCTCCGGAAGCGGCACGGAGAAGGTAGGTGGTGGGGGGGTCCGGTGGCTGCGGGGGGTCGGCGGGGGGGCGGCGGGGGGGTCCGGCAGCTGCGGGGGGTGGCGGCTGCGGGGGGTGGCGGCGGCTGCGGGGGGTGGCGGCGGCTGCGGGGGGTGGCTGCTGCTGCGGGGGGTGGCTGCTGCTGCGGGGGGCCCGGCACCGGGGGGGAGCGGGGGGGCGGTGGCAGCGGCGCCCAGGCTCGGCCCCCCCACCACCTCCGGGCGCAATCCCCCTGCACTGACCTGGTGGTGCCTTTGTCGGCGAGGTGGCTGGGCGGGGCAGGAGCGCGCCGGCAGCGAAGAGGAGCGCAGCGTTTCTGCGCCCTCTTCAGCTACGTGCCCTAGGCAACCACCTAGTTTGCCTAGCGGTAGCGCCGGCCCTGAGTAGGGTCGGGTCAAGAAGTACCTCCCCAAGCTACAAACTTGTTCTTTCAAGCGGAGTGCTACCCCATCTAGAACTGGTTGACAAACCTCAATTCCTGAATTAGGACCTTTCACGACGAGCACCTCAGTCTTACCTGGATTGATTCAACTTCAGTTTGTTCTCCCTCATCCAGCCCATTACTGACCTCAGGCAGTCATTCAGAGGAGTCATATGTTCCTTGGGAAATGAAGTTAGGGAGAAGTAGATTTGGGTGTCATCAGCATACTGGTAACACCCAGCCCCAAATCTCCTGATGATCTCTCCCAGCGGTTTCATATAAATGTTAAACAGCATCGGGGACAGTATGGAGCCCTGAGGGACTCCATACAATAGCTCCTTTTTTGAGGAGTATTTATCCCCGAGCAGCACCGTCTGAAATCGTCCTGAAAGGAAGGAGCGGAATTTGGCCTACAACTCCCAGCATGCCCCAGCCAGCATACCCAAGGTTGGAGAACACTGCTGTAGACCATTGGTGGGGAACCTGTGGTCCACCAGATATTGTTGGACTACAACCCCATCACCCTTGACCATTGACAGTGCTGGCTGGGGCTGATGGGAGCTGGAGTCCAACAACACCCAGAGGGTGACAGGCTCCCCATTCAAGCTATAGCTGGTTTTAAGGGTTCTGCACAATAATTATGTTGGTTCAGTCATTTCCCCTCCATAGAGTACTCTGGGAACAATGGGCAGTATCCTGCTGTTTCATTCTGTTAGTGCACATGGCATTGTGCTAGCAGAAACTAGGTTCTGAACTATGCACAAGGGGAGGATCCAACTAAAGTTATGTTTGTGCAAGTGGTTGTGCATTAAGCTTGCGTAACCTGTTGTGCAACCTGTCGCACAACTGCTTGAACAACTGGTTGCACAAGCGTAATGGGCAACTGCTTGCAGAATGGAAAGATTAGGCGGAGCGTTGCTAGCGCTATTTGGGTTTGTAGAATGACACCATTGGATACTGGCCAGTAGTTCTGTCAGGGAAAGTGCAGATCCCTAACAGAGAATTCTCAATACCTTTTGCAAACTGCAAGCCCCAGGATTCATGAGTGTGTGCGGGTATAGAACCTAAAGTTAAACTAGTATAAGCCATATAGCTATGTAGGATAGATATGCTCTGAGTGCTACTGCAACCGTACGATGGAAGATGCTGGCTGCACATTTAACATTTCCCTCCTCTATACAATTACACAGGACAGGAGCTTAGTAAAACAGCCTGGCAAGGATAGCTGAAACCAAGCCCACTAAAATGTACCATTGACTATATGATCTGTGCTTTCTCAGTATAGCTGCTTACATAGGATATGTATTTAGCATCACCTCTAATATCACTGTCACCTTTCCCGTGGAATCCACATATATTTACATTTGCATGCCTCCATCACCAAGCTTGCCCTCTTTGTAATGAAAATCTATGCAGCGTTTGCACAAGCATAGAAGCTTGCCATCTGATTTCCATTGTGTTTTGGCGCAAACTTTGATCTTCCGACTCACAGATGCGAGAGTATGTTGATATTCTTTGGCTCATTTGATCTCATCCATGCATCTGGAATGAAGTCTAGGTCTCATATACGTTCTTGAGACCAGGTTAGGCATTTATAAAATACAGTTTGGGATTGTTAAGCCTCTTACATTGTTTTTTTTTTTTTTTTTATCAGATTCCATGCACCCAGGACACAAATTTATAGCAGGGGTTGCTATTATTATTAATTTTTCCCCCCTAGTAGGGATTATAGCTGAGCAAGAAGCATGAATTTGATAATGGATTTTCAGCTCTATTTTTCTGAGGTTGTTTTTATTTGAGTTTATGGATCACACAGTAGCTATAAAAAGTCATATTATATTTTCAAGGTCTGTTTCATTATTTATGATGTACATGTGTGGAGGTGCCTAGCTAGCTGTTGGTGGATTGAACAGAACTAAAAGATACCTGGGTCAGAGCATTTTGGGAAACTATAATCAGTATCGTGAGCAAGAAGATGTGGCTCTCCAAGATGATGGGTATGAGTGGGTTTATTTTTGAACCCATGGATAAAGGTTATTGTGGTCAGAATATTTCATTTGTTTCACGTTATTTATAGACTTTGCATATGTGCATTCAAAGCAAGCAAAACCACAACAGACAGCCAATAAACTAGCACTACAAGGCACGTGGCCTGGCATCAGCAGGCAGCATGCATGGGCAAGGGATGGGGCCCATGGGGCCTACTGGGGCTGGCACCAGCCACCAGCATTCCTTCCTTTCCCCCCTCCCAGTTTAACATTTTTACTAGGATGGTGGGTGTGCTGGGAAGTGAAGTGCAGGCTGAGACTGAAGGCCTAGAGATGTGCTGACACTGGGAAGTCCAGCTCGTTTGAGCCCGGTGGACTTCCTGCCCACTTCCAATCCGATGATCGGATATGGGCCTAGTAAGGGTTTCCCCCCCCCCCCATGGACTTCCATCTGTAAGACGGGCCATGGTTTGTGCGCTTTTAAAACGCCAAGCAAATTTGCGCAAATAGTGCTATTTGCATAAATTTATGCAATTCGCACACATTTACGCAATTTGCGCAAATAGGAATCCAGAAACTACATGGTTGTAGCACAATTTGTGCAAATTGCGCTAGAACTACAGAGTTTTCAGCTTCCAATTTGCACAAATCACATGATTTCCATGAATTTCCTTAGTGTTTTTTTGCTTTTTTTTTTTTTTTTAATGCGCAAACTGCGGCCCATCTTAGAGACAGAAGTCTGCAAGCTGGCTTGACTCACACAACCCTGAGTCAGCACCAGTGAGAGGGGCTAATGAATCATGAACATCCGTCGGATTTTCACCCCCTCCCCATTGGATTCCTCACACATCTGTAGCTGCAGCCACCTGCCACTTCTTCTTTTCCCTAGAATGCCTCTGGGTCCCACTACCCGGAATGCCTCTGGGTCCCACTATATCAGGCTGCAGACACATTCTGGCCAAAAGAAGTTAGTTGGTGGCTGCAGCCTTGGCCAGTGCACTTCACCTAGCAGTGCACCTGCCACACTAATAAAAAGGTTTTTAAAAAGAAAGAAAAAGGAACTCTTGCCCATTTGCTGCCTGCTAAGCTTACTATTGGGGAGGCGGTGCTCACCAGGTTGGCCCGGGAGGTCCCACCAGGGGCACCTTGCGCTGAACTCCCTCCAACCTTGTGCCGGCTCTGAAAGGGCAGCAACAGAACCAGGGTCGGTGCAAGGCAGTTTGGTGCCCTAGGCAAGATCAGATATTTAGCGCCCCCCCTTCCCACTTGAGCCCTCCCTCCAGCTCTATGCCCATTATGAAATAAAAATCCTATACATAGTCCCTTAAACTGCAAGCCTATACTCACTTACCTGGGAGTAAGTACCATTGAACTCAGTGGGCCTTACTTCTGAGTAGACTTGCATAGGATTGCGCCACAAAAGGACTAACATGAAGATTAAAAAGAAAAGTTGGACTGCACTTCCCACACAAACAGTGCTTGAAATGCAAATCTAGGGAAACTTTGATGAAAGAAAAGGCTTTGTAGAAGAAACCGTTGGCATTTGATACGATAGGATTGGGGCCATAGATTTCACATTAAATGTGAAACTCCCTGATCAAGTAGGTTGAAGGTAGTTGTCACATAGCGCCTCTTATGACATTGAAGTCTGCTTCCCTGATTGGGTCTTCTTCTTCTTCTTCTTCTTCTTCTTCTTCTTCTTCTTCTTCTTCTTCTTCTTCTTCTTCTTCTTCTTCTTCTTCTTCTTCTTCTTCTTCTTCTTCTTCTTCAGACGCAATCTCTCTCTCTCTCTCTCTCTCTCTCTCAGTTGAAGCTGGTAGTTTTACAGACAGAGGATGATGGTGGCTGTTCTGATTTTCGCTTTTATGGGGCGGGGGCGGGGACTGATGGCTAAGGGCGCAACGCAGCTGGGAAGTTCTCCTGCACAAGTAGACTATCCTCGCGCAATGAATTTCAATGGGACCTGTGCAGAGGATGTGCGCGCTGGATTCCGCCTTAAGCGGCTTTGCTATGGCGTCATTTCATTGAAACTTGGATGGTTGCTCCTCCAGGGTAAGTTCCTTTTGGGGCTTGCATTGCACCAACCAGCACATTGGGGGCTTCAACTTAGCGAGCGCTTTCCAAGATCGCTTCTCTTCTCTTCTTCTCCACCCCCACCCCCTGTGAAAATAGTCTCCATTCGCGGCTGCTTAACTCCAGAACCAATCTGGTGGCTGATGAGGAGGAGGAGGTGGTGGTGGAGGAGGAGGCAAAGGGGCCGACGACACAGGCAAAAGCAGGCAGACGGTCCTGCGGGGGTGGGGGAGCAAGAGGATTTAAGGCTAGTTAAGCTTGGCAATTTTTTTTTTCAAGGCGTTTCTGGCGCCCCCTTTAGCCCTGTGCCCTAGGCAGCTGTCTAGTTGGCCCAATGGTAGCACCAGCCCTGAACAGAACAATGAAACAAGACAAAGTTTTCAACTCCAAAAGCCTGTTTAAATGAAAGCATCAGGTGGGTAAAGCAGCTTGCCAGATCTCCCCAGGGAGGGAATTCCACAACTGTGGCACCACTGCCAGAATAGACCTGCCTCAAGTACCTGCTGGTTGTATAGTTAAGGGCAGTGAGCCCAAGAGAAAGGTCTCTGGAGCCTATTGAAGGGCTTCGGAATCAGCAGGTTCCTTTGGGCAAATGTTGTGGGATATTCAAATGCAGTCAAACCAACAGTTCATGTTTTGCTAGATAGGCGCATGAAGGGGCTGAGGCTCACAGAGTTTTTCCTGTGAACTTGCTGGAGGGGGCTCTGTGAGGTCACTCCCCCTTTTGTGCCCTGACAGGAAGTGGGTATAGATATATATTTCTCTCTGCCTGCACATTCTCTCTCTCTCCCGCCTTTTTCTGCTTTTGCTGCTCTGCAATATACTAGCAACGTGAGAACATCTGTAAGTCTGAGCTCCAAGCTCAGACTCCATGTTAAACTAAGCTTAAGTATGTTTTAGTCACTGAGTAACCATTTTAAGCCTGCCAGAACAAAGCTGCATACTGAGTGAGTAAATGTTATTCTTTGCCTTTCACAAGATTGCTTGTGTGATTATTGTTTTACAGGGCTAAAAAGGGGGCAATACCAGGAAAATCCAGTCTGCCTTAAAGCATCCCGGACTACTAGTACAAAAGGCTAACACTAGTCTATCTAAGCTGCCCTTTTAAGCTGAAAAGGGACTGCACTCTGCTGATCTCACTAACGTGAGGACGGAAGGATAATAACCAATAAATATATCCTCTCCTAGCGTCTAATGATAGTCCCAACAAATGTAACATAAATGCAGACCACATTCATTGGGCCCAGAAACTACCGTAATAGTGCAGTTGAGACAAAAGAAGTGCAATTTTGCCAATGCAACTGAGACAAAATTGGCATAATGTGTTCCCTATTGATGTGGGACAACCAGCCTTTTTGGCTGCTACATTTTTCAGCCGTTTCACTTTCTGAAACCACTTTCAATGTAATGAGCATTTCAATAGTCCAGTCTGAATGTAACTTCAGCCAGCCTAATAAAATCAAATCCCTGCACCTAGAAAACTAGCCTTCAGTCTGGCATGCTAGTTTTCTCTGGATTGAGACCTGCAGGGCCGGCCCTACATTAAGCAGAATGAGGCAGCTGCCTTAAGTGGCAAACTGTGTGTGTGGGTGTTGGAGGACAGTGCTGTGTGTGCCAAGTGATCTGCACTGAACCCTCTGAGCTAGTATGCTGCCCTCAGGGGCGCTAGATGATGCTGTCCAGTCACAATGGGAAATCAGATCCAGCTGCAAGTCTGCTCAGCTTCTGTAACTGGCATGGAGTGGTGGGGGCAGGCACCATCTTTTCCTTTGCCTCAGGTAGCAAAATGTCCTTGGGCAGGCCCCAGTTGAGAGGGCTTTTAAACTTTTGTAGAGAGGTGGTGCATTCGCTCATGTGAGCTCCCTCGGTCCAGATGCAGGCATGTTTCCTCCTCTACTCTTTGTGACAATGTTCTGAACACACGTCGGGCTGTGTGTGTATTCAGGCAGCTAAACTCATGTTCAATCCACCGTTCCGTGTAAATCAATCTTCAACTTTATTGACAACACAGCTTGAAGAGCAAGCCAGCGATTAAATGCAGAGGCCTCTCCCCTCTCTGCCCACTGGCCTGTCCCCCAACACTCCCCTTTCCCCTGTTCCCGAGGTCGTAGTCAGGAGAGGGAGCTTTCTGCAGCGGGAGGGGCTTGAGGGTGGCTGGAATGGGTGTGTGTGTCTATGACTGGATCTCCATCTCTGAGGTCAGAGTTCTGTCTCTGGCCTCAGAGGAGGATTCACTGCATCCCACAGCCCCTCAGATGCTGCCTAGGGGCCATAGGATTGCTCTCTTTATTATTATTATTTATTTATTATTATATTTATCAATCGCCCATCTGGCCGGTCACCCGGCCACCCTGGGCGATGTACAACCAAAATACAGCAAAACAACACAATAAAATATAATAATTAAAACAATATAAAAAATTCTTATTAAAAACCTAACCCACCCCATATTCCCGCCTGAACAGCCATGTTTTTAATGCACGGCGGAAACTCATCATGGAGGGGGCATGGCGAAGGTCACTAGGGAGGGAGTTCCATAATGTGGGGGCCGCCACAGAGAAGGTCCTCTTCCTAGTCCCCACCAGCCTGGCTGCTCTGGCTGATGGGATAAGGAGAAGGCCGTCCGTGGCAGACCTTGTTGAGCGGCCTACTTGATGTTGCTGGAGGCGCTCCTTGAGATAAGCTGGGCCGGAGCCATGTAGGGTTTTAAAGGTCAAAACCAACACCTTGAATTCGGCTTGGCAAGCAACTGGTAGCCAGTGCAACTCATTAAGCACTGGCGTGATGTGATCACGCCGGCGGCTGCCCTTAATCAGGCGAGCCGCCGCGTTCTGTACCAGCTGAAGCTTCCGGACCGTCTTCAAGGGTAACCCCACGTAGAGCGCATTACAGTAGTCTAGGCGAGAGGAGACCAAGGCATGAACTACTGATGGGAGCAGGTGATTAGGAAGGTAGGGGCGCAGCTGCCGTATCAGATGGAGTTGATACAGCGCCTGCCCGGCTCACAGCTGCCACCTAAGCCTCCATGGACAGCTGGGAGTCTAGAATGACCCCCAAGCTGCGGACCTGGTCCTTCAGGGGTAGATGTACCCCATTCAGCACCAGGTCAACATCCCCTAACCTTCCCTTGTCCCCCACCAGAAGTACCTCGGTCTTGTCGGGGTTCAGTTTCAGCATGTTCCTTCCCATCCATCCAGCCACTGACTCCAGGCACTTGGACAGGGTCTCAACAGCCAACCTCGGTGAGGACTTAAAACAGAGATAGAGCTGCGTGTCATCCGCATACTGATGACACTGCACCCCAAACCTCCTGATGATAGCTCCCACCAGCGGCTTGAGGTAGATGTTGAATAACATCGGGGAGAGGATGGAACCCTGCGGCACTCCACAAGTGAGCAGCCGAGGGTCCGAAGCCTCCTCCCCGAGAACTACCCTCTGATACCTTCCAGAGAGGAAGGACCGGAACCACTGCAATACAGTGCCTCCGAAGCCCAAGCCCTCCAGACGGTCCAGGAGGATACCGTGGTCAACGGTATCAAAAGCCGCTGAGAGATCGAGGAGGACTAGAAAGGAGCATTTGCCCCTATCCAAAGCCCTCCTCATATGATCCACCAAGGCGACCAAGGCCGTCTCCGTCCCATGTCCAGACCTGAAGCCCGACTGGCACGGATCTAAATAATCGGCTTCATCCAAGTGTGCCTTCAACTGAGCACCCACCACCTGCTCGATCACCTTGCCCAGAAATGGTAAATTGGAGACTGGGCGAAAGTTGTTTAAATCCTGGGGATCCAAGGAGGGCTTCTTTAGAAGCTGGTCTTATTACTGCCTCCTTGAGGGCTGATGGCATCACTCCCTCCTCGAGGGAGGCATTCACCACCGCCTTGATCCCCTCACCCAGTCTCTCCCTGCAGCTCATGATGAGCCAGGACGGGCAAGGATCAAGCAAGCAGGTGGTCGGCCTCACAGATGAAAGCACCTTGTCCACTTCATCATAAGGAAGAAGCCGAAACCGATCCCACAAAACTGGTCTGCCATTGGCCTCCTCCCGCTCACTCCCTGTGTCCACGACATACGATATCCCACTCCTAATCCGATCGATTTTATCAGCGAAGTGCTTCGCTAAAGCCTCACAGGAGGCTTTTGACTGTTCCAGTGGGTCCGGAGTGACTGGACCGACCAGACTCCGGACCACTTGGAATAGCCTCCTGGGGCAGCACTCTCCAGACGCAATGGAGGCAGCATAGAAATTCTTTTTTGCTGCCTTCACCGCCACCCGGTAGGCTGAAGATGCAGCTCTAACCCGTATTCGATCGTCTTCAGAGCGGGAATTTCGCCATCGGCGCTCTAGCCTTCTCACCTCTTGTTTCAGAGCTCGCAGCGACGGAGTGAACCATGGCGCCGTGCGAGCTCTGTTTAGGCGAAGAGGGCGCTTCGGGGCAACTCGGTCTAATGCCCTGGTGATTGCAGCATTCCAGTCATCCATCAGGGTCTCGACCGAGCTTCTGTTTGTGTGCTCCAATTCCCCAAGCGCGTTCAGGAATCCATCCGGATCCATAAGACGCCTGGGGCGGACCATCCTAATAGGTCCCTCACCCCTGCAGAGGGGTTGTGGCACCAAGAAATCCAACCCCACCAGATAGTGATCTGACCATGACAAGGGGGTGGTGGATATACCCCCGATTTCCAGATCATTTCCGCCCTCTCCAGAAACAAAAACCAAGTCCAGCGCATGACCAGCTACATGGGTAGGTTCAGTTAATACAGGGTGCAGCTTCCTAGCTTCTTACTAGGAAGAAAGCCCCAGTGAACACAGCAGCACTTACTTCTGAGTAAACATTGCACTGCACATGTTCTGAAAAACAACCTTTCTTCTCCTTTTCCTTCTTCTTCTTCTTTTAAATAAACAAAGCTGTTTTCGTGCTGTGCTGAATTTTTTTGTGGAGAAAAAGCGTCAGAGTTTCCTGCACCACACACACCTCCTCACGTGTAAACAAGTATAATCCCAGCTGGGGGCTGGGAAATGCAAAATGTACATAGTTTCTCTGATGGCTCCTGACCCCGCAGAGTCTCCCATGTCTTTGATGGCCGGTGCCACAGCTATTTGCATGCAAATGAGGCAAAGAGCCACCCCTCCCCTGCCTGGCCCAGATGAAGTTCATCCTGATTGGCTAAAGACACCTGGGCTACTGAAAGGAGGCGTGGGGGGGGGAAGAATCTATACTGCTGCTGTGGCTTCTGGTTTGGGTTGTTGTTGTCTGCCTGCTTTCGCGGGAGTAGGGCTTTTTTTGCTTAGGGAAGCCCTGGGATGAGGACCAACCCCCAGACAAAGGGAGTGCCTGGGTATTTATATAGTAAAGAACTAGTTTTGTTGTTTTATAGCTCTACTTGTATGTACCAAAGTGTCTCCCCACCTTTCTCCCTCTTCCCTCATTCCCCACCTGTTACTGTAATCTGTTTACCTTAAATAAACATTCCTGGTTTTACCCCACACGGTGTGTGTGTGGTCTCTCTGTGGTTCAGTGCTAAATCCAGTGTATAGACAAGGGCAAGGCCCTGAGAGAATCAGGTCAAGACGGCAGAGCTAAGGCTGGCAGTTTTGCACCTTTGATCTCTGGTCTTGAGAAAAGGATCGGTTGGCGGTCCTTCACATTTTTGATCTATGTATTTTTGGCCATTCACTGGGGGAGGGAGGGGCGGAAAGAAATTGCACCCAAAAATTGTGGGAAGGGATGAGAATTTCAGAGACATTTCTCACGGTGCAGGGCTTCAGTGCTGACCTTAATGTAAGGAGGTGGCTGAGGGGTTCGTGTGTGCTTCCTTTTACCCCTTTCATCCCATTGTGTCTTTGCAGCCCCTCCGGCTGCTTGAGCTTTCTGAAAAGCCCCCCTAGAGGACTTAGCCAGGATGAAAAGGACTGCCTCTTTCTCAGGGAAACAAAGAGTTTGCAAAAGGGCAGGTAGGGTTCGACACAGCACTAGTTATGATCCATGTGCCAACGCATCCTGTTTCAGAAACTGCAGGACGGACAGCAACTGTGTAGTCCAAGGGATACTTTTTTCTTTCTTTTTTTTTTAACCCCCCTTGACCCCATGTGGGTGGGTTTTGGAATTTTAGGGGGGAAATGGGTGGGAGGAAAGGTGTGTGTTTTGTTTTAAACCCTCCTGGAGCAGCATATTTTCGATCCGAATTGGGGCAGCGTGTGCTTGGAGGAGACTCGGGAAAACTAGCATGCATGGCTCCACTAGGCATGTTTTCCCAAATGATTTGTTCGGCCCTGACTCAGACTCCACACAGGTGTTAATGTAACAGGTTTATTTACAGCTTTATGAACACTGTCCTTGTTTTCATCTATAACATGTTGGAGAATGTGCATAGCTTCCCAGGCAATCTCTCATCCATAGAGTTTGCACATGTTCTCGGCATGGCCACCCAGTTGGCCTAATACAGTATATTAGCTGAACTAGTATAGGAGGCTGGGCCCAATTCCATTTAAGTGCAAAGAAAGAGAGAGAGGTTTCACAACTACATTCTGTCTGGAGCTTTTAAAAGTAAAAAATGTTTGTTCTTTTCACGCTGTGCGTATGAAGAGCATATAGCGCCCGAGGGGACACATTAACAAGCATATAGGGGGAAGACGAGAGGGAGAAAAAGATGGACAGAATTTCACACCACCCTTTGCAAGACTGTCTGTTGAAGAAAACTTGGCTCCTTATTAAACAAATTCTAGGAATACTTGCGTCTAATTTGACTTTCAAAAACAATGTCTTTCTGCCTTCAAATGTCACAATGTTTTGGTGGTGGTATTTCCAACATGTTTGCCAGAGATGCTGAAGACATTTGTGAATTGAGAGCTGGAGTAATGAAAATTTCACTTGACTTCAAAGTGAATACGATCGTAAGAATTTAAGAGCTGCATATGTGTAAGAAGGCCAATCAATGCTTTTAAAAATGTACTTGTTTTTAAGTTATGCTGAGGGGGGAAATGGTGGTAGAGAAATGGCACAATATCTTGATATAAAAACACATTCAAAATAATGCATATTGGTAGCACTACCAAGGTATTATTTTTAAAATGCCTTTTCCGTCGGGACAGGGGGTGGGCAGGGCCTGGAAGGTTTTGGCAGGGCCTGATATATTTTGGTTGGTAAAAGTGTAGGGCCTGGAAGGTTTAGGGCAGGGGTGGGCAGCAGGTAGATCTCCAGATGTTTTGGACTTCAGTTCCCAGAAGCCCCTGCCATAATGACCAATGGTCAGGAATTCTGGAAGCTGAAGTCTAAAATATCTGGAGATCTACTTTCTGCCTACCCCTGGTTTAGGAGATCAGGATTATGAGTAAGTACTAGCCATGCAGGGCCGGATTAAGAGCATTATGGGCCTGGTGCTGAGGATTTTGGTGGGCCTTTTTATGGAAATAAATAAAATGAAGACGCAATTTTATATTAAAACAAATTAAATATTTTAATTACCATTAAAGTGCCAAAACTCAAAAACTCCTGCAGCTCATCAGTAAGGGTCTCCCCAATTTCCCCCAAATTTATTTATTAAAAAAGAAAAAGCAGCCACAACAAAAAGCCAGGAAGCTTTGCTTGACCAAGAATAATTGTGTTGTTCTTGTTGCTTTGTTTCGTTTTCGTTTTTGTTTTTGTTTTTTTTGTTAAACTAGCATTTGAACAATTGAGCTGCGAATCAGAAAGATCTTTTGCTCGAGGCTGGAGAGAGAGGTCCCTTCTAAATCTGAATATTACAGACCCTAGCAAGCCCCCATGTGCTTCAAAGAAATGTAGTAACAGTGATTGAAATGCAAAAACCTACCGAAATGCTAATTTGAGAACAACAGTTCTTGCTAGGTCTTGCCTCAAGCCTGTAATGCAGATGTGCTTAGAACACCTTTCTAATCTTGAAAAAATCATTAATTATGCTGAATGATAACGATCAGAGCTAACTCAAATCGTGCCGCGTGTCCCTATATTGTGGGCCTATTGTCTGTTATGGGCCTGGAGCGGCCGCTCCAATCGCCCCTATGTTAATCCGGCCCTGTAGCCATGGCAGAGAAATGGAACATTAAAGTTTAGAGAAAATATTCCTCCAAATACCAGTTGCTGGGAGCAGGATGTGGCATGTGTCCTCCTTCACAGAGGAAGGGCTGTCCAGTAGTTCATGTCTGGTTTAAGGACAAAGAACCATCAGAAGGGAGAGCAGGGGCCTTCAAGTTCCTCGTCAACATTTAGTCCCTGAAGAGCAAGCTGAGCAGACACACAGATTCACCTGTTTACAGTAGCTTCCCCCAAAGATATAGTGTACATACACCCAGATACTCAAACACATGTATCATGAGGAATATGTGGAACAATCCTTGAAAGGACACAAAGTATTCAAAACACACACAAAAAACATGTATCATGAGCATGGTACCATTAAGCTGATACTTTGTGTCCTTTCAAACATTGTTGCGCATATTTCTCATGATACATGTTTTTGAGTATCTGGGTGTATGTACACTATATATTTGTTGGAAGTAAGGCTTTTATCTTTTCATTATTTATTGATGTGTATATTTATGCACTTTTGTTTTTGTACATTACCATTATTCCCATGGTCCATTGATCTGTTTCGTTTGTGTCAAACTGGCTGGCACCTTACAGTTCTGATTTCCTTTGGCTTCCTATATTGGCTGCTTCTGCTTCTTGCTAGATGGTGCTGATGTATCAGTGTACCCAAGTAAAGAACCCACATGTGCTGCATCGGTTATGAAGGCGATGTGGGCAAAAATTACATCGTTTTTGTGCCTGTCCGAGGAGAAAGGCAGATGGACGTATGTATGGATGACTGTTGCGCACTGCTAATAATTGACTTGATATGTAGGATCTCTTCTGAAAATAAGAGAAAATAATATCTTATGAAAACAGCCCTACGTCTGATCATTTACTGAGGATGTATTTAAAACAGAAAATAGAATCCAAATTGACTCATTACATTAGAAATCCAGAATTTCTTTCATGCTGTCTTTTTGAGGTGTGTGTGTGTGTGGGGGGGGCAGTGATTGCATGAATGAAATATACTTAGATACGCAACAGAGTGGAAAGAGTTCTTTAGCTTTGTTTCAGTCTATCAAGGGGAAATAGGTACACATACACACACACACACACACACACACAGAGTGCATATTACCATATTGACCCTATTTATTTTCACAGCAGGTGCAGGATAGCTTGCACTATCCATGACCACTAGAAACAAAGGCGACCAGAAGCGTGAACTTGCTTTCACCTCTTATAATTCCACAGTGGTATCAGAGGTTAATGTGGAAAATAATGCAGGTCACCACAACTTGAAACCAGTAGACCATAGAAGCCTCCTTCAGAGCCGATCAGGTCTAACAGGCAGTATATTAGACCGTTTCTGTACCTATGACTGGAGGAGTAAGTCTAGATCAGATATTGCTGATCATTCTGTAGATCAGGGCAGAATAATAATAATAATAATAATAATAATAATAATAATAATAATAATAGTGGCTTGTCCAAGACCACTCAGTGAACTTGATGGTTGAGTAAAGAATTCAAACTTCGGTCCACCCCTGTTTTAGATCTCATTGCAATACTGGCTTCCATGTGACATCCTGCTCCCTTCCCTTCTTGCTTCTCCCCTACCCCCCCCCCCGAGTCAATATAGATGTTCACTGGGGCAAAGACCGTTGGTGGTGGTGGTGGTGGTGGTGTGTGTGTGTGTGTGTGTGTTCCTTAAATAGCTCTGTACATTGTTAGCACTATCTAAATAGTATTACTACTGCTGCTGCTGCTACCACCACTACTATTACTATCTATAATGTATAAAGCTGCTGCTACTACTACTTATTTATAAAGCACCCAAACTTTCCACAGACATATGTGCAACCCCCACCCACCCCAGTCCCAGTGTATAGGCTTACAATCTAAAACAGGGGTGGGCAGCCTTCTGGCCCTGGGATCTATTCCGTTTTTTACTAAAACCCTGTGATCCACTAACTGGTGCCAAAGACCTGTTCTCTGGAACTCCCTGCCTGTGGAGGTCAGGCAGGTACCAACATTGTATTGTTTTCGGTGCCTCCTGAAAACATCTTTATTTCAGGAAGCCTTCTTTGACTGACAAGCCATGCTTTTAAAATTATTATTATTGATACGGTTTTAACATATTGTTTTATTCTTTTTATCTGTTTTTATCTTTTTATTGTTGACCTGCTCTGAAATCTGTTTAGACGTGGAGTGGCATATCAATGCTGTAAATAAATAAATACATTTAGAATTAAAGAACTCTGAGCACCGGCATTTGAGTACCAGAACTGAACAGAGTCCTTCTGCATAAAACTCAACTCTTTGTTACCCCAAGCTTCCTTGATTTTTTTGGTAGTATAGTTTAGGGTGGGGATAGTCATTTTGTAGCTGCTGTTGTTGAACAACTAGGAATCAGAGAACCTTGCTGATCTACTAGTTGATCCAGGTCTAGCTTCTGCCCACCCCTGATCTAAAAGGCAGGGCCCAAAGGGGTGGGGAAGGGATGGGATGAAAGAGGAAAATACCGGTAAGCAGGCTCAGGCACCAGTTGTGCTTATCATGACCAGCTTGAATGGAAACAGTTCAGGGAAGGGAGGAGCCAAATGGCAGCCAGTCTCTCAGCTGCACTGCTGGAGTGCCCCCAGCCACTTGGCACAGCTGCCGGTAGATCAGGGTGTTGAACCTCCGGCCAGTGGGCGGCGGCTGTGGGCCAAATCTGCCCACCCACCCTGGTGTCCCAATCCAGCCCTCTGAGGTTCTCCAGATAGCCACACCCCCTTTCTCCCCCAACCGTGGATTAAGCAATGGCTTCCTAGCTTTTGAATGTGTGTGTCCCCCCCCCCCATTCTAAAAGGTTGAAATGCCTTCCCCAAGACATCGTTACCGGCAGGAAGAGCTTTAAGCAGAAGTATGCCAGTCATTTGGCCCTGTCCTCTTTGCCTTTGGCCCAGGCTGCCGCTGAAATGCAGCCCACGAGGGCATCTCTGAAACGGAATTCAGCCCTCAGACTGAAAGAGGTTCAACACGACTGTAGTCGATGGTAGCTGAGACAGAGCCGGATGGCAGATGGTCTGTTGGCCAAGCTGATGGAGTGGGCCTCGCTGCCTTATCTCTCCTTCTGGTACTTTGACAAAGAAGAGTAGCAATCTCTTTAACTCTGTTTTAAGGCCTCTTGATTTTGAGTTGGTGTCATTAGGCTCTGGATATTAAATTGGCAAAACCACTAATAAAGAATACTTTATTCTTATTTATTTATTTATTTTATTTATATCCCACCCTTTTTCCTGCAAGGAACCCGAGGCAGCTCACATGATCCTCCTCCTCCTCCTCCTCTCCATTTTATCCTCACAACAACCCTGTGAGTTAGGCTGAGAGTCAGTGACTGGCCCAAAGTCACCTAGTGAGCTTCATGGGTGAGTGGGGACTAGAAACAGAATCTCCCGAGTCCAAGTCCAACACTCTCGCCACTACGCCACGCCTGGCTCTCTTTACTGTTACAGAGCAATCCTATGGCTCCCAGCATCTGGGGAGTCACAGGGTGGTGCAGATCTCCTCTTCCACAGCTGTAGGCAGAGCTATGAGCACAGAGGGGGAGATCCATTCGTGGATCTTTCCCGCTACCGCACTGTGGCCCCCGTGGAAATCGCTGCGGCGCCTTCTCTTACAAAGCCACAACTGTGACCTCGGAAGAGACGTCAGAAAAGGGGGCAGGACGGTGGGTGGGGTGGGGAGGAAGGAGGAGATGCCTGGGTCCACTCGATCCAAGGGCCTCTCTGCCACTGTCCCTGCCTGGCTGGGGCATGCTGGGAGTCGTAGGCCAAAAACATCTGGGGCCCCTAGGTTGGTCTAGTATAACAGCCCAGCTTGTATTATTGGAGGAGAAGAACATTAATAGCTGTTAACCGTTCAGCTCTGCTACATAGTTTGGATCTTTTAAATCCCACAATAAAAGAAGCACAATTGCACTGCATTTACCCCATTTACCGTTTTGAGCTTTGTGGTATTCTTGGGAGTGGTTTTGTCTACTGTATGAGCACTTTCCCTCAGCAACATTTGAGATTTCATTGTCAGTATGTATGAATACCATTGGCACGATTCAGCCTCTGTTAAAAAAACCCTTCATGTCCTGCTGATTTCCAGTGCTTACTTAACTCTTCCCCATTTAAACCGCTAGGACTTAAACCGGCATTTCACTGTGGTTGGATCATACCCTGTTTTGTGCAATCGGCAGAACTTCGCTACGCTATTGTCCTTTCATATCAGCAGAAGCCACGCGGCTTGCTTTGGGACACCCCTATGAATGTCCTATGGAAGGGCAAACTCACACACAGATGTTCTCCCCTGTATGCTCTCTATCCTGCAGCTCTCTTGCCTGATGTACTCTGAAGTCAGTCAACCCTCCTTTAAAAGGTTTGGCTCAGGGCAAAGCGAAAGCAGCTGTGAGGGCAGGTGAAGGGTTAACCTAAAGCATGCAGCTGCTAATGTTAGTTTAGGAGGCAAGCCCCAGTCTTCAGGGATAATCTATCCAGGCAAGATCTGACATGAGATGTGACATTTACTATCAAGCACAGCAAGGGCCATTGGGTATGTTAACTGGAGCTATTGAAGACACCTCTTCTTGTCTCTCTTCCTCTTTGGCTTCCCTAAATGAATCAACTTCTTGATCATTTGCATCAGCCTTCCCCAGCCTCGTGCCCTTCAGATGTTTTGGACTTCCATCTGTCCCAGCCAGTGTGGACAAATGGTCAGGAATGCTGGGAGTTGTAGTCAAAAACATTTGGAGGGCACCAGGTTGGGGAAGGCTGATTTCCTTCCTTCCTTCCATCCATGAAAGTCTAGGGATGTGCGAGGAATCCAGCTGGGGTGTGTGTCAAAATCTGGTGGATTGGCCTGGCTCGAGCCCCCACCCAGATTCTGGCTCATCAACTCAGAGCTGGTGCCGACTTACTCTGACGCAAGTCGAGCCAGCATGCGGTCTTCTGCTTTTAAAGCAGGTTGCGATTTGTGTATTATTATTATTATTATTATTATTATTATTATTATTATTATTATTATTATTATTATTATTATTTTAAGCCAGGGAAATTTGCACAAACTCCGGCTGCAATTTGCATAAATCGTGGCTGCAATTTGTGCGATTTGAGCAAATTGTGGCTGGAATTTATGCAAATTTCCCTGGCTTAAAAAAAAGTACGCAAGTCATAGCCCGCTTTAAAAGCAGAAGCCACAACCCTTCCCAGCTCGGCCTACTTTTGGCTCCTGAGATGGTGAGGTGCCGAAAGTCCACCAAGTGCAAATGGGTTGAGCTTCTCAGTGTCACCCATCCTACATGGGACTGACTGACTCAATTATGGGTTTTTCAGAATTGTTAGGGTAGGTCTGCATGATCTAGAAACCTGAAAATGGATAAGCATGTAGCCCAAGATCCCCGAAGTACTAGGAAAATCTGAGAATGGGGCATTTCTATACCTGTTTCTAGAAAGCTGTGCCTGATGTGTACCCAAATGTTGCAAAGGTACTTCTGTACCACTGATAAATTTGAAATGTGGTGTACATGTCGTGCAAAACACCTTGTTTCTTAGAAATAAAAGTGGGGGGGGGTTGGGTTTTTTTTGGTATATCTGTTTCTCAGAAGGGGAGTGTCTCCCAAAATAGTTCAGGTACTCTCACATGACCAAAAAAGTTGGAATTTGGTACACCTGGTTAATAGGAGAAAAATCCCACTGCAAAACCCTAGGAATTCGTACATCTCATCCTTGAGACAGGGTATATGAGATTACGCAGCTCATTTTGCATGAGCTGAAGAAACTTCATAACAGATTCCCCCTAATAGTACCCTAAGGTACCGGATGACTGAGCGAACTCAAGCAGCCTGAGATGGAGCGGGAAGATTAGTAGTGACACAAGCAAGAAAAGCCACCCTCAGTACCCTTCAAGCAACTTTGAGGTTAGTGGAAAAGACACTGCTCATTGCCTCAAAATAGGGGCCAGCAGAGGATGGAATATTGGGCTCCTGTTTCTCCTTCGTACACATATATTGGAATATTGGGCTATTGGAATATTGAGCTATTGGAATATGGGAATATTGGGCTCCTGTTTCTCCTTCATACATGTCAACAGTAGGGATGTGTGAGGAATCTGATAGGGGGGTGAAAATCCAACAGATTTTCTCGACTTGGCTCCGCAGATTCCATTATGTCAACCCTGCGATGGCACTGGCTCAATCTGCTGTGAGTCAAGCCCACATGTGGACTTCCGCTTTTAAAATGGGCCAGTGTTTTGTGTAATTATTTTCCTAAAAGCTGGGGAAATTTGTGCAAAATTTGGGCCGTCGCTCCACAAATTTGTGCAGATTGTGTAAATTTGCACAAATTGCGGAGCAGAGGCCTGAATTTTGCACAAATCTGATAATTTACTGTCAGAAAATGCAAGGTGGCCAAGGTGGAGTGTGTGTGTATTCAGTGAGAGGAGGATGCTTCCATACTTCTCATGTTAAATGCTACAAGAACAACAACAACTCAAATCTAACGAGTTGGCCCCGATTTGTGCAAATTGCGCTAGAGGTATGCAGTTCTCAGTTCTAAATTTGCGCTAATATTTTGAGTAATTTTGCGGAAGCCGAAACCCCACCAACTTGGTCTGCTTTTGGCCGTCAGGTTGGAAATATGTCAAAAGTCCATCGAGCTCAAATGGAACAAGTTTTCCAGTGTTGCACATTCCCATCAACAAGTGTGGTGTAGTGGTTAGACTGTAGGGCTAGGACCGGGGGGGGGGGGAGATTCAAATCCCCACTCAGCATTCAAGTATCTCACTCGAACCTACCTCCCAGGGTCGTTGTGGGGATAATAGGGAAGAACCATGTATACCACCCTTGAACTTCTCGGAGGAAAGACGGAATATAAATATAAGAAGTACAAAACTAAACAGTGACCTTTGGGAGAGGGAGCCAGGAATGCAAGAATGCAAGGTGAATGTACTAATTTGTGTTAAGTCATAGAAAAGTGGGAAGCTGCCTTTTACCAAGTCAGACAATTGGCCCATGTAGCGCAGTACAAGTGACTGGCAATAGCTTTCCAGGGATTCCTCAGCCTACCACTTCTGATCATTCTCTCACATGGGGAAAATCCCTGCAAATAGAAAGCTAGCCCACCAGGGTGAAAAGTCTTAGCTGATTCCTTGGCCCAATCTGCTGGATTTCTATCTGCATGGGATTTGTATGCAAATAAACATTTTGAAAATGTAGTGCCCCTCCTTGCAGTCTGAACTAGTTTATAGTCCAATCCTAGACAAGTCTACTCAGAAGTAACTCCCATTGAGTTCAATGGAGTTTACTTCCAGGTAAATGGGTATAGTATTGCAGCCTCTGTCTATTCTCCCAGCCATACTCTAGCACGGCAGTATGCTGCATGTGTAAACCAGGCCCTAGAATTGGTCTGTCCACCGTCAGCTTTGGGCACATTGGCAGGCAGTGTTGAATAAATGTGTTGCATGCCTGAATCAAATCCAATTTTAAACAAAACTCCTTTAGTTTTGCATGACATTCATTTGGGGGAGGGGGGGAAGCTACAAATCTCTGTAGCAACTGATGCTGGCTCTCGCTTCCTCCTGATGTGCCTGCGAACTCCTAGAACTGAATTTGTGATGTTACAATAATTTCTTTGCCAAGAGAGCGTGCTGAAATAAACAGAGGAGTATGACTTTCCCTGTTAAAAAAAAAAATCAAGTGGAGAGGGAAAAGACTGAGGTTGTGAGAAAAGTGGGAAGAAACCTTACATGCGAATATTAATGGAATCATTAATTAGCCAAAATAATGAGGGAAGAGAAGGAAAAATTATAGGTCAAGCGCTTGCTGCGTTGCTTTAAAAATAAACCTTTCCCTTGGTGTGGCAGTGCAAAAAAATAATGACATCTTCAACAGGCCCAACTCAAAGAGAGAATTCTCAGTGCACATCCTTGAAATTATAGAACATACTATCATTAACTTCAAGGGCAATTTACTTGGTCCTATAATCAGAAGGATCATCTGTATTTCAGCCACAGTTTGTGCTTGGCAACCTGAAACAATTCAATTTCCTAGTATGTCCAGCTAAACCATTATACACTAGACTGCCGTAAGAGAAGTTTGTTTAGAAAGTCTACTTTGTTTGTTTTCTGAATGTGTACAGTAGCCCTATGACACAAGGTCTCCAGGTAGCTGACAAAACAAAGATGACATTAACAGAGCAATCCTTTACATGTCTACTCACAATTGAACTCCTATTGAGTTCAATGGTGCTAGCTTCCAGGCAAGAGGACATAGGACTGCAGCCTACAATACAATATAATAAACCTATTAAAAACACACAATTAAAATACAGATTTCCAAATGAAGAGGCCCAGACCCCCCAGACCATAAAGCGTGAGTTATTCAAAAGGCCTGGGTGAACAAAACATTCTTCACCTGGCACCAAAAAAGACCACAAAGATGGTGCCTGCTGAATTTCATTGGGAAGACTGTGGTGTCTTTCTTAGCAGAGGATTTGGGGTAGAAGTCATTTCCAAAGTACACAGCAGTGCCATTCTAATATGACCTTCAGTTTGGAATAGGGATGGGTGGATCTGTCAAGCTTGATCTTGTCAAAGTTCTCATTTTTCTACCACACCAAGCTCATTCTGTCCCAGTTCTGTACAGTGTCCACCCCCTCTGTGGAGAAATTGGTACATATTTTTCTGTGCATTTTTCAAATGTGTGCATTGTTGTGCACACACACACACACACACACACACACACTGAGTAAAGCACATTTGTGCACATTTTAGAGATGTGCACCGTTTTCTTTGCACATCTCTTCAAATGTGTACATGTTAATGGATGCATCCTTTTTGTTTTGTGGAGCACGTTGCAAGCTCGGGGATGAATGGATTTCTGACTGCAAATTGTGTTAGGCTCTGTGTTTGCTTCCGTGAGGTATGGGTTGGGTAAATCCATTTTTGAAAATCCGACAGAGTAAATTTCTCAACCACCCCTAGTTTAGATTGTTTTAAAATGAGGTTGGACAATAAGATACGGAGGGCAGCTCTAACAACAGGTGTCCACTGTGAGATCTAGAGACACCTCTGGGTTATGAGAGAGGATTCCTCTGAATGCCACTTGTTGTGGGATCGATGGAGCCACAGGAGAGAACTCTTGCCTTCCATGCCTTAATGTGGGGCTTTCCAGAAGCATCTGGCTGCCCACAGCTGGAAACAGTATGGTGCACTAGAGAATGCCCCATGGGCTTATCCAACAGGGCTCTTCTTATGTTCTTATATGCAGGGCCTTGTCTGGTTTTTTTGAAACATTTCAAGAATGCACCCTTTTCAAGGGCAATTCTTAACTTCCAAACAATGCTTAGAACTCCTGGCTTCTAACTCACACATGGAAGACCCATCCCTACTAGATATACCATAGACCCATGGATACTCCTATCTAGACATGCCAGTTACTGTTTCCACATCCTTTGCCATTCTTGATGCTTGCGTCTCAAGTTGACAACTTATTCAACAGAACATAAGAAGAGTCTATCAAGTCCAGCATTCTGTTCACACAATGTCCAGTCAGCTACCTGTGGGGAACCCACAAGTAGGACACGAGTGCAATAGCACCATGGCACTTCTGTTTCCCAGCAACTGGTGTACATCGGCATACTGCCTCTGTAACTGGAGGCACCATATAGCCATCAGGGCTAGTAGTCATTATTGACAGCCTTCTCCTCCATGAATTTGTCTAAAACCCCTTTAAAGCCATCCAAATTGGTGGCCATCACTACATCTTGTGGAAGTGAATTCCATACTTTAACTATGCGCTGTGTGAAGAAGTCCTTCCTTTTATCTGTCCGGAATCTCCCACTAATCAGCTTCCTGGGATGACCCCGGGTTCAAGCATTTTGAGAGTGGGAGAAAAATGTCTCCCTGTCCACTTTCTGCACACCATGCATAATGTTGTACACCTCTGTCATGTCTCCCCATACTTGCCCTTTTAAAAAGCTAAACAGTCCCAGACGTTGTAACCTTTCCTCATAGAGGAGTTGCTCCAGCCCCTTGATCATTTTAGTTTCTATTTTCTGCACTTTCCCAACTCTACAATATCCTTTTATTAGGTGTGCTGACTGGAACTGCACCTAAATAGAACCATTTCTTCTAATAGTGAACCTGGGGTGAGTGCTGACAGAAATGGAGTCAAAATGGGGCCACTGAGAAACAAGCAGGAGGTATCAGCATGCTCATGGAAGCCCTGAGGTTTGCAATCAGGGGAGGCTGGTGACTCCTATGTCAGTGGGGCTCCTTATCCATTTCAGCTTTTATTCTGAGCCTTATACGAGCTATCCATGGTGCTCCATGGTGGTGAACCTATTTTGGGGATTGGGTAGCTCATATAAATCTCAGAATAAAAGCTGAAATAGATAAGAGCCAGTGTGGTGTAGTGGTGAGAGTGTTGGACTGGGACTCGGGAGATCCGGGTTTTAGTCCCCCCTCAGCCATGAAACTCACCTGGGTGACTTTGGGTCAGTCACTGACTCTCAACCTAACCTACCTCACAGGGTTGTTGTGAGAAGAGGATTATGTAAGCTGCCTTGGGTTCCTTGCAGGAAAGAAGGCGGGGTATAAATATAATAAATAAATAAATAAACAAGGAGCCCCACTAACATAGGAGTCACAAGCCTCCCCTGGCAAAAGTACACAAAACCTTTTAACAAAGATCTGGGGGGGGGGGACCTCCCAGCAGATCAATGAGGACTGAGCATGCTCAGGTGGCCGGGGGGATGGAATGGAGTAACCTGGAGGAAGGCTTGGCTGACTGGCTGGCACACTTCCTGAATAACATTTGACTGCAGCTACCACTTGTAATGCGTCTAGTTTTTCTCACAGCCCAAAAGGAAAAGCAGTGAACCATCTTCTGGTCTGTGGCCTGTTGATTCTAGTTCGGCCTTAAAGCTGTGCCAATTTTGCCCAATGTATGCAATCTGCCGGTGATCCAGGGACTTTGATAAAGAACCAACCTTTTGTTAGGTCCAAAGACAATGCCTTTGCCAACTTACAAAATCCAGGCTTTTGTGGCAGGAGTCAGTTTGTCATTGGAGGCTTCGGCTGAAACACTCTCACCTTCCTTTCAAAGCACCGAAGCTTTGCCCATTGCTTGCTACAAATTTGGGCGAAGCTAGCCATATGGCGAGTGGAAAGCAATGCTGGAAAAGCTTCCACACGTGATGCTTTTTGCTTCTAAAATGAGGATTTCGTTCATAAGGTACAGATTTCACGCACAAGCCTCCGGAGTAATGAGTTATGTTGTCAACAAGGCTGGAAGAATTTGCAACAGACTGCTTTAATACCCAAGAGATGAAGTCTATTGACACCCCCAGCTTTGAGCTATTGGGCTGCTTTTAAACCCTTCTCTGCACCCTCCTCTTAATTTGGTTAGGAGAGCAAGAAAGATGCTGTGTTGGCTGTATGAAATCCACAGCAGGCTCGTCAGCAACAGTTCCACCAGCACATTCTCCCCAACATGGTCTCTGTGGAATTTCCTCTGAATAATTCTCCAGTTTGCTCCTGGAAGCTTTAGATGAAATTTCCAAATTCTCAGAACTATGTTGTGTTCTTGTAAATAACCTGCCACAGCCAAGACATCTGCCAGAGTGTGAGAGATTTTCTCCTGTCGTATAAACTCTAGTTGTCATTTGTTTCTGTTGCTTTATGTTACAATGAAAGTTCACCTTCTCTATAGCGAAGTCAAGAGGATCACATGCTCCTGTAAATCTGTAAGTGTTTCTCTGGGTGTTTACAACAGGGGTTCTAAGTGCTTTTGTATTTCACACTTATGCCATGGCAAGGCACCCCAGGATGTTCATGGAGGTTTATAAAATTAGGAAAAGCATGGAGACAGGGGGAAATCTTTCTTTGTCTCTCATAATACCAGGACTCAGTCAGAGCCATCCAATAAAATGGACTGGAAGTAGGTTCAGGAAGGATGAAATAAACTAGCTGATCTCACAACAAATAGTTCACTTATGGCAGGGATGGGGAACCATCTGATGTTTCTAGATGACTACAGATCCCATCATCCCTGAGCATTAGCTATGCTGGCTGGGGCCGATGGCAGCTGGAGTCCAACAACATCAGGAGGCCAATAAGTTCCTCATGTCTGACTCCCCCCCACCCGGACTTTGAACTTTGTCATACAGTGACTTGATAAAGACTCAGCATAGTTGACATTTTACTGGTTCAACTATTGTTATTGGCAATAGTCTGAGACATGTGTTTCTATTTTTGCTTTTTTACCTATGTATTGATGTATTCTGATATCAGTTTCAGTTATAGTATTTGCATGTGTAATTTCATTTTTGTATTGTCATAGGTTTCTATATATACTCAGTGGAGAAAGTAAATGTATTGTGCATGAATATTGGATCTTTATTTAGTTGATGTTGAAAACAGACTGCTGGAGGAGATAGACTAGTCTTCCCCAACCTGGCGCCCTCCAGATGTTTTAGACTTCAGTTCCCATCAGCCTCAGTCAGGATGGCTAATGGCCAGGTCCAGGAGTTTATGGGAAATGTCATCCAAAACCTCTGGAAGGCAACAGGTTGGGGGAAGGCTGAGACAGACCTTTGATCTGATCAGAATCCAGTTTGAGTCTACTTACTTCAGGGAGAACCAAGACCAGAATGGTTGGAGGCTGGCTCTTGGCGTTAACTGACTCTTGAAACCCCAGGACTGGTTACTGTCAGGGCTGGCTGCGTCATGGGCAGCAGTCTGTGGTGGGCAAGGAATTCAGAGCTCTGACTCTGAGGCAAGCTAGTACTCAGGAGTGAAGAGTAATTCAGAACCAAAGGACAAACCAGAAGGCAGGATCGAGGAGCAAGCCAGAAGCGTAGACCAAAGGACAAGCAGAAGTCAGGACCAAAGGACAAACCAGAAGGCTCGATTGAGGAGCAAGCCAGAAATCAGGGCCAAAGAGCTGATCAGGAGCAAAGAATAAACCAAGAGCAAGGAGTAAGTCAGAACCAAAGGACAAACCAAAGGAACACACCAGGCCTCAGGAAAATGTTGTTGCTCCCCCCCAGCAACAGTTATCTGTAACAGAACATAAGACAATAATAAAAACCATGCAGGATCAGAACAAGGCTCCATCTAGTCCAGCATTCTGTTCACATAGTGGCCAACCAGCTGCCCACAGGAAACCCAGAAGCAGGACATGAGTGCAACCCCACCCATGTTTCCCAGCAACTGGTGTACATAGGCATACTGCCTCTGGTACTGGAGGTAGCATATAGCCATGAGGACTAGTAGGCATTGATAGCCTTCTCCCCCATGAATTTGTCCAGTCCCCTTTTAAAGACATCCAAACTGGTGGCCTACTACTTCTTGTGGTAGCAAATTCCATAAATTAACTATGCACTTTCTGTTCTGAGTCTCCCACCAGTCAGCTTCATGGGATGGCCCTGGATTCTAGTATTACAAGAGAGGGAGAAAAAAAAAGTCTCCCTGTCCACTTTCTCCACACCGTGCATAATTGTGTACACTTCTGTCATGTCTCCCCTTATTCAGTGAACAGGAAACCCTCTTATACTCTTTCCTGTCCAGAAGGACCCGATAGCCAGCCTGGGTGGGAGGGGTGTGTCCAGGGCCTGAGAGGATACTAGACTGCCTAAGCGGATGCTGCAATATGCAGTTCAGCAGCTCACGACACAGGGCAGCCACACACAAACCCAAAGTTTCCTAGTTGGAGCCATGGCAGAGCTTGGCAGTTATCTAGATCAGTGTTCTCCAACCTTGGGTCCCCAGATGTTTTTGGCCTACAACTCCCAGCATGCCCCAGCCAGCTACGCTGGCTGGGGCATGCTGGGAGTTGTAGGCCAAAACATCTGGGGACCCAAGGTTGGAGAACACTGGTCTATAAGGATGGCGTTTGTGCAGTTTGTTTTCAAAACATTGCCATGGGTACAGTAGGATGGGAATGATGGGAGTTGCAGTCCAACACCTCTGGAGGGCCACCAGGTTGGGAAAGGCTGCCCTAGACGCACTAGACTAGACCACACCCACAAAGTGTGGATGGATACCAAGCAACAAGGACTCGTCAACATCCCTGGGCTGTTGACGAGTCTTCTGGCTGTGCCAGAAGGAGCGCGATCACCGGTGAAGAGCGCATGGAAGCGAGGCGCGCCGCTGCTCGGCCACTATGGACAGCTACCAGGAGCGCAGCCCCAACGATGTGTTGAGATTTATTTTGATTGATGTGTTGTTGTGGGGGGCTTGGGTTAGGGTCAGACATTTTGGGTTTGGCTGCCTCTGCCTGCCTGTTTGGGGTTCCCTGCCTCCTCTGCCTGCCTGGTTATTTTGGGTTTGTCTGCCTGGTCTGTTCTTGCCAAAATCAGTTGCAGAGTTTTGAAATAAAAAGGCACACTTGTGCCTAGAATTTATTTAAGCCACACATCTGAAGTAGCCTTATTTTGTTGGGGGGAAACCCCACTGATTTTAATAGGGACTCGTGGAGTCAGTTTTGGGAGTGACTCAGGACTCGTGACTCGTGAGTCACCATTTTGGACCAAGGACTCGGACTCGGACTCGAGACTCGGGTCCAAAGACTCGTGACTCGACTCGTGACTCGAGACCAAGGACTCTTCAACATCCCTGATACCAAGCAGCAACATATCCTACTGCAGTCACCCAAAACAAGTTACTGCACTGAAGAAGCGTAACTCTGGAGCAACATCTGCAGGTGTTTCTGGCTGGGGCATGCTAGCGTAGCTGGCTGGGGCATGCTGGGAGTTGTAGGCCAAAAACATCTGGGGACCCAAGGTTGGAGAACACTGATCTAGAATACGGATTTACTGGTCAGATCAGGAAAATACTGGTTGGTTAGCAACCCAAGAGTGAAGAGCACAAATGTGGAATTAGGCTTGCATTTCTTTAAAAAAAAAACTTGGAGGAGGAGCCTGATACTTTCCCAGCCGCTGCCTGCACATGATTTTAAAAGAAACATACACTTACTTTTACATGTGCATACCATTTACAATTTATCTAAAGCAGCCCAGGATCCCCTGCTGGATCTGTGCAGACGAGTTATGTCAGTGGAGGGGCAAAGAAAAGAAAAAGTTGGCTTGAATTAAGGTTTAAAAGAAATGCGCCAAGAATAGCATCCTTTCCTGTGTGCATCTGAACAACGAACGTCTCTTTCTTCTAGTTCAAAAAGAAAAGGAAGGGGGAAAAAGTAGCAGAGGTGGAGAAAGAGAAGGAGAGAAAGAGCTGGAGGGGAATGAAACAGACTCGGCGAATAACATACTCAAGAGCTCTCCTGCACAATGAGATTAGCATGATGGGATCATTTTGATGCCAAGGTGCTAACACAATAATACACGTGAGTTTGCCAACTTTTCAAATTGAATGTATTTGATTATTTGCTTTTAATTAGGGTGAGTTTTGGAGTATGTACACGATTGTTAGAGATCCGTGCAAAGCCTCCTGTGGTAGGACGACGCTTTCTCTGTATAAATGGCACGACATTGTTCTTTTTGAGCTGTGAAGAATGAGATTTAACGGCAATGTTAAACGTTTTAGTCTCCTCTCTCTTGTGCCTGGGTGTTTCAGCTGATTGGCAAAGCCCAGCAGATGTGAGGAAAATAAGGCTGCAGACCTGTACACACTTAACTGGGATGAAGTCCCATTGGATTCAATGGGACTTAACTTCTTTATTGACATGTGTAGGATTGCACTTTAAATCTCCCACCTGATCTCAGCATGAAGGGCTCCATCATAAGCAAACAGAAGTCCAACTCCAGATGCCTTGATGCATACAAGAGTGGCCTCTTCAGTCTTGTTCTCATTTCCTCGAGCGAAATCCTAAGAAAGCTCTTGTTATCTCCCCTGCCTGTCACCGATCCACTCCTCTCCGAGCTCATTTTTCTTGAGCGCTTTGGTGGGTCTTGAGAATGGCTGTTGTCAAAGTTACCCTCAAAGACAGATGTCCCTGCTCTAATGTGGGTCTTATTTCATGTGCATTTTAAAAAACATTTAAAAGTGCAGCCAGTCTGCGTGCAAGTAAATTGAACATGAGGCGGAGGCGCTGCAATGCAATTGAGTCCTGGATTTATCCTGGAAAGAGGTCTGAGGGAGGCAATTTAAGTACATTGACCTTTGCTGCAACCTGAGAGGCTGGGGGAAATTTTAACTAGGGATCCAAACCACCCTCAGCCCCACAATGTTAACAGTGAACTGCAGTGCAGGGTTGTTGTAAGGTATTCTGTCTCTGCACAGTTCTCCAATCTGCAATAGAGGTATTTCAGTGGACTACACTGCAGGGTTATTGTAAGTGACTCTCTCATTTCAGCTCAATTCCCAGCCTGCAATAGGAGCCTACCACCTCTGGACAACACTGCAGAGTTGTTGTAAACTACTCAGAGCCTGACCTGCAGTATTCAGTGAGAACTACACTGAAGGGCGGTCATAAGCTACACCCACACCCAGCTGCAGCCCCTTCTAACCTGCAACATGAGGACAATGAACTACACTTGCTCTGGAAGTTGCATTAGCAGGGCTTTAAAAAAACAACAACACACAGCCTGCATTTCATTAGGCTGATAAATGAGAACTGAGATAGAAAAAGCAGGAACTCTTCTCTTTGCTGCTCTTAGGATTGGAGTATAGAAGGTAGACACATTGGTGCTACCTTCTACGATAACATCTTAGATTTCTCAACTGATTTCTATGTTTTCAATTGTTCTATTGTTTAAAATATTGTACACAGCGTTGGTGGCTTTTTAGCAGATAAGGCAGTATATAAATGTTAATAATAAATAAATAATAAATATGTGCAGCGCTCACATCTAAAAATAGCCTCTCCGTGTCAACCAGCAAATTAGAGGAGAGAAATGGAATAAAGGACAATGGAGAAAGACACAGAGATATAATTGCCCACCTTCCACTCTCCCGCTCCATGTCCCCTCTGCGCATCTTGCTAGTCTCTGCTGCCTGCCCGCCAGCTGATCAGCAGCGGTTTAAATCTTCTCAGGCTAGTACAGCCATGCCTTCCTCTTCTAGTAGCCAGCCATTTTTAGTAAGCAAGCAAGCCAATTACATTCCCTGCTTCCCCCAACTGACTCAATGTTCCGTGGCCGCTGAGCACGCTCAGCTCTCATTGGCTGTTTGGGTTTAGTGTTTCCCCCCTAAATAATTTTTGTACTTCTGCAAACTTCAGGGTTCCCCTCCCCCAGCCCCCAGTTTGCTGACACCTCCCTCTTGTGTACATAAGGATTGGCACTCACCTCTGAACTTCACAAATAGAGGGAATGATAATAACAGTGATGATCCAGCTCCATCTTCAATTTTGACCTACAGTCGGGGTTTTTTATATGACTTCTGTAGCTTAACTTGGAAATATTGTCGATATCAAGTCATATTGATTTCGGTCTGATTTATCTGGCTGCTTTTGTTTTATTGTATTGTATTATGTTGTATTTGTATTTCTATTTTAATGATATTTTTGGTTTTAAGATTATTGTTTTTATCCTGTTTCTCTTGTAAACTGCCCAGGGAGCCTTTTGGCTGATGGGCGGTAAATAAATATAATAAATAAATAAATAAATATTTATCAACTGAGCTGACTTCCAGCTACGTTTGCTTTATAGCTTCTGGTGTATCGAAAAAGGATGTGTGGACTGTAACATCCTCCGTTTGAAGTGACCTGTATATACTATGGGCTTATGGACAAAGAAACCTGGTCAAAAATTACAGGAGCAATATGGGCATTGGAACACATCGATTGCTACCCAGAGATCCGCATGCACTCCAAGCTCATGAGAGGTTTTGTGGTCAGGGACTTGTGCACCAACTGCTCCCTCTGAGTTACGGTGCAACCGGAACCATCTTTACTGAGAAGCAAAGCCCTGTGATTTCAATGAGGCTTACTCCCAAGTAAATTTGAGTAGATTTCAGAGATTAAGGGTGCAATCCTATGCAAGTTTAGACAGAAAAAAAGGCCTACAGCCAACTACACTGGCTGGGGCATGCTGGGAGTTGTAGGCCTTTTTTCTGTCTAACTTGCATAGGATTGCACTCCTAATCTCCAAATCTCCTTTACATTTGCCTGGTTTTACAAGTTGGCATAAGACCTTGATAGGATCTACCCTGGAGTCCCTTTTCTTTATGAGGTACTGCTGTGCTGGTATTTTTTCCACACACAGTTGCTCCTCTGTCATCTCACATGCATTAATACAGCACAGTATTTGCCGTGTTTATTTTATGATGAACTCTGGTACCACACACCAATGCATAGTGTTGTATTTGTGGGAGAAGTAGGAGGAGTTTGAAAGGTCATGTGTACTTTATCATTCGTGTTTACAGCATGAGCACATGCCACAAGTCACAGTATAGTAACTGCAGAAAGTGTGAGGTAATACTGACATTTGGGTTCCTTTAAAAAAAAAAGTTTGGTAAATGCATCTGCACCTGTGCAGGAATGCAGGTTTTAAAATAAAAAGTGTGGTTTTTCTAAGCGGCACAGCTGTGTAGGTGTGCATTGAACATTAATCTTCAAGAGGAGGAGGAGGAGGAGGAAATGGAGGCTAGCCATGGATTTCCTGCCTGCAAATCCCTTTCTTCCACCTGAGGTCAAAAGTGAAGGTGTGTGTGTGGAGGGGGGAAGTGTTGCAAAACGGGTCCTACATCTTTGAAGCCACTCTCACTGGTAAGAGTTACAACACAATTGGAACATACACAATTCAGTAGTGCATGCCATGAAAACTGCAACCACCATAAAAACTCCACCATGTTTTCTGGGGGGAAAAACAAAACAAAAACTGAATACTGAGGGGGAAGAAGCATCAGGAGAACAGGCAGAACAGAAGTAGCATCAGGAGAACAGTGCTTCATGTGCTGCGCACATGAGCCAGACATTGCTGAACCAAGAAAAAAAACCTAGTATCGATTGGTCCCTGCTAAAGCACTTGCATACACATAGGGCATAATAACTGGATCGTAGTTACGATGTCTAGCCCTTTGACCAGTATACATGGAAATGACTGTTGTGTTTACCTTATGGAAGTTCTAAGAGACACCTTCTAAGCGGTGTCTGGAGGAGATCGATTAGAGATAAGCATGACTCTGCCAGGGGCAAGCTCAGCCTGTTATGTGCCAGTTAGGAACATATGTTGTGCCCAAGAGAAAGTAACAGGAAAAATGACACAGTCCTGATTGGCCTGCCCACTGTGTGCATGGCAGCTCCTATGGGCATAGCGATATGGTGTTGTGGAGAGATCAGAGCTTTAATGGAATAGTGCATGCTTGCATGGAAAGGTCCCAGACTCAACCTCTGGCATTTCCAAGCAGTGGTGCAGTGGGATGCGTGGGTCTAGAGGACAATACTAGGCTAGATGGATGAATAGTTGCAGTACAAAATCAGACTATTTCCCAGGATAGACGAAAGAACCAAGTGCATACATTTTAAATGGAATTTGCTTCCATCAGATGTGGTGATGGCTACTAGCCTAGATGGCTTTAAAAGGGGTGTGGTGATGCCAAACTGCCCTGAAGGTCAGGCTGGCCTGTGGCACTCCACTGACAACTTCCACCACCTCTCCATTCGACTTTGCTTAACAGATGCAGGTCAATTTTCTACTTGGGAGGGAGGCAACTACCGGTTAACTTCTCCATCACTGCTGAGTGAGTTCAACCTGTTTCCATCTGTATCTCTCCTTGGTCAAAGTGTGAAGCATGAAAATGTGGTCTGGCATGCAGGAGAAAGATACTTGTGTTGTCAAAAGTATACAGTCCTAGGGAAGGTGCCACATTACAAATTAAGAAGCTTGATTAAGGTTAGGGATGGAGATATAAGGGATGAGGGAGAAAACAGATAGGCAGCAGTTTACCCTTTAAAAGTGCAATCCTATGCATGTTTAGACAGAAAAACATCCTACAACTCCCAGCATTCCCTAGCCAGCATGGCTGACTGGGGAATGCTGGGAGTTGTAGGACTTTCCCCCCCTGTCTCAACATGCATAGGATTGTGCTCTAATTAATCTAAGCTAGACAATCCTAAGGAGGAATCTCCAACTTACTTGGAGCAAGGAACACCCATGATGTGCAGTAGATAACAAATTTTTATAGGGAATAATCTCCATTTTTAACCCAGTAGAATCAGGGCAGTGGTTGATGGGTGTGTGTGTGGATCCTCCAATCTTGTCAATCTTGTATAACCATGTGAGCTTGGCACACCTCTAATGGGGCAGAGTTTTGGCACTTGGGACAAGGCATGTCCAACATATAGGTCAGGAGCACCTGGAGATGTGGACCATTGGCATCTTTCACCAACCAAGGAAGGTGGAACTAAAAGGGGAGAACTAGGAGAGATTGCCAGTCTGCTTCTGGTGGACATGGGGCAAATTCCAGCCCATGTGCATGGAGGATGTTTGAAACGTGACAGGTAGGTTGCTAGGAAATGGGGAAGCTAGGCCTGGTGCAAGGCCCGGGCATTGTATGCTCAGGCCTTTCTCCAGAAGACAAATTCATTGGCGATAAGTCTATCAATAGCTATCAGCCATGATGGCTATATCCAACCTTCAAGCTGAGAGGCAATATGCCTTTGAGTACCAGTTGCTGGGGAACACTAACAGGGAGGGTGCTACTGCCTACATGTCTTGCTTGTGGGCTTCCCACAAGTTCTGCACCTAGGAAAAAGAAACCAAATGCACAATTACATGACGGGGGATACTTGGCTCAACAGTACTACAAGCAAGAAGGATCATGGAATTGTTGTAGATCATAAGCTGAATATGAGCCAGCAATGTGATGTGGCTGCAAAAAGGCAAATGCTATTTTGGGCTGCATTAATAGAAGTATAGCTTTGAAATCACATGAAGTGCTAGATCCCCTCTACTTAGCACAGGTTAGGCCTCATCTTGAGTACTGTGTACAGTTCTGGGCACCACACTTTAAGAAGAATGCAGACAAACTGGAAAGGGTTCAGAAGAAGGCAACAAAGTTGATAAAAAAAATAAAAAATAAAACTGGAAACAAAGCCCTATGAGGAGAGATTGAAGGAACTGGGCATGTTTAGCCTTCAGAAGAGAAGACTGAGGGGAGATATGATAGCGCTCTTCAAGTATTTGAAAGGTTGTCACGCAGAAGAGGGCCAGGATCTCTTCTTGGCCATCTCAGAGTGCAGGACATGGAATAATGAGCTCAAGTTACAGGAAACCAGATTCCAGCTGAACATCAGGAAAAACTTCCTGACTGTTAGAGCAGTACAACAATGGGACCAATTACCTAGGGAGGTTGTGGGCTCTCCCATACTGGAGGCATTCAAGATGCAGCTGGACAGCCATCTGTCAGGGATGCTTTAACTTGGGTTCCTGCATTGAGCAGGGGGTTGGATTCGATGGTCTTATAGGCCCCTTCCAATTCTACGTGTTCTATGATTCTATGATTTGGTTGGCCACTGTGAGAAATAGGCTTCTGAACTAGATGGACCTTTGATTTGATCCATCAGGGCTCATCTTATATTGTTAGGAGAGCTCCAGGATGCATAATTATATGGCTTTCCTACAGAAGTGAAACCTTCCCCATTCACTTTAGTGTCAAAGACAGTGTGCTGAAGCCAATGAGCTGTGAGCAGATGGAAAATAGCCAGTAGTGCCGTTCCACAAATATTTACCCAGGGGCTTGCAAAAGAGGTAGATTCCATAGCCATTTCCTTGCTTCGATGTGTACAAGCTGGTGCAGATGTAGAAGAACATCCTTGGATTTAGTTTGACTTTCCTCACAAACACTCTCATGCAAAGTCCAAAAACTCTTTGTGAATAAAAGACACATGCAAAAGGGCATCTTTGGATCCAACCCAGCATATTTATCTATTTGTGTATTATGCCCTTATTTCATATCCTGCCATTTTTCTACACTGCATAACATCCCTCTAAAGGAGTTTAGGTTGTGTGATGCTGGCTTGCCATCCAATTCATCTAATGAACTTTGTGGGCTATCTGAAGACTTGAACCAAGATCTTCCTGGTCCAATGCCTATCCCAGGAGCTGGGGAACCTTTTTCCCATGAAGGGCCATTGACCCAATAGAAAGGTCAATCAGCACTCTACATCTGATGATGGCCAGAGCCAATGGTGGGTGAAGGCATCCCTTCTCTCTATCTGGGTCCCATTTGCCTGCACCCTGAGAAAAAGAGCATGTCTACAGTGTCCAGAAGCCCAGAGTGGGCTTGGAGGGCCACATGGGAGACTGCGGCCCACATGCAGCCCATGGAGTATATGTTCCTCATATAATACCAGCTCACCACTTTGGGTATGTGGTCCTCCCTTGTGAATGTGAGGCAAGGAAGGGACAGAAAAGGGCATCTCCAGCTTCAAGCACCTGTACTAGCTATCCAGATCAATTGACCCTGCATCTGTCCTTTGCTACATACACATAATGCATTGTTTGCAGCCTAATGCGTGAACCAGATCTGTCCAGAACACAAAAAGTGATATGGTTCCTGAACACAGAAACTGAGATCTAAGACAGATACTAGGAAGGCTGAAGAGGAGAAGAGGTCTAGAGAAAGGAATAGTGGGGGAAAATACAGGAGGATTATCCAAAAGAAGGCTAAGTGGCAATGTTTATACTGATCGACCAGATGAAAATAATTTGACAACAATATTGATATAAGTGAATCATGTCAGCACGTTTTCTACCAACATTTGATGGTAATTGTAACTTCCCTCTGTAGGAACAGCACGATAATCAAAGAAAGCAAAAATAACCCCCAACCAAATTTAAGTTTGTACGATTTACTTTCTTGGTTACTTTGCAGCTTTAAAGAACTTGCTTCTTCAGAACCCACTGGAAATCAGTGGGCGAGACATACACTGTGTGCCATAGCACAAGCCTTTTTACCTACATACTTTTTCAGATGGACATGTATATTTAAAATCCCCCCCACCCCCTTAAACAATAGGAAGAAACAAATGGTTGACAATAACAACGGCAGCAGCTCTTCAACAAAAGCATGCAATTATTACAATTATACTATCCTTGATTAGGCTCCCATGCATTGCATTTCAATGTAATTGATGTTGTAGGTTGACACATTGGACACCAAATATTCTCGCCTGTCCCTTCACTCTTTTGTTTCAGAGCCTGATTTGCATTTTCTATGCTTTTAGTAATGAAGACTTAGCACTTTTCCTCCATTAGAAAAAAAAAAAGAGAGAGACAGACACACACACATACACACACATACAATAATCTGCAACTCGGCACTTGTTTAAGGATTCTGACCCCCCAAAATACCACTTTGCTTCACACATTAGCTGCTTACAAAGAAGGGAGCTAATGTATCATCTAATTGGGCAAACCACTGCATCTGATTTCTCTCAATCAGACTATTAGCTTCGTAATTACCCATCTGCCTCATGTGGAAAAACGGCAAGGCGAACACCCAGCTAATAACATTCTCAAGAGCTCTCCAGCACAGTGAGATGAGCACAATGTTGCGAGATATAGTCCCTAACCATTTAAGTGCCAAGGAGGTCTCCACAATGCAGGGGGAGTTTGCCAACCTTCTCAGTTTGAACATGGTTAATTATTTGTCTTTAATTAGTCTGAGTTTTGCAGCTCCATTTGGAGTTTGTGTGTGTGTGTGTGCGTGTATGTGTGTGCGCGTGCGTGCGTGCTGAGAAACAAATGGCAGCAAAGAAACCCCCCTTAAGCATCCTATCGGTCTGTTCCAAAATATATTTTTGGGGAGTTTGTCAAGGCAGCTTTGTTCTCTGTAGCATGAGAAGAAGGACTTGAAGACCTATATGGCTAAGAGTTTACCTTAGGATATCTAGGCTTTGATCTATCTATCTATCTATCTATCTATCTTTGTCCCTGTATCTCAAGTGAGTTTACTGTGCCAGAATTGGCTGTTGACATTCTATAAAACTTCAGAGGTTATGGAAAATATGCATAAGCTATCAAAAATAGCAGACACCTCCTCTTCTCTTTCCTGTACCATCTATTAAAACAAAAGACACAATGTGACATCATCATGTTCTGAGCCTCCCCTCTTTGACTTCATTTATGCCACTTGCAGTGGTGGAGAAACTCACAGCATTATGCCACGATAGCATGTGTTTTGTTTTATTAGGTGTTATGGGAGACATGGGAGGAGCCGTAGCCCAGGGGCAAAGCACATGCTTTGCATACAGAAGGTCTCCAGTTCAATCCCAGGCATCTCCAGGTAGGACTGTGAAAGACTCCTGTCTAAAACCCTGGAGAGTCGCTGTCAGTCAGTGTCGACAATACTGGGCTAGATGGACCAATGGTCTGGTTCAATATGAGGCAGCTTCCTGGCTATAACATCTAGTTCTGGCCTAAAGGTTGCTTGATACATCAAGCAGAATCAAGTGGTAAAGCTTTTCTTGAACTGTACCATTTCTCGCTGCAAGGGATTTGCATGTTTGAATGCTCTTCCACACCTACACCCACTCCTCCTTGCATATAGATGTGCTGCTGTTACAGGCTGGAACCCAGAGGGCTGATCTGACCAAGCATGGAAAGTGTGTAGTAGGATAGACTTCAGGTGGTCAGCACCGTGGACAGCTCCCCACAGCTGACAAGTGAGTGCTTCGAGTGCAGCTCTAGGAATAGTCTGATGCCCACTATGAACTTGATTTTATTAATCCAATGAAGAACATGCAGCCATGTGGGAGAGTCCCAATGCCCAGGCCATCCTTCATTGCTGCTACTATCTCTGATCTGAGATGTGAGATGACAGTGGGGGTTCTGCTGCTGGCCTAAACCCTGTCCTCTGGAGGAACCCCAAGAGGCTGCACAGGCCAGATTGGGGTACCCAATAGGCTGGATTAGTCCCTTGGCGTGGAGGTTTTGCACCCAAGCTGTAGATTGGTGATTCCAATCCTTGAGAATCTATGCGAGGACAGAATAAGGTTTATGTCTAATCAGGAACTGGGCTCAATTGCAGATAATTGTATAATGTGTAAACAATATAAACAATGCACACAGTATCATATGGAATTCATTAACACAAGGTATGGCCAACACAAGGTGGCTTTTTACAAGGACGAGTGGAACCTGCCAGAAAATGTTGCAGTTTGGAGTCCAACCACTCCTTTCCATGCTCCCTCTCCCAGGTTTTCCATCCCACCACGACAGCCAGTCAGCATTCCATGACCACTGAGCCCACTCCACCCTCACTGACCGTTTTGGGGTCCCTCCTAGTTTTTTTCTCATCAAGGTTTTCTGTACTTCTGGAGAGCTTCTCCCAAGCCTGTTAATACCTCCTCCTTCTGTGTGAGTGGTGCCATTTTGGCTGCATAACTAACAGCACTCGTGGCCTGAACATTGTGGGAATGCTAAGACCAGCTTTCCCTTACCTGGCATTCCCCAGCTGGTTTGCACTACAGCTCCCATAATCCCTGATCATTGGCCATGTTGGTTGAGGCTGATGGGAGTTGAAGCCCAAAACATCTGGAGGGCACCAGGTCTGGTTAGGCTGGATTAGGCAAATTCATGGAGGATAGATCTATCCATTGTTGTTCGCCATAGCAGCTCAATGGAGCCTTCACATTCAGAGGCAATGTCCTTCCGATTACCAAATGTTGAAGACAACTTACAATAGAAGGCTTTGTTTGTAAGTGCCCAGGGATATCTGGCTGACCACTGTTGGAGACTAGATCCACCCTTGTTACATTCCATTAAGGGGACCCTTATGCTCTTAATGAAATATTGTGATTTTTTGGAATGTCTCTTTCATTGTGCCATTGTTAATTTTTGATGTAAACAGAAGAATAAAATGTGCAGTTAAAGGCAGGTGAGCTTCGCTACACAGCACCTGCTTTATAAGGAATGAGCAAAAGAACTCAGTTTCAATACATGGTATCCCCAGTTGAAGGAACTCTGATGGATGTCCTGCTGTGCCGAATCCTGCCCAGAACCAGTGCAAGGCAGTTTGGTGCCCTAGGCAAGATCAGATATTTAGCACCCCCCTTCCCACTTGAGAGCGCTGTATTTTTTTTTCAAGGTGTTTCTGGCGCCCCTTTTAGCCCTGCGCCCTAGGCAGCTGCCTAGTTGGCCTAATGGTAGCACCGGCCCTGATCCTGCCCCCAATTTTCATAAACCTTTCTCTCCCTGCAAAAGAGGCATTGTTTTTTCTGCCTTTTCCGCAGGGAGGGAGAGAAGTTTAAATAATTATCTCACTGGGGGAGCGGGCAGGTTTTCAATTTACCTTTCTAAATGTAGGAGGTGGTCGAGAGGTCTTTTTTCTATTTTTCAACTTTAAAAATGCCCCGAGCTCTGTCACAGCATCACGGAACTCTTTGCACAAAGACTTTCAGCCTGGCAGCTCTTCCTGAACTCCCATGACACCACGTGATGTTGCACGCTCTCATAGGCACTCAGGAAGAGCTGCCAGGTTGGAGAAGCCCCTCTGTAAAGAGCCCTGAGCTGTTCCAACCGCATGGGGCATTTTAAATGTTAACAAAAAATAGAAAGAAGACCCGCCAGCCACCTCCTACACTTAAAAAGGTGAACAGAACCCATGCCCCCTCCCCAACGAGAAACTTATTCAAAATTCTCACCCTACTTAGCCCCTTTTGCTGGAATTTTCATTTTGCCCCTACCCCCGAGAAATTGCCGAAAATGGAAGAATCAAAATATTTGGCACAGCACTAGATGAATGGGATTAACAGAAGATTTCCTGAAATAACTGGAAGTCTTCTCTTAATCACAGCTAATTGCGGTGAGCTAGAAGGAACATCATCCTTCCAGTATAGCATTGCTGCTTATAGCAGGGGGTTGGGAACCCGTGGCCTGAGGATCACATGTGGCTCTCAGCCTAATTTCATGAAGACCTCAGCCTAGTTTCAAACCCCTCCCACTTTGCAAACTCTGTCCACTTTAGCTCTGGCTCCTCCCACCTTTGGCTTTGGCCTCACCCAATGCTGGAATGTGGCCCCAACAGGTTTCAACCAAGGTTATGTGAACATCGACATGAGAAAGGTCCTCCATCCTGGCTTACAGGGAGTTCCTAGTTTAAACCTCTTTTCAGCCACTAGTAACATTGGGCTAGCCCTTTTTCTCTCAGCCTCAGTCCTCACCTGCAATTTAAGGATAATTATACTGGCCTAGTACCTTACAAGACCATTGATCAGTGAGGGCACTCTGGAAGGACAAATGACCACCTTTGATAACACAGTAGGTTAGGGACTTAATGACACTTTCGATTTTTGAATGGGTGGTCTTTAGTATAATCTACGCATGGATAAATGTATGGATATTTGGTCTGCCTTTGTTCAAGTCTATGCATAACTATGCCTAATAATAGTAGTATATCTTGCTATACATAAAATAAATAGGGGTACATAGTCCATATGCATTTATTGTAATAGATTTATTCAAATTCCATGTTAGAAAACTGTAATACTTTATTTTATTTTATTTCTTTACGTTTTTTATTTTGTTTCTGTTTTGATTTTTGAAATTCACAATAAAAAAATTAATGGGAAAAAATGCCTGTGACATGTTTTCAATCTTTGAAAGAACCTAAAAAATGGGAAGCATGATTGTTGTTGTTACAGGAGATAGCAGTTGCCTATGTATTTATTTAATTTATATCCCTCCCTTGTATGCAAAGGTCCTTCAAAGTGACTCAGAGGATCATAAAACAATTTAAACAGCCACCATCAGTTTAAAAAGCCAAAACTAATTATACACACACACACAGAGCGAGAGAGCAATGAACAATTATAAAAGTAAGAAGAGTGTAGAGAGCAAGAGCAAAAGCCCCAATAATAGCGCAAATAGCATCAAAACTGTTTATAATTTTAGGCAGCAATCCTGCAGCCCATCAGCTGGCATCTGTTGGGTTTCTTGGATATTGCCATAGCACTGCTCTATTGGGGAATCAGAATGTATGCCTTCAAAGGAGCCCTGGGAGATACACCTGTGGAAAAACTCCACTAGCATAGATATACTCCTGGCAGAGTTCTGCCAGCTCTAGGGAGGTGGGAAATGGTGTTTTGGGGGAGGATTGGGGGAGTCCTTGGATCCAAAGCCCCCCTCATTCCCCCCAACATGACCCTGACAAGGGGGGGGAAATGCTAACTGCCCCAGAGCTCGCGTTGCGATTTCCCTTCTCATTGGTGTCAAGGTGAGGAGGGGCAGTGTTTTTGTTATTTTACTTATTTATTTATTTGTTACATTTATAGATCGCCCATCTGGCTGGCAAACCGGCCACTCTGGGCGATGTACAACCCGATAAAATACAGAATAAAATACATTTAAAACAGTATAAAATTTTAAATTTAAAAAAACAGAACTGGCATGTTCTGATTTATTTATTTGTTTGTTTATTTATTTACCTCTATTACAAAAATGTTTGCTATCCTCATACCCAAGGCTGAATATTTAGGATGATGAACCCAGCAAAATGTCCACAAATTCCATTTTCATGTGTTTACTTGCAGTGAGGCCTGGAGTGAGGACGAGTACAGATTTAGTATGAGCGGAATAAAGCTTGAAACTTTGTGGAGAAATTAATGTAGCTGGACTGAAAAGGACTTTAGAAACAGCAGCTTTGCTGTGGGCATAAGCTGTCAATCTTCTTTTAAAGTGAGTGGAAGATTGCAAATGAGGCTAGTGTGCTTTGTGCATTCTTGTTGTCTGCTATTTAATCAAGTCCTTGATATAGTTTCCATGGACCTTCTAGATTCATAGGGGTCACTCCAGAACACAAAACCATATTATAGGAATGTACAAGAATTTTGTTTCTGTTCACAAATTATGTGAACATGTCCTGTTTGCAACCCTGAATGCTAACGTGAGCAGGTGTGCTTTTTTTCATGAAATGTTTGCAAATTCCCAAATTTGTGGCCACATTTGAAAAATGCATACTTGTTGAAAATGCATTATGTGTGTGTATATGCATTTTCATGCTTTATTCCAGTGTTCTCCAACCTTGGGTCCCCAGATGTTTTTCGCCTACAACTCCCAGCATGCCCCAGCCAGCATAGCTGGCTGGGGCATGCTGGGAGTTGTAGGCGAAAAACATCTGGGGACCCAAGGTTGGAGAACACTGCTTTAGTCAATGGGGGGAAGTGCACATTTCTCAAAAACGCGCAGAGAAATCTGCATTTTCCTCATTTGAAATGTCCACTATTCCTGTTCAAACAAGCTGAAAAACAGGTCAAAAATTAAAATGGGTGTGAGCTGAAACGAGCTTCATACTAAATTTCCGAGAATTCTGGTGAGCTCAAAAATCACTGGTTCTCCCATCTCTACCAAGCAGTACATCCGTAATGTCAATCAAAGAAAGCCGTAACATGAGAAGATTGTATATTCTATAAGAGGGGTGGAGAGACGATAGAGCGGAGTCTACTGGTAGATCTTTGGGTGATTTGCGGAAGATCATAAGAGTTACTAACTTCCAATTATATAACCACTAGCTGTTGCCTGCGGCTGCGCTCGTGTGCATTTTAGGATTTGGTATAATTGTTTTTAAAAGAAACATGTATGGAAAAGATGCAGTGTCTCTGACTGAAAGTGTAACGTTTAGGCTGGGTGCTGGCAGCAGAAATCTTTTGTGACAGAAATATCTGTTCTTAAAGAAAAATCAGGTTAATCCTGAGAGTCTACAGGTGATGAAGAGTGAGCATGCCAAGTTTGGGGTAGATCCATCTAAACGTGATGGAGCCTATGCGACGCTGCCCCCCCCACAACAGTCAGTCAGTCATGGAAAACGTTTCCCTCCCTTTTCACCCCCTCAGAGAACATTCTAAATGGCCTAGGGGAGATTTGCATACCCAGCCCTATTGGCCCCTGCAGGAATTCATATGAACATTCTAAGAGTCGTATGGGCTATTTGCATAACTTGCTCCTATTGGGTCCTGCAGGAATTCTGAGGTGAGGCCAAGTTGCATAACTGCTGCCCTGTTGTTTTGCCCATAGGAGATATGATTGTGGGGCGATTTTGCCCCCTTTTTTCACCCCCTTAGGGACGGAATTTCCCAAAATCCTTCCTTAGTGGGGCTCTACGTCATAAAAGCAATGTCCCTTCAAAATTTCACGTTCCTAGATTAAACGGTTTGAGCTGGGCGTTGATGAGTCAGTCAATCAGTCAGTCAGTCAGTCAGTCAGGACACCTTCTTATATATATATATATATATATATATATATATATAACAGCAACAATATGACATTCCCCATCCAAACTGGGTTCTGCTGAAATGGAGAAAGCTTTTGTGTGAACTTCGCTGGGAAAGGGACTGTGAGCTCAGTTCGGTACTGGTTTTGAAAACAAGTCCCTAGAATCAGAATGTGCTCAGAGGCACCCTGTTCTTTAATTCTAAGCGTATGTCTTTTGCACCTGGCTCTGGTTGGTGGATCTTGGGGTTGTAGTAAAAAAACAAAAACAAAGTAGATTTGACAAGCCCACCCAGTTCTATAGCAAAATCTAACTACAGATGTTCCCTCTACTGGACTGTAGCTATATCCCATCATTTCCTTCTGGCACACAACTTCATTGTACAGTGAGGAGGATATAAACTGCTTTTAAATGGGTGTAATGGAAAGAAGTTTCCACAAGGGATCCTGCAGCTTTGTGAAGACACACTAAGAATTCCCTTAAAGTTAGTACTACAGCAGCTTGGTAAGCTTCCAGAGGCAGGCAAAGACCTTCCTGTTCCAGCAGGCATTTGGAACTAGCCTGGGATGCAATGGAATGCTGTATTTTATATTATGTATATTGTATTTTTAAAATAATAATAATATTATTGATGGTTTAATTCTATTTTTTAATTTTTGTATTTTTCTATTTCTGTTTTAATTGTATGAGTTTTAAAGGTTGTGAGCCGCCTTGGGTTCCAGTGTTGGGAAAAAGGCGGGATACAAATAAATATAATAATGAGGATGAGGATGTAGATACATATATTAACAAATGTATTTGTGTGTGTGTGTGCATGGAATACACAGATGTGTGAATGCTCTAAAAAATGAGAGCAGCCGTTTGTAAGGCATTTTCACTCACCTGCACATAGTCTCTCAGACTTACCATTGCCCCTAATTGAACAAAGGACACTTGATGGAAAGGAAAATGTCTGGATCTATAGCCTCAGAACTCTTAGTCCATATGGCCTTAACCTGGGAGGCTATTCATAAGCGTTCTATCACACACACCTCTGTTGTTTTTCTTCTTAGGAATGTTCATCTCCCAGCATTCCGAACTGCCACTCTTGGTATCCATTTAACATCTCAGCTACTGATGAAGGCAGAAGCTGAAATGTTTAGCATGGGAAGAGCAATCCTGTGGTCCTTGGAGAGCATCGCAGGGACCATAGGATTCTTTGGAGATCCCCCTCCAAGGCTGTAGATACTGTTATGACCTAGGAATGGGAACTCCAAACTCTGATCCCTCTCCCTCCCGCTCCCGCTTGTAGCTGCTGTGGAAAGAACCGTGCTGTCTGCTTCCCAAGGTCGCAAAAGTGGCGTTGGAGAGGTGAGAAAGGGGTGTGCCTGTGGGCAGGGAGATGAAGGGAGAGGCCAGGATACAAGGATAGGAATGCTATGCTTTCTCCAGCCCTAACCCAGCCCCTGCCAGCACGGCGCCTCTAGGTGGGGTCAGAGGCTTTTCTAGAGAAAAAAGCAAAACATGGAGGACAGGGAGGCAAAAATGGCCTCATTCCCTCCTCCCACCCTGCCGGCACCAGGTCAGCATGGCACTGGATACACAGAAGTGTCCAGGTTCAGAGGCTTCCATCTCCTGAGGGGGCAAGCCATAGGATTTTGCCCTAAATATATTTTGAAATTACTCTGTTGTTAGTCTATCTATCTTTCATATATATATCCCACCACATGGGTTACCTGAGCTCTCATGGTGACTTGCATCCTATAAAACAATTAATAAATAGATCGCCACAAATAAAAACACAGTAGATAAACAAACAAACAAAATCAAAGTATTTAACAGAACAAAACAAAATCGCTGCGTAACACCCAGCAAAATTTTGTAAGTTTGAGAAACCTCCCCAAATACTTGCTGGAAAGTATGGTCTTCTCCCAGAAGTTAATACAGAGGGAGCCTGAGGAGAACCTCTCTGGAGGATGGCGTTCTGCAATGAAGGCACCACCACTGAGAAGGCCCTGCCCTTGTGGTCAGCAACCTGTTCTCAGACTAGACTGGCACTTGAAGCAACACCCATCACCCAATAACATTAAAGAGGGGGAGAATAAATGATTAAATGTGCAATCCTATTAGATATGTATTTTCTGTTTGCTCCTCATTCTGCAGTTCTTGACGTACTATTTTTCATGTTTGGCTTTTTAGTGTATTAATCATGAAAATGTCACTAGTTTTCTGATATGAGAAGATTCTTTTTAAATGAAAGGGGATCTTGTCCAGAAAACCTGGACCTTCTGGATCTTGTCTAGAAAGTGCTTGTATTCTAGTAAACACTTAGTTATTAGGATAGACCAATGGTTATTGCAAGAAGCCTGAACATTATGAACCCAGGGCCAGCATCAAGGGTAGGCATGGTTGGGTACCTGGTGAGGCCCCACACCCCAGCTAGGACCCACTGACAAAAGCCTCCTGGAGTTGCTCCTCCTCTTCACCATTGCAACCTGCTTGTTTGCCTTCCTCTTGCTTTGGCTGAGACAACGGTGGTGTTGAGAAGGAGTAGTAGTAGATGCCACTGCCAGGGATGGGGACTCAGACTCCAGGACTCGACTCGTGAGTCGGACTGAGTTCCCACTCTGACTCGAGTCCCACTTGAGTCCCAATATTTTTAATGGGACTCGAGACTCGACTCAGGACTCGAGACCAACCAAGGACTCTTCAACATCCCTGGGCTGTGCCAGAAGGAGTGGAGACAAGTGCGATCGCCGGCGAAGATTTTATTTTTTAAAATCATTTCCCTAAAATGCAACCTTTCAGACATTTTAGGTTTGGCTGCCTCTGCCTGCCTGTTTGGGGTTCCCAGCCTCCTCTGCCTGCTCGGTCTCTTCTTAACCAGTTCCACAGTTTGAATTGTCCAAGACAAAGGCCTCTGCCTGCCTGCTTTGGGGTTCCCTGCCTCCTCTGCCTGCCTGGTTATTTTGGGTTTGTCTGCCTGGTCTGTTCTTGCCAAAATCAGTGGCAGAGTTTTGAAATAAAAAGGCACACTTGTGCCTAGAATTTATTTAAGCCACACATCTGAAATAGCCTTATTTTGTTGGGGGAAACCCCCATTGATTTTAATAGGGACTCGTGGAGTCAGCTTTGGGAGTGACTCGTGACTCGTGAGTCACCATTTTGGACCAAGGACTCGAACTCAGACTCGAGACTCGGGTCCAAAGACTCGTGACTTGACTCGTGACTCGAGACCAAGGACTCTTCAACATCCCTGGCCACTGCCTACTTGCTCACTGGCTCTCTGCCTGTCAAGCAAGCAAGTGGCAGCACTGAAAAGAGGTGGAGGAGCAAAAGCAGCTGGTGACAATGGCAGTGAGAAGGTAGAGTCACTGAAGGAGGGGGCCAGTGAGGGTGTCTTCTCTTGCCCAAGGGACCTCAAAAGCCTGGAGCTGACACTGTATGAACCAATCCTGGACTGACTTCAAGTGTTCAAATTAATAGTTGATCTACATAAAGAGCCGAAGCACGTGGTTGGAAATGTCACACAAAGAGAGGCTAAAATGCCAGGGAGAAGGCTATGCTAGAAGCATGGAATGGCATGTTACTCAGAGGTCTCTGTGTTGTGATATTTCCACAAGTGTAGCTTGGCTCCAACTCTAGTATCACACCGTGGTATTCTGACTATACATGGTATACCACTGAGGGATAAACCTATGGACATCATGAAATCTTGGTGCATGCCCAGAGTATCCAGTGAAGCATGAGAAAACAAAAGATTCCTTCTCTGAGGCAAGCTAGGTGGAGTTTCTTCTGATGTGCTGAAGTTCCTGTAAGAAGAATAAATGTACTAGATTCAAGGCCGAGTAAAGCTTTAGCAAACTCTTCCATGCAGGAGCTAAAAGAGGTCTATGAATGGAGAGAAATGAGAGAAACTGAGAATATTTGAGAATAAACATTGTGACTTCTGTTAGGTCATCTTCATTAGAGGCCAAGCTAGCAGTACCTCCACCTAAATATACTAGGGGTTGGATCCAGGATCATTCTTCTGACAGTGGAAGGATACCATTGGTACAATGCGACTCCCACATCCTTTCCTCCTCTTGAAGCCTCCCATGCAGGTGGCATGCTGCTACCTCTCATTCTTCGCCTCAATCCTACATCTGCACTGTGGGGAATAACGGGCAGTATCCAACGGAGTCACACTGCCTCTGCTGGTTCCGTTGCACTTGTTGTGGGACCCTCCGCTTGTGCAACAGGGCTTTGACGCTTTTAAACATAACCCCGTAAATGAGCGAAAACACTAATTTTCAGATCGGAGACAAGTCAGTGGAGCTCCTGTTGACCTGCTTCATTCCAGAAAAGAGTGTTTCTGCTCTTTTGGGGATATTTTTTAGAAGCGCCAAATGCCCCGTCGCACGAGCGGTGAGTCCCATGATTGCACAGGCACATTCAGGTACAACCCTATGTAACATTTGATCTCTCTTTCAGGATTCATGTACGGATTGCTGAGATGGCGAGTGTGCGGAGCTTTGAGCACTCAAAAGCAGGCTAACACAACCTGGTGCGCCCCCCGATGTGTTGGACTATAACCCCCATAATTCTCCAGCCAGAAGGTTGCTCTAAAGTGCCATGTATATAGCCCTCTACAAATGCTAAAACAGAAATATGGCAATGAGATGCTGCTGCTGGACAAACAAGACCAGGGATGGGGGGATATTGGGCATGGCAGCAGATGACACCACCTGGGGGTAACCTCTGAAGCTGCTTTATGGGCAGGTTTGGAAATTTGTACCACATATGCAAATTTTATGCAAATTTGTGCAGATTGAACAATAATTACTATAATTTCAATAAAAATACAGTACGTCTACACAACACATATGTGGAGATGATTATGACCAGTTGACCTGTGTGCCTGCCTTTTCAGTCTGCTGTCCAGGTGTTCACTGGTGATGGGCAACAGTTGTTATTGTTCTTTGTCTTTAAAGCAGAATTGGACAGGGCAGCCCTTCAAACAGAGGAGTGTCTTCTGTAAAAGAGGACACCTGGCCGCCCTAGATCATGTGCCATATGGCTGGCCAGGGGCTCAAGGCAGTGTACATAGTCCTCCCCCTGACCACATTTTATCCTCAAGTTACACTGAGAACAGGTGATTGGCTCAAGGTCACCCAGTGAACTCCAGGACTGAATGTGGATTTGAACCTGGGCCTTCTCTGGTCTCACCCAACCTAGCTTTGCCCAACCTGGTACCCTCCAGATGTATTGGACTACAACTCCCAGCATCCCTCAGCCACCACTCCTGGCTGGTGAATGCTGGGAATTGTAGTTCAATCATCTGGAGGGCACCAGCTTGGGGCAGCCTGCTCTAACCACTGTACCACACTGGGTCTCAACAAGAGCACCAAGAAACAACAAATAAAAATAGTAGATGAAGCGACAGAGAGCTCAAATAAAAATAGCACAAAATACAATTTAAAGGATTATCTGTATGATTAAACACCCATAAAGGCACAAGAGAATGGGACAGAATTTTTCCTGTCACTTTTATGTGGTAAAGAATTCCCCTTCCTCCACCAATGCGTAGCTGTTGGTGGGAGGACTATTTGCACGCGCAGAGGAATGAGAGGTGAGGCTGTTTAATTTTGAAACCACCTATGGGCTCAAGGCGGGAGGAGGAGCGGTGGAGGCCTTTATTAGGCAGCGTTGCTCCACCCTCTGCCTCTTTTCTCAAAGCAGCTGCTGGAGATAAGTTCTGTGCCAGTTGGTGCCTTTACTGTGGTTTGTGTGGGACCAGTAGGGGTGGAGTCCTGGGACTCCCTGCTCTCTCTGATCCCATCTCTTCTTGTTTTCTCTCTCTTACTTTAATTTTATTTGATTCTGTTTCCCTCCCTCCCTTTGTGGGCTTTTTCGGGGGTGAGTGGGGGGGGGATTGCTGGCCTAGTCCACGGCCCTCCCTGTGCCTTGCCTGCTACTGGGAGTAGGTGCTGGATCACTAGCACGGTAGGCACAGCTTGGAGGGTGGGATCTGGTGGGGCCTCCCTCCTGGCTGCAGGCCCATTTGGGGCTCCAGTGAGGGCCTCCTTCACAGGCCTCTGCCTGCAGGCCGACTTAGGGCTCCAGTGAGGGCCTCCTTAGCAGGCCTCTGCCTGCAGGCCATTTTGGGGCTCCAGTGAGGGCCTCCTTTGCAGGCCTCTGTTTGCAGGCCGATTTAGGACTTCAGTGAGGGCCTCCTTCGCAGGCCTCTGCCTGCAGGCCGACTTAGGGCTCCAGTGAGGGCCTTCGCAGGCCTCTATAGGGCTTTGCCCTCTTAGGCTTTGAGGCGTCTCCTCGGTTCCCTTGGTAAGCATATTGTGTGTTAGGAGAGAAGTGGCTACTTGTGCTCTTTTGCCTGATGCGCTACCTCATGGGGTTGTTGTTCACAGTTGCTCACCAAATACCTCGATATTGTTGTGATTGTGGGCCCCAATTTCCATCACTGTCCTACCTTCCAGGGTGGTCATTGTATATGTGTGTGTATGTATATATATACATACACATGAATAATTGCTATACATAGCTAAATAATACTAATTCCAATGACAATAATAATAATGATAATAAAGGAGCACAAATTATAGGCCCTTGGTTTGTGGTGGGGGGGCCTTGCTCGCTCACGTGGCCGCCCTGCCCCCATGCTACTACCCTGATTCTTGCCTGCCTATGTGAGGGGTCCTGTCTGGCTCATGTGGCAACGATTGGGCATTGGATTCCTACCCTACTGGTTTTTGCCTTGTTCCTACCTTGCAGAGTTGTTGTGATATATATATATATATATATAATTTTGTGATTAGTTACTAATGGTATTAGCTGAGCAATGACAGCTCGCTTGTTCATACTTTCTATATCCTTAATTGTCTATGGTCTGGCGGTAAAATTTGCTTTTCTTGCACGGGTTCTGGCCCTGTCTTACACATACGGGTTGGTTTACCTTCCCCCCTCTTGTTTTATGCCTTATCGGCCTGCCATGCCTTACAGGGTTGTTGTGAGGATAACATGTAAGGAAAATTGTGTGCGCCGCCTTGGCTTCCTTGCAGGAAAGCAGACGGGATACCAGTACAATACTACACAATACCTTCCTTAAAATAAGGGGTTTGTATCCCGGTCTACCTCACAAGATCACTGTGCGAGAAAGTACGTGAAACACTTTGATTGCTCTGGTACTGAAACAAGTGAATTAAAACAATCTGTTTCAAGTTAATTGCCATTGCTCTGTAGGTGGGGCACCAGTTTTGCAAGCGTATGCCCCCTTGTTCAGTCATCAGCATCTCTAGAAGGGTTGGGAAACAATCCTGCCTAAAATCATGGAGAGACACTGCTAGTCGGTGGTACTGAGCCAAGTGGTCTGTTGTTCTGGTGGTCCTCATTTCATTAACTTTTCTCAATTTAGGAATGGGTCATGGCTCAGTGGTAGAGCACTTGCTTTACATGCGGAGGGTCCCGGGTTCAGTCTCTGGCCTCTCTAGGTGGAGCTGGGAGGGATCCCTGCCTGGTGCCCTGGAGGGCCCCTGCCAGTCAGAGCAGACTGTATTTTGCTAGTTTGACCAATAATCTGACTCAGTATAAAGCGGATTTCTATGTGCTGTATAGTCATCCAGCAGGAAGAAATCTGCCACTGGTGATCTCCTTATATTATTTGGCATTGAGTTGCCTCATGATGGGGGGCATGATGGCAGGGAAAAAGAAAGGGGTGTTTCCATGAGCACTTGGCTGTGGCTCTATGGTTTAACTCTGGCTTATGTACCGGGGGTCCTGGGAACAGGTTCCCGGCATCGCATTGGGGCCTCCTGCCTGGAACCCAGATTGCCATTGCTCCTCAGTGTCCGGGGTAAAGGACTGGATGGCCCAATGGTCTGATTCAGTTTATCCAGTCAGTGGTGTTGGCGTGTTAATGATAGGGACTTCATGTTCACCCTATTAATTTTCGTATGATCTTAATTATTTTAATGCGGGACATACGCCCACAGGAATCTTGCTCTTGCTTCACTTAAGGTTTTTATAGCGATTGTGGCATTGCTCACTTTTCTTAATCCATGTTGTCCTGGCATTGCCAACCAAGTCATGTTCTGGGCTTGCAAGAGCAATTTTATCATGCCAAGTCACGCTGTTAGTTCGTGTGGTGTTTTTATTTGCAGTTCAGCGGGCATTGATACATACGCCCTGCTAGTACCTGACACCCATGTGCAGCCCCGTTCTGTTTCCCGTTGCCTCAACCGCTTGGGTATTATGACGTCTTTGTTCATTTCATGGTTTTGTCCCCTGCCATGCCATCCCTTGATATTAATACTGTATGTTTTCTTTTGCTGTTTTCCCCGGTGCTCTTAAGCCGTGTGTTCTCCATGAGGCAATTCCTGGATCTGTAGTAGCGTACCTATTAGTCCTTTGAGGAGATGTTTTCATCATTTATTTCTTCACCCAGCGCATAATCGTGAGTCCCAATACTCTTAAGCCATGTGCTTTCTCTGGTGGCTTGAACTTCTTTCATCACTTCATGACAATTTCAAGCAGGTAACTCTGAAAGGGTTACTTCCATTCCCAGAGTTATGGGATTCGTTTGGCCCATGTAGTTCCTGGACCTGATAATGACTTGCCTTCATCCTCATTGTTATTTATTTTGGTTCCCATGTTGCTTGAGTTAGGGGTAGTAGGCAGTGTGATTGGCTGTCGTTGGGCAGTACTCAGGTGGACTTTGCTTCAGGCATCCTCTCTTGACTACATGCCTCCTACAGGTGGGGATGGGTTCCCAATTTTGGGTTACTTCATGCTTTCCATAGAGTGATCCATGTCCTAGTACAGTGATGGCGAACCTATGGCACGGGTGCCACAGCTGGCACGCAGGGACCTCTCTGTGGGCACTCGAGCCATTGGTCACCAGATCGCGAAAAGACTGTCCCCTTCTGCAAAACACTAATGATTTTGTTCTTTCTCACAGTGTGGAACAGAATGATTTTATTCTAGAATTCCTGTTACAGAATTCTTTTCTACATTGTTATCACATTTAAAAGATTTTGAAGAATGATGCACAGAGCATGGCTTGTAAAGCCCTAACAGTTGACCTGAGTGCTGCATGTGTTGCTCTCAAACTAACGGAGTATGAGCCAAGGTTTGACAAATTATCAGCATGCATGCAAGAGCAAAAATCACATTAATTGTGCAAAAGCATGCCCAATGCAAACTTTTACCTAATGCAGTGTTTGCAGTCCAAGACATAAAGTGTTTAAAATGTGTTAAGCACGTTTAGTTTTCTTGTTTATCTTGCTCATCCTAGTACAGGTTGACTTTTACTTTTACTAATCCGACACCTGTAGAAGCAGGGAAAGGACCCAGGGTAAAGCTTGCCCCATATAATTTCAGTCTGGCATATAATCATATTACAAGTTGAGAATCCCTTATTCAAAAATACATGTGCCTAATTATTTAAAAAGTTTGTATAAATTCCCTTCAGGCTATGTGTACAATGTAGTACTATAATAATTTTTTGAGTTGATTTTTTTCCCAACAAAAAACTGTTTGTATCATTGAAAGCTCTGTTATTGTGTTTTTCTTTTAAGACAAAAGATGTTAATTAGTTCGGACAACTGTATGAGTTGTTTTTCTAAAACTAAAACCTCGGTATTCAGGTTTCATTGCAGTGTTGGCACTTTGAAATAAATAAGTTGGTTTTGTGTTGCAGTTTGGGCACTCGGGCTCAAAAAGGTTCGCCATCACTGTCCTAGTATAATTGGTTTTGCCCTCTGATCTTCTGGCATGGACTGCCATGGGGTGCCAGCTATAGCTGGGCAGGCTCATATTCTCATTAATGTGGGAAGGGCCCAATTTCATTTTTGCCTTCCCGGGAGACTGCTTGGAGTATCAGCAGGTGGGTATCCCTAAGATATGGGCAGCAATCCTTTGCCTCTACGGCATCAATTGGGGGCTCAGTTGCCATAAGCGCATTTCCTCTTCGAGGCCTCCTTTTAGGTGGCTCTAGGCAGTTCCATACCCCTTTTATTTCCTCTAAGGAAGTAGGGGTTTTCTGTCAGAGGCTTCAACTGTTTTGGCAGTGCAAGGATGGTATGCAACAGAATAAGGCTCGTCCAACCTATGTGCTTCCATGCACTATGTTTGGCCCAGATTGCTGATTGCGTCTGTGACAGTTTTTCATGAAGTATATAGTTATAGCCGGGCATGCTTTATGCACCCTCGGTTGTCAAGGTGCGGCACATGCTAATTCCTGTCTGCCGGCCGTGAAATACAAGCCACCTGTTTGGTTCCCTTTATAGCCCCTGCCTAGCCTACGGGGCTTCTCTTCTTACTGGAGCAGTAGGCAGCTGCCATGAGTGTCCATAGATACGGCGTTGGCCGACTCCAATCCTGGCCCAGGCAGGGAGTGCAGTGTATTGCCTACCCTGTAGTTGCAATTGCACATGAAAGCAACATCCTGTTCTTCGAACGCACTGGAATGGCTGTATTGCAGAAGCACAATATTACCCAAGTGCTGCCTGCATTTGCAATTATTCTGATCAACAATATTGAGTATGTGGCCTTTGCAGACTTGATAGCCAAGGCCGAGCTTTTGCTTCTCCGCACTTTTGAGAGGTGTGGTGTTGGTTTAAGACACTCCTGTCAGTCATTGGTACAGTACATGCCAGGTGCTTAGAGCATTCTACAGTCATCCGTTTTTTTGGGTTGTTTTTTTTTTTTTTTTTTTTTGTTTTTTGGACGGTCACTGCTCTGAATTTCCCCCCGGCTGGAATACAGGCTGTGGGCCGGTGGTGCTCAGCTGACTATCATTCTTATATTCGAAAGTTACCGTGAGTGGTGCTGCTGCTGTGCCTTTCATAGAATCATAGAATCATAGAAAAGTAGAGTTGGAAGGGGCCTACAAGGCCATCGAGTCCAACCCCCTGCTCAATGCAGGAATCCAGGTCAAAGCATCTCTGACAGATGTCTGTCCAGCCGCACCTTGAATGCCTCCAGACTGGGAGAGCCCACCACCTCCCTAGGTAGTTGATTCCATTGTCTTATTGCTCTGACAGTCAGGAAATTTTTCCTGATGTTTAGGTGGAATCTAGGTTCCTGTAACTTGAGCCCATTATTCCGTGTCCTGCAAACTGGGATGAACGAGAAGAGATCCTTGCCCTCCTCTGTGTGACATCCCTTCAAATACTGGAAGAGTGCGATCATATCTCCCCTCAGTCTCCTCTTCTGAAGGCTAAACATGCCCAGTTCTTCAGTCTCTCCTCATAGGGCCTTGTTTCCAGTCCCTTTATCATCCTTGTGCCCTCCTCTGAACCCTCTCCAGTTTGTCTATGTCCTTGTTAAAGTGAGGTGCCCAGAACTGGACGCAGTACTCAAGATGAGGCCTAACCAGTGCCGAGTAAAGGGGAATTATCACTTCCCGCGATTGGAAGCTATACTTCTATTAATACAGCCCAAAATTGCATTTGCCTTCTTTGCAGCCACGTCGCATTGCTGGCTCATATTCAGTTTGTGATCTACCACAATTCCAAGATCCTTCTCACTTGTAGTATTGTTGAGCCAAGTGTCCCCCATTCTGTAACTCAGAATGGGGGACACTTGTTGCAGGTCACTGGAGTGGATCGATGCCAATTCGTGTGCTCGTGTTCGGACACAGCATGGTGTACTGGGCTGTCCAGAGAGCTGCACGGTCGCGTGTTGGACCCCAGCTTGGGATCAGCCGGATCGCTGACGGGCAATGGCTGGGTCGGCGTGGAATGCAGTGGAGCGGCCTCCTTCCGACTTTGCTCCGGTCAGGCCATGCGGCCATCCTCCCAGACGTGCTGGTGGTGCACCTCGGTGGGAATGATCTTGGATTGCTCGAGGGCAAGTCCTTGATCGAGCAAGCGTTTACAGACCTTGCTGTTGTGTGGCAGTGCTGGCCTGGGGATCCAGATTCTCTGGTCCCACATGTTGCCTCGTTTCTGTGGCGGGGTGGTGCAACCCCAACGCCTTAAACAGAGCAGGAAGAAGGCTGAATCGTCAGCTTTGTAGGGGCCTCGGAGGGGTAGGTTTCGTGATTCCTCACCCTGTGATCTCCTTGGCCCAGGGGGAGCTGTATCGGGCAGATTGCGTTCATCTCTCCGACGGGGGTAATGATATTTTCTTGGAGGATCTGCGAAGGGCCCTGCTCGAATTTATTCAGCACAGGTGGGGGAGAGGGGACTTGGCTTAGCCAGTCCCTCTCTGTGGCGGTAAGTGCGGGTTTTAGGCAGTGGGGTGAGGTTCGGTGATCATCCCACGGCACCTTTCAGGTGACTGGCGATACCTTAGTCCTCACCTGAGCCCCGTTTCATGACACGGCCAGGGAGATAGGGTCCGCCTTTGAGGCCAATTCCTCTCACCTGCATGGCGTTTCATGGCCCCGTGCGGTGACATGGAGGAGGCCTTCCGACATCTCACGGTGTAAAATTGGGGAGTGGTGAGTTACAGCGCCACACCTTCCGATTGGGATGCTTCGCCCATTGAAGGGTATACTGGCCGAGAGCCAGTTTAAGCTAGCACCCGCACTCGTCCCTTCCCAGATCCTCGAATCAATAAATGTGGCCCATAATTTCACCATCATTCTGTGTCTCGACTCTTATTTCCTCTTTTGCGCGCGCAAATGTCAATAGTACTGCAGTGACTGGAGATTTAGTATTTGGAGGAAGGGCCATCTGTACGAAGAAGAAGACCTCTTGTTGTTTTTAGGGTGGCTGTTGTACTGAACGTCGTCAGAGGTTCTTGGCCTCCATTTGTTCATCCCCCAAATGAAGCTGTTTAAGTTTCTTTTATAAGAAGCTATGCATCTCCTTGACTGGATGCCAGAGAACTCCTCTGAAACTCTTTTACAACACTTCAAAGGTAGCAAAGGAGGTGCCAGGCACACACATCTGGAGAAGGAGTTCTCCAGAAGGCCAGTAGCCACTTGTCTAATGTCAGAATGGGGGTGGGGAGGCACCCAGAGAAGGGTTTCTAATTATTATCTTCACTGATGGGCTTGAGCATGTGGGAGAAAAAGAATGGCGACAAAATGGGCAGGAATGTGGCTACTCTATCATCCACTTTATCAATTGTTTTAAAATTACAACACGAATCTCTGGATTGTGATCTGGCAGCTTTATTTGCAGAGCAGCTAATTCACCAGTTACCTCCAGGCCAGGGGTGGCGAAGCTGTGGCTTTTGGGATGGAAGTGGCCCTCAGCTGAATGTAATTTGACCCTCAGTCTAATTTCAAAAGCCCTCTGAATACAATTAGTTCAGAGCCCTGGCAAGAGGGATCTGTCCCTTCCCTGGCAGCCCATGATGTGGGAAGGAAGAGGGAAAGAAAGAAAAGGGGGTGGTCAAAAGAGGAATGTGGCGACCCACACACAACTGGCTTTGGCCATGCCCACCGCTGGTTTTGGCCCTGCTCAGTGCTGACATGCAGCCCCCAGGACATTACCCATGAAGAAATGTGGCCCTTGACAGGAAAAAAAAAAGGTTGCCCACTCCTGCTCCATATCATGAGTGAGCCCATGATATTCCCTCAGGAATACAAAAACACATGGAAAGCCCAGTGTTGGTTCCAGATTTTGGGGAGCATTTGGACAAGCTGCTCTCAGTGGGCCCACACTCCTTGCCTTTCGCTTGCCCTCTCCCTCTCACCCAAGGAGAAGGCAAGGCAAGTGGAGGTAGCTCCTCCTTTTCCTTGCTCTTGTCACTGCTCACAGTCTTGGAGAAGACAAGGGTCAGGGGACCTTGAGGGTCAGCAGTGGGCCCCCTGCTGGAGTGCTGGGCCACGATACATGCCCAGCAATGCCGACCGCTGATACTGGCTCCTGACACTGGGAAAGCATATAGCTAGGCTTCCATGGAATTCTTCAGGGGATTTGTGTGTGTGCGCGTGTACATGTGAATGAATAAATAAATATTTTTTTATTGTTACAACCATTGGTTATAACAAGACTCTCTCTCTCTCTGTGTGTGTGTTTGCATTTTATTCAGTGCAGTGTGAAGAAGAACAAAGTAAGGCTCTGACGCGTATCCTTGACCAAGTATTATGTGAGATCTTTTCAAAGATATGAAAGGCAAAAGAAGAAGAAAAGTTGACAAAAAATATCTAGACATAACAGTCATAGGCTAGAAGAAGAAAATAAAGGTGGAAGAAGCTTCTAGAAGAGCGCATCTGTTCTAAAAGCATTATGGCTAGCGATGTGATAAATATCATTCATAGGCAAACAGAACAGCTGTGAAACATGGCAAAATCACTTGAAAAGTTCATTGATTTTGCAGTAAAACTGTAAGTCCTTCACTTTATAATGACTGTTCTGCTCATGCTCTCAAATCTTGTACTTGAGCTACAAGTGCATTCAGGTCAGTGTTGCATTAAAAAAAAAAAGGCACCAGAAGACAATGAAGCTTGACTGGAGAGATACTTTAATCATGAGCTAATTTACAAACCAAAGCAAAACAAGATCATTTGGGTAGAAGATTATTAGAAGATGCTAATTTCTTTGCTTAAATTATTTTTCCTAGCCTAAAAACCCCTTCTCTTATTTTCATAATTGTATTTTATTTCGCTTACATGCTTGGGTGGGCCTTGTCCCCAGCCCACCCGCTTCAGATTGTGGACAGCACATGCGATGAGTCTGAATTCTCCTCAGTTCTTTGCTTGCCATATACCGGTATTTCATAGAAATATATTGATGAAGCTCAGCAAACTGTGACTTTCAGTAAGCATTTTCTTTTGGTCTATAGATATATTTAAAGCAAGTGAGCAGCTTCACGAAGGAGGCACATGTGGGCAAATGGAACCCTGCTAAGCACACAGACTGCCTTGCAAAATCAAGACAGACCACTTTTCAAAACCAAAAATTCCCTCCCATCTGCAAGCCAATTGTAAGACGCTAGCAGCATCTTCTGCTACCAGGAAACCTAGATTTAGACAGGGAAAGTACTGTTACAGTATGTGAACATTTGCTTCAGTATTTTTTAATGCATCTTTGTTAGTGATCTGGGACTATTTTTTTCATTCATGAATATTCATAGGAGCATGAACACAAAAATGATTGCTGTATTTGCATACTGCACTTCTTTTGAGGCCTGTTACCAACACTTTAAGTAGAAGTACACCTCCTGCACAGAGCTGGGTACACTCTCTCCTGGTACACAAAAATAGACTTCTGTACAACAATCCATCTGGACTGGATCCTCTGTGTGCTAATGGGAAATCTTTTTAAGGTGCAATCCTATGCATGTTTAGAGAGAAAAAGGGCCTACAACTCCCAGCGTGCCCCAGTCAGCCTTTTTTTCTGGCTAAGCATACATAGGATTGCGCCTTACAAACTTATCTTGAAAGCTGTTTGGCACAATTAAGCCAGATCCCTGATGCACCTTTCCAAATTTAAACCTGAAGAGAAACCTACTCAGTCCAATAAAGTAACCCTTGCTGGAGGAAAGGGCTGTAGCTCAGCACTTTGCTTGCAACTGGTCCCAGGTTCAATCCCTGTCATCTCCAGGTAGGGCTGGGAAAACCTCCTAAATGGCCCAAAACTGTAAATGATGTTTCTCTCGATAGGTTTTGAATTCTAGGGACATAAACATGGGCATCTGTTAGTTTGCTTACTGATGACAAATCGGTGTCACAGAAAGCAAAGGTAGCCGTGTTGACCATAAGTAAAATTCCAACGTCTGTATTAGTGTAATGCCTTTATTAGGCAAACCCAAAGATCACAAAAAATGTGCAAGCTTTTGAGAGCTCAGATCTCTTCAACAGGCATTATAAGAAGCAAGTTGTGTGGAGGATAAGGGAGAGGGGAAAAAAAAAATCCTGACTTGATGGTGAAGTCACAGTGTCTGCATGTCCAGACTCCCAAGATGGAATGGAGGAGGAAGGGTCTGCAGACATTCAAATTAGGCTCCGAATAGCAAACCAATGGTTGCAAGCTTGGCCCTCAGAATTAAATGCACCTACAACCATGCTAATTATCTCGAAAGAGCTAACTATGCTACCAAGCTCAAAGAATGCCTTCTATACAGAGGTTATCCTCTGCATGTCATTGATTGCAATTTATGCTGAGCATTTATACTCTCCAGGGTATATCTTCTCTACAGATGCAAGGACAATGTCAACATAGTATCCCTTTCATGGTTGACTTATTATTATTTATTTACAGCATTTTTACCCCGTTCTTCAGCCAGAAAGGGCTGCCAGAGTGGCTTACAAAGAGTAATATTAGACAGTCCCTGCCCTCAGGTTTACAATCTAAAAGACATGACACAAAAGGAAAAGGGATTGGGAGGGAGGAGGAAGAAAGCAAAACTCAGGCACCAATTCTTACTTCCATCTGGCATCTCGCAACAATCACCTAGCTATTAAGGAGAGCTTCCCATTGGTAGCTAATTCGCAACAGCTTGCAAAAGCCATCAGCAACTACAAGCCTGCTTTTATTGCCTCCCTCCAACCTCCAAATTGACCAAAGTTGGTGAGAGTGGGGAAATGTAAGCATCAATCCTGGGTTACATCACTGTTACAGTCACTGCATCATCCTGAGGGAAATGGATACTTTTAAAGGCAGAACACCTGGTAAGCCCCATTTAATTAAAGAGCACATCACTTCTTGCAACTCCAACAAGGTAATATACAATATTTGATACAAACACCATGGATACCACATCTAGTATGTTAGAAAAACAACAACAGACATTTGTACACAATTTAGAAACCAAACCTCAAACTCCCAGTCTTGACCAAAAAACATTTCTGATAGTCAACCTCTCTGACTTGGCATTATTGTTGTTGTTGTTATGTCTTTCTCCCAACACTGGGACCCAATATTTCTTAGAGCAGCCATCAAATCCAGAGATATTAGAAGGAAGGGAGAATTTCTGGATCCATAGACTCAAGACTCTTAACACTCCATGGGTTTAATCTTGAAAATCTCTCTCTCTCTCTCTCTCTCCACACACACACACACACACTCTCTCTCTCTTCAATTTTTCTTTTAAAAAACCACAACTCTCATGCATATGCCACGATCCTTAGAATGATTCCATCCATAATGTTCTTAAAACTGTCACCTGGGCTCACAGCATTCATTTGAAATCCCAACTGTGTTACTGAGAAGGGTGGGAGAGTGTTACATACCTCTGCTTCATCATTCAATTCTCTCTCTCTCTCTCTCTCTCTCTCTCTCTCTGACTGACACAGACACACACCCCAAAATGTCCAGGTGGTCACAGTAATTTTGAATAGAAATGTTTGCCTACAGCTGACTGAGTTCAATCAACAATATATGACCATCCATAGGCAAATCTTACAGTATTAACAGCTACTTAACTGCTAAACAAAAGGAAAAAGAAGAAGTATTTGACACAAAGCAATACATTTCTCAGAAAAGCTGACCTTCTAATAAGATCTGCTGATACCACATTGCAAAGCGAAACACACAAAGCGATGTAACTTTAACGGGCATCTCCTGGCATTGCTGCTGTTTCATCTTGGTTTGCCCTCATTTTATATGGCCTTGTTTACAACACTGTGTTGCGGTGGCGCTCATGGTGTGATATCTCCTTCTCCACATCACCCAGGGCAAAGATGGTCCGAGACCCAGTACCAGCTGGCTGAACTGTGCTTTCCGGGGAGACCTCTAGGATTGTCTTCTCCAATTTGTTTTGACTGTTGTGCTGCTGGGCAGGCCTGGTGGACAGTTGAACTAAGGCACCACCTTGAAGAATCTTCTCCCCCTCCCGTCATCAGCTGGCTAATTAATGTTTTGTGGATGTTCTTGTTTCAGTGCTCACTCCCAAGTCTTTGATGGTGTCCTTTCCCACATGTGTGCCCATTTGATTCTCTGAACAGTACAAGGTTGCTCAGCCTGCCGTACTCAGCTGCTGAACTACTTTGCTCAGAGTTGCTTTGAGCAGTTTCTAACCCTTTCCCTGTCACTTGACAAGGTTTTCCAGAATACAAGGCAGCCATGATGGCCCCATTCTTTTTCAGAGATCCTGAGCACAGGGCAGACAATTGCAATAATGCCAGACGGTGTCTTGTGTGCAGCAACATTAACATTCCATAATAGAAAAAAAACCAAAGACAGAATTTAGACCCAGGACAGGAGTCTGCCTGCCTGCGTTTCTTTACACTGAAGGTTTCTGCGTTTCTTTACACTGAAGGTTTCTTTACACTGAAGGTGTAATATAAGATATATTATAGTAGCCTTCTACTATCTTTTGCCCTCCAGATATTTTGGACTACAACTCCCAGGATTCCTGACCACTGGCCATGCTGGCTGGGGCTGATGGGAGTTCAAGTCCACAACAACTGGAGGGCACCAGGTTGTTGAAGGCTGTATTATGGTGGATTGGTCAAATAACAATGTTTTATATGGCCACGTTGCTTTCACTTTCAAAGCAAGAGGTAAAAATACAATTGAGTTTATGGCCTTTACAAAAGCACCCCAGCAATAGCTGGGGGAGATATCAGCTCCTCTGCCTAACCATAGTCACACACGGAACTGTTTTATACTGACTGGGTTCAGACAACATAATAACCCATAGTCAAGGGTTGAGTATGTGTTGAATGGGGGTTGTTGTTGACCCATGGGTTGTTGTTGAAACATGGGTTATGTTGACTGAACCCAGCTGAGCTAACAAGCCATGGCTTATTAACCACGAACAACCCATGAAGAGAACCCATAGTTTGTTGTTGGGTTGTGAACTGTGGGTTGTTCACCACGGTTTGTTATCTTGGCTGGGTTCAGACAACACGATAACCCATGTTTTCATCAACAACCCATGGTTCAACAACAACCCACACCCAATCCATACTCAACCCTTGAGTGTGGGTCATCATGTTGTCTGAACCCAGTCAGTGTCAAACCACTGATCCATCTCTTCCAGCACTATCTATGCTAGTGGGCATGGATCTCTGGGGATTATCTCCCTTTGCCCTGCTACCTGAGATCCTTTGAACTGGAGATCCAGGGACTAAACCTGGGGTTTTATGCATACAAAGCAAGTGCTCTGCCCCTGTGCTAGGTGTCCTCTTGACCCGCAATGCACCTGCCAACATTCCCTCCTCTATATAAGTATTAAAGGTACAAGAGCCTTGTCCTTTATTGTATCTCATTGGCATGCGTATTTACATGCGTTCCCCCAAAACCCTAGACACAATTAATCCAAATTGGATGTGTTTAGCTCTAAGAAGAAAGCTGCTGCTTGGAATGGGGCCCTTCGTTGCCTTTGCATACTTTGGGAAACTTCTTGTTATTAGAAAACCCATCCCGATTAATAAGGTACATAAGATTAACTTGGCCACGAGCAGTTTGGGACCAAATTAGTTGGCATCACAGGTGTTAGGTACCAGATGGAAATGAGGAGGGGATTTTATTTGGCCCCTGTGCAACCCCTTCCATTATAAGTTCGGCTTCTGCTTTGATTTATTTGGTCCACCAAATATATTGCCATTTCTTGATAGAAAACTCTGATTCTCTGGTGCAATGATCCTATCGGCAATGCATTGTGCCATTTAGACATGCTCCAGCCAGTCAGGACTTCTCAGCACTTACTCCTGTGCATTTAGATGTTTGCATCTGCCCTTCACACTTTATGTATTTATTTCAGGATAGACCAGTGTAAACATCCAAAATACCGAGGGAATCCAATGGAACAGCTTCTTGTATAAGATTGGCTTCCTATGAGTGCTAAGAAGAGATGGGAGAGAGATTCATTCAGTTTGCATTTTAAGACAAACTTAGCTAATTTCACCCTTTTGAACCACTATGTGAACTGAAACTTCAAAATTTGCAGTTGTCTCACTTTTGCAATGGAGTTCTTCAGTCAAAAATGCAAACGAAATTGTGTATATTTGGGAAAGTAACATTCAAAAATGAATTGTATTAAAGAAGTACTTGCAAAAAAGATGTATATCAGGCAAAAATGCATGTATTAGGAGAAATACACATAAAAATGCTTATGAATCTTACTATTTATTTGTTATTACATGTATATCCTGCCTTTTTTCCTATTGCAAAGTGGCTTGCAGCATGGTCCTCCTCTCCATTTTATCCTCACAACAACCCTGTGAGGTAGGTTAGGCTGAGAGGCAGTGACTGGCCCAAAGTCACCCAGGGCACGTCATGGCTGAGTGGGGAATAGAACTCAGATCTCCTGAGTCCCAGTCCAACACTCTAACCACTACGCCACACTGGTTATCATGTGAACTTAGAAAAAAATCCCAAGTTTGGGACAGACCAAACTTCAGGCTGGAAAAATGAGAAAATGAGAGAAACCGAAATTGATAGATTCGTTCATCACTAGTGCTAAGATCATCTGTGGGGCCCCGCTCTCAAGTACCCTTGTATCACTGGGCGTGAACAGTGTTTTTTAGAGATGTGGATATTCAAATAATAGCTTCTTTTTGTAAGCACAAACTTTGTAATCAGTCTTAAACACAAACCGGTAGTCTTTTGATTTTAGCATACCGCTCTGAATTCTCTCTATGTGCCTAGATATATGGATACAGATAGGCCCCTTCCCAATAGATGTTTCTGTCTGTGCTTATGTCTATATTCATCCATATGTAATGCATTTTTTTAAACACACATGATCTGTGAAGGTTTTAGCATAGTACTTATTTTAATCAGCACTCTGACATTTTAAATGCGAGGACAATAATAACACCCCCCCCCCAAAAAAAAATCTGCCAGAAGCCAGGAAATTGTAATAGTAATTTTCATTTCAAAATCTGTATCAATAAGGAATTCTCCAAGATTATATTGCTACAAGCCAGAGCTTGGGAGGTGGGGGAGGGGGAAAAAAGAGCAACAGCTTTAAGCATTAATGTAGTTAATCCCACCGTGTAGCACTTGGTCATAGGAAGGATTTGGAATTAAGACTCAAATAGTGATATTTCAAGGGAAGGTCAGTTTGGATGGATAATAATGCTTTGCATTTTTCCAGTATGTTCTCTTTCAGATCCAGGCAGTGCTGTGCCAAAATGAATGAATGAAAACCTCCAAGATGGCTTTGGAAACTTTTAGTGTTTCCATTCTATGGAGGACATCATAGATTGGATCCAGATTTAATCATATGTAGAGTAGATCCATTGAAATCAATGTGCCCATTCTAAGTATGATGAAATCTGGCCTCAACTCCATGAAACTGCTTAGAGATTTTATTACATTAAGTGACCTAACTGTATTTTAGATCGATCGATCGATCGATCAATCGATCGATCTAAGATTAAGAAGCAAGTTACAGAGATGTGGAAGTAGTAACCTGTAACACTGAAGAGAATATTATATGATTGGTGCTTTGATAAGACATGATTAATGGAACCAGTGGGACGTCTTAGTTTACCTCAATGGCACAGGCAAATATCCCCTTTGTTAGGGAAATGACAGGGAAATGGCCAAGAATGAGTAGGAATGAGTATTTGGGAGACTGTTCTGGAAGATGGGAGCCATTTTGGAAAAGGGACATGTCATTCTTTCCCCTGCTTCTGATGGGGATAATCCAGATGTCTCTGTGTAAGGAGCGACTGCAGTTTGGAGGAGGAGACTGAGAGTTGAGTTTGGAATCTGTGAGAATCTTTGGGTGTTGGTTGTCTCCCTGGAGATCTGATGTGGGAGCAGTGAACCTTGCCTGCCTATTGGAGCATTGAAGTCAGGGGTGGAGAATTTGCAGCTCAGGAGCTGCATGCACACCTTATTTATTTATTACATTTATATTCTGCATTTTTTTCCTCCTGCAAGAAGCTCAAGGTGGCTTACATGATCCTCTTCCTCTCCATTTTATCATCACAACTACCCTGTGAGGTAAGTTAATCTGGGAATCAGTGACTGGTCCAAAGTCCCTTGGTGAGCTTCATGGTAGAGTGGGGACTAGAACCCAGATCTCCTGAGTCTCAGTCCAACACTCTAACCAGTGGCTCTCCTTGGCTTAGTTTCATGCAGATCTCAGCCCACTCCATAATTACCCTGCCCATTTTGCAAACACTGTCCACCTCGGCTCTTGCTCTGCCTACATTGGCTCTGGCTCTATCCACTTTGGCTCTGATTCTGCCCATTTCTGGTTCTGAAGCATCTCGCCACTGGTATGAAGCCCCTGACAGAATATCCTGGAAGGAATGTGACCTTCAACATAAAACAACAACAACAACAACAAACATTTGAAACATTAAACCAGTGTTCTCCAACCTTGGGTCCCCAGATGTTTTTGGCCTACGCTGGCTGGGGCATGCTGGGAGTTGTAGGCCAAAAACATCTGGGGACCCAAGGTTGGAGAACACTGCATTAAACCTATGCTCGACCTGTATATTTGTAAATAAACCAAATACTATAAAACTAGCGACCTGGCTTTGCGTGGGTTGGAACAGCCCTTCATTCGATATAGCCAAGCCTTCAAGCAAGCATACACAGCTGTCATAGTTGGACACATTGTGCCCACCCTGCCTGAGTGAAGCCATGCCTGCTGGCACCCGTAGGCATGGCTCCTGCAGTGATGCATCCCCATAGCCCCTTGAGGGAAGGATCTGTCCACTCCATTTCCCTGAGGAGGCTGCCCTATAGCAGGGGACAGATGTATAACTCTGTCCCTCAGCCTACTCATCTCCCCTGGCTTCAAACTGTGTGGACTTCAAAGCTCAGTGCTGGCAAGGGAGGTCTGCCCCTAGTGGCTGAAGATGTCACTGCAGGCTTCAATCACATAGACACATTTAAATTAAATTAATATATTCTAAAAACAAAGTAATCCTAAAGTGCACACTGTATTGGCGCCAGCTTTTTGAGGGCCCTGGGGCAGGGCACTCTTAGTGGTGGGGCCCTCCCATCTCACCACCATTGTCACCAGCTTGCGTTGCTCCTTATCCTCTTTCTCATCATTGGTATTGCTTGCTTCCTTGACAGACAGAGAGCCAGCAGTCAGTGGGCAAGTAGGCAGTGGCACTGCTCCTCTTCACCTCCATCTTCACCATGGTGAAGAGGAGGAGCAACTCCAGGGAGCTCTTGTCGGAGGGGTCCTGTTGGGGTGCTGGCCCTCAGTAGATGCCCTCAAAAGCCTGGAGCTGGCAGTGTATGGATCACACCCTTCGGGTTGTTGCTTTATTTAAAAGCAAAGATGTAATTTTGAACAAATTTGTTAAAATTAGAATCCATACATTTCAGTCCAGCTATAGTTTTTGAAGACGGAGATGGCTGTTTTCAGGGAAAGAAAAATACTTCCATGCATCATGGTAGCAATACTGTATTTGCAAAGCAGGAAACAGAAAATCCTGTCACTTGAGTGGCCGCTCATTGCCTGACCCTCCACAAGTCCTATCCAACGTTGTTTCCATGATATATATATCTACAACAAAACATAGTGTTCAAAGCAAAATGCTATTGAAATCGATTGCTAATTAAATTTATGTCTAAATTAATAAATCACAACTATTCAGATCGTGTCCCAATGAATAATTTCAATTATGGTGAACATAATTATTAGATTTTGCATTTAATGAACCATATTGTTCAATGGTAGTCTTCTGACAATTGGGACTAATAGAATATGTTAACCTTTATTCTCCTCAGCTTGACATCACATTAGACCATGAATTAATATCTAAGCACTTCGGAGAGTTTCATAATTGAGTAGCCATTGTGACTCCTTTGGCCTATGGGATGAGTTACGTTCTTCATTAGGTAGGCGCATTTGAAGAAAGCCAATAGCGGACCATACAATCAGAACACAGTTTCAGCATCGGGTATATTATACCTATGTGCTACTATCTGCCTGACCAGTAGATTTATGTGTAATATTTTGCTAAGGCTCACTTACAGCAACTGGTCATATCAAGACCAAAAAACTTAAGAAACTCCTTAGGAGAAGGAATGACTCCCTCCATATGTGCCTCCCTGGATATCAAGTTCAGATATGCAACCAAAATTTGACTGCTGGTGGTGATCTGGGCCCTGATAGGGATGGGCGATCCTCTGGGACCCAACTCACCTCCAGCTCGGCAGATGCCACTGCTGTGCCTGCCAAGCCGGACCGAAAGCTGGCGTGTGCTGCACCACTCACTGGACTTCCGGGTTCCCCATAGGCTGCTGTTTACATAGAAAATGCCTTAAGATATGTCAAAAGTGGCCACAATTTGTGCAAATTATGCAAATTGCAGTTGCTTTAGGTGTATCTTAAGGCATTCTCTATGTAAACAGAGAATTACATTACATTACATCCTGTCATTACAGGATGACAGATGCGGCCACTGGAGGGGGGTGTTTTAAATAGGGATGTGTGAGGATTTTGTTCAGGGGTCGAATTCCGGTGAACTCGCTGGACTTGACCCCTTGAACTCTGTCCCACCTACCTGCTTCCCCAGCTCGACTCATGTTCTCCTGAGCCAAGCCAGGGAAGTGACTTCCGGGTTCCTGGTGGGCCGCTTTTTACGTGGAAAATGCCGTAAGATATGCCAGAAACAGCCTCAATTTGCATAACTTGCAGAAATTGTGGCTGTTTTGGGCATATCTTACATCATTTTCTCCATAAAAAGTGAGAACTTCAGCTCTGCCCACCACTGGAATGTGGCCCGTGAGAGCTTCTCTGAAATGGAATTCAGCCCTCGGGCTGAAAGAGGTTCCCCACCCCTGAACAAAGGCTTTGACCCAGATGTGTCAATCCTGTTGTCCTCTGGGGCTCCTCAGATGGCACTCCCCCTTTTCCCTGACTGCCAATCAACTGATGCTTTCTTGGCTTTTTATTCCCATTCTAAAAGGCCAAAATGCCTCTTCTAAGGCTTAGTTCCTGGCAGCAAAAGCTTTAAGCTAAAATATGCCGGTATTTTTGGCCCCTCCCCTTTTCTGTTGGCCCCTCCCCTTTTGCCTTCAGCTCTGCCCAGCTCTGGAATGCGACTCTTGAGAACTTCTCCAAAATTGAATTTGGCCTTCAGGCTGAGAAAGGTTTGACATGCCTTGTCTAGAGAAAGGAACACAAGATGATCATTTGAATATGTTATTTATTTATTTATTATATTCATACCCTGCCTTTTTTCCTGCAAGGAACCCAAGGCGGCTTACATAATCCTCCTCCTTCTCTCCATTTTATCCTCACAACAACCCTGTGAGGTAGGTTAGGCTGAGAGTCAGTGACTGGCCCAAAGTCACCCAGTGAGCTTCATGGCCGAGCGGGAACTAGAACCTGGATCTCCTGAGTCCCAGTCCAACACTCTCACCACTATGCCACAAATGGCACATGAAAATATGTTATCATGTGCCGACTTGAGGACACTTTCCATATTACCTTTTCAGGTGAAACTCCAATATTTGAAGTATTCATCTAAAAATGTAAAGTGTGAATGTGTCAAGCATGCATTTGCAAATACATGTGTCATACAGATACATGTGTGATTGGTTACACCTGTTGAGCGTACACTTGGTGGCCATTCCATTGTTGACTTTCTGTTGAGTGTAAACTTGGTGGCCATTCTATCACTGACTTTGCATAATGTGTGATAGGGATGGGTGAATCCGTCAAGCTTGATTTTGCTCAGATTCTGATTTTTCCGGTGCTATGTTTGTTCCATCCTGATTCCATATTGGACTGCAAAATTTCTCTTTTTAGCCTGCATGAAAATGTGTAAGTAGTTTCATGTGCATTAAAAAAAATCTGCATTTTAATACACATTTTTATGTGTATTAAAATGCATTAAAATGTATGCTCACACTGGCTCAGCTTGTCTGAGTGTGGAAAGCTAAGCAGGGTCAGGCCTGGTTATTACTTGGATGGGAGACCCCTCCTCTAGTTTCCTGCATTGAGCAGGGGGTTGGACTCGATGGCCTTGTAGGCTCCTTCCAACTCTATGATCTATGAAATCTATGTATTACGTGTATACATTTTGCCAATGTATGCATTTTTCTCCACCATGTTCCCCCCCCTCAATGTTTTTGTGCACATTTCTGCAAATTTACACATTTTGCATACTCATCCCATTTGGTGAAGGATACATGGGAGGCTCACCCCATGAGCCAAAACAGTGGCCAGGATGCTTGCATCTGTTTCTCTGTGTGATTGCCAACCTACTTGCTCCAGGCGGACTTCCGCATCATTGATTGACTGTGTTTTCTTTAGTGCGATATTGCAGTGCAACATAAGCTTTGAGTTTGCCACAAGTGTTGTGTCTTTGTTGCCAGGGAATGGCAGATAAGGGTTCCTTATGCACACACTCTAGTACAAGCTGGCTTCAGTGGGCCTCAGGATGGAACTCTAAGGTGGGCAGGCAGGGAAATAGGGGGTGGTATGGTGTCCTGTTGCTTGTTTATGTTGTGATGCAGGAAGGTGTCCTCACTGACCCGAGTTCATTTGCTCCCTCTGTCTGCTGGTGTAGGGATTGGGCCCAGGCCCAGCACCTCTGCAGACATGCCCCAAGAAGACATGGGCACTGATTCAGAGTCAGATGAGGAGGGGGTGGTGGAAGGTGCTGGCAAGGTGCCAAGGGTGAGGGAGCCGGAGCAGGAGACCGGGGAGAATAGAAAGAACAGAGAGGAGGAGATCCAGCTGTTATCTTATCTTTTAGAGGACAGCCAAACTGGGCCTTCTGAACCCATGGGAACACAGGCTCCTGACGAAGAGGAGGAGGGGTGGAAATACAAGACCCAAGAGTTAGGTGTCAGCTGAAAAGGGAGGGGCAATGCAGGATCACTCAGCACTTGCAGCCAGGGAGCTGACCATGTGGACAGACCCACCTTGAGGGTGGGACTTGGTAGCTCGCTCAGCGTGAGAAGGGTGGGCCCTAGTAGACACGGTCAGTTTCGTAACAACTCTCTTTCATTGTGCTCTAACCTAGGTCACTAGCTGAAGCTAACCTTTGGGTTGCATGAAGAAGCCATCTGTAGCCTGAAGCAATGCTTGCTTGTTTGTAGTTTGCATAATAAAGGTAATTGACTTGAAATACGACTTGATTGCTTGTCTACAAAGGGAGCCGGGGGCAGGGCACAGGACAGCTGGTGACATCACCAGCACAGTTCATTGTTGGTGGGCTTTGGAGGTATTTCTATGGATGCTGAGGCCATATCTGTCATTTCCCCATCATTTTCAGATTTTCTGAGCTGTTGTTTGCCCCTCCCATCTTGGGCAGAGCACATATAAACTTTAAACTTTTAAATTTTTATATTGTATTTTATCATCTTGTATTTTATGTTTTTTTAAAAAATCATTGTGAACTGCCCAGAGAGCTTCAGCCATTGGGCAATATAGAAATGTAATACATAAATAAATAAATAAATAGTATTGTATAGGATACAGAGGCATAGCAAAATGGCATAGCGGCAGCATATCTCTACCATTCCCAGTGTAATTGTTGTATACGATTGCTTTGCCCATACAACAGAATGTTTCTTTTAAATGGCTAAGTTCTAAAGTTAGCCCTAGCCAAATAAGTGTGCAAATATGTGTGTGTGTGTGTATGTGTGCATGCTTGTTTTGCTGGGGCTAGCTATAGGCTTTAGATAGATATACACATACGCACAACTGCATATATTTTCATATATATGTGTGTGTGTATACACACACACCAATATGCACACACATTCATGTGTATATGCAAATATGCACACACATTCATGAATACACATATTGCTGCAGGTTGCTGTCTTGCAAGGCCGACAGATCGTCCATGTCATGTGACCGACTGTCTGATTTCCGACTCAAGCTTTTCATTTCCTAAATGATAATGGATAAAAGATAAAATCTGGCATGCACAGGTAATCTTTGCCATCTTAATATTTGTTAAGCTTTGTGATTTACTGAGACGTTAAAGTCATTGCAGGTCACACAAAACCTGCACATTGGATCTGCTTCATAAAATACCCTGAGTGAATACTCCAGTCATTTATGGCACTGTCCTTAAACCAATGTAGCTAAATAACTACGTCTTCAATAATTTAGAAGTCTCTCAATTTATTTCTGATCCCACTTATACAGGATGGGAGGGACCGTGACCAGCTGGTCTTAGTGATTTGTGGGTGGCTGGAGAAGAAATCTAACATATTTCTTGCATAATGTAGTCTTTATCCAGATTATGTTTGAATTGAAACATTTGTTCTGGGAATCCTTTGAGCACAGTTTGCATATTTCCAAGGTGACCCATGTTTTAACAGTGTCTGTCTTCAACATACAGGCTTTTTCGGTGCCCCAACCCCTTTCCTGAAGGAGGTGAAGACTTTCAAAAAGCATCTTGTCCTTCCTGCTTCAATGGGCTCGCAAAAACACAGACACACAATTCTGAAGGAGTCATCTGATCTGCATGGAAGAGAATCCGGCAAAGGTGAAACCGGAGAACTACGAGAGCCTTTGGACATCCCACAGTTAGAGGTATCCATTGTGGCTCCTTCTAACCGTGGGGTGTTTCGAAGGCTCTCATGCGGCTCAGGTTTCACCTTTGCCAGCTTTTCTATACCCAGAGGACGTTATCTAGGACAGAAATAATGCGACGATGGATGATGGAAGCAATACTTCCACTGGAACTGGCGAGAAGGTAAGAAGAGCCTTCCACAGAGATGAATAGATATCACTATGTCTAGAGAGATCCTTGGCCTAACCTAGGATCGGTGAAGAATTTCCAGCAAGATATTCTTGACACAAATAAACATAAAAGGTGGGCCTGGATCTTTAAATGCAACCTAGGAAATATGAAGTTCACAGAGGGCCTTGACCTTGGGAGCTGAAAATTGTGAGGACGAATAACCACTCAATACATTTGCACTGGCAAATAATCAAGAAAGGGGAGGACGTTTATGAAGTCAGTGAGACCTTATTTTTTTCTATATCCTTCTGAACACCATTTTATTTTTTTGGTCAGATGACAACTTTGTCTCCCTCACACCCACCATCTCTCTCCTGTTTCTCCTCTTGTAGACAATAGGCAAGGAGAAACACTCATATGTGTGGCTGTTGTCTAGAAGTGGCCAGGTGCCCTGCTTTGCAGAGGCCCTCTGTTTGAAGAGCTGTTAGTCCTCTATTTGAAGGTGTCATCTATTTGATGGGCTGTCTTCTCAAAGTCTAATTTAAATTCAAAAAAGTATAAGGAGGGAGAGCACCTTGAAGTTTTACATTGACAGCACCTGGGCAGCAGACTGAGCAGGCACAAGGGTCACCCGGCCAATCTTCCTCACCATGGTGAGATGTACTGTATTTTTCCTTAGGTTTGGTAATTATTTCTAAATCTGCATCGATACCTATAAATTAGTTATGCAAATGGTTGTCCTCTTTTTTGGCTATGCATTTGCTCCTTTTTGGTGATGGGTAAGTGGACTGGCCGCCCTAGCAGTAGATGGGCCCATGTTCTTCTGCAGGGGAATGAGAAGCACAGAAAACTGCAACTCACCTGCAGGAAATGAAGCTGCTGAGCATGTTTAGGGACATCCAGGTCAGCAACTAGCAAGCCCTCCTCCCACCAGTCCCTCCCACCCTTTGCCACGGTTCTGCAATTTCATTTGCAGAAGGGGATGGGGGGAGCTCCCCTGGCCTGCGCTTGGTTCTTCTGAACTTTATCAGAAAGCCTGAAAAGGTTCAAGCTGTCCTGCTCCTGGACCAGCAAGTGCCCCAGTCAAGGCTGGGATAGCCTCAGGAATAATGAAGAGAGGAACCAGGTTCGTCCAGGGTTATACGCTCTGTATGTTCCAGTATAGTTAGCAGGAGGAGGCAGAATTTAGGGATGTCACCCTAAATTCTGCACCTTGCTGCACCGCTCGGGCCGCGCTGCACCGCCCACCCGTGCGGGCTCCATCGCGTCATTTCTGCAATGGCCGTTTTAAGCCCTGTTGCTCTGGTTTCTATGCCCAAACCACAGCAACAGGGTTCAGCCGCGTCGGCGCAGGGCCCGTCGCATCACAGCCGGAAATGACGCGACGGAGCCTGAGTGGGCGGCGCAGAGAATTGGGCATTGGGGGGGCTCCGCAGCGCGGAGAGCCAAGGTGATTCAGCCCCCCCCCCAATTAAGGTACAAAATTCACCACTAGCAGAGGTGAGGTCAAAGTGGTCCAGAGTTCAATCCACAGGAGTCAGTCATACCAAGTGTCCAGGCCAGTCAGGGGTGTCTGAAAGAGCGGTCTAGGTGGGCAGCTGAGGGTCTACTGGTCTAGGAATCTGTCCAGTATAACAAGGTGAAGCAACGTAGATTAAAACGCTGTTGTCTGCAGCAGCAGGCTGGCTTCAGCTGGACCTATTTATAGCTGGTTGCAAATCAGTACAGCTGGTCAATTAGGTCAGTGTATTGCTTTTAAGGGAGGCCCCACTTTGTGGCTTCTTTTTGAATTTTTGCTGCTTGCATTGCATCTGATCCTACGCTGTTCAGAGGGATGATTTGTCTCAGGCTCTGATTCCTGCATTTGGGGGAGTTCAGGAATGGCACAAGAGGGGACAGTTGCTCTTATAATTGCTCCTGGGGAAGGCTGTCAGCCGAAGACTCCAGTTCCTTGCCAGGCTCTGGCTGGAGCCCATAGTGCTGGCTCTCCCCCTCCTCTTCTTCTTCATCAGATGAATCCTCCTCCAGGTAGGACATGACACAAGCTTTCCTCCAGAAATCTCCCAGAATGCTCAGGAAAACTAAAAGGGGAGATTTCAATTACTAATAAAAAATTGAAGATGACCATCCATCCACTCATCCATTTATTGAAAATACTACTTTCGTAACACTACACATGAAGGGCTAAGGCCTTTGATACTGTAGACCGTACAGCTCTCTGGACTATCCTTATGAAAATTGGATGCCCCAATAAATTTGTGAATATCTTGTGACTTCTCCATGACAACATGACAGCAACGGTTTTGGACAACAACGGCTCTCATGGTGCTCCATTTAAAGTGGGACCAGGTGTTAAACAGGGATGTGTTATTGCCCCAACATTATTTGCTATTTTCATCGCCATGATTTTACATCTTGTCGAGGGGAAACTTCCCACTGGTGTGGGAATTATATATCGAACTGATGGAAAGCTTTTTAATCTCAGCAGGCTGAAAGCAAAAAGTAAGGTAATTACAACCTCCGTTGTGGAACTTCAGTATGCTGATGATAATGTGGTCTCCGCACATTCAGAGGATGATCTCCAAACTATCCTAAATGCTTTTGCAGAAGCATACAAAAAACTTGGCCTCTCACTTAACATCAAAAAAACCAAAGTGCTTCATCAGCAAGTGAAAGCTAACCCCTTGGTGATGCCATCTATCCAGCTTGGCGGGACAATACTGGAAAATGTCGATCATTTTCTCTATCTTGGCAGCTATCTTTCTGTTACAGCTAACATCGACAGTGAAATCCAGCATCGTTTGAGCTCCGCAAGTGCCGCATTTTCTCGAATGAAACACAGAGTGTTTGAGGATCAGGATATTTGTAAGAAGACCAAAACACTGGTTTATGAAGCCATTGTATTACCAACTTTATTGTATGCCTGCGAAACATGGACTATCTATAAACGTCACTTCCACCTCCTTGAAAGATTTCATCAACGTTGCCTCCGGAAAATCCTGCGAATTTCTTGGGAAGATAGGCGAACAAATGTCAGTGTACTGGAAGAAGCAAAGACTACTAGCATTGAAAAAATGATCCTTCAACGCCAACTTCAGTGGACCGTCATGTTGTTCGAATGCCTGACTGCCATCTCCCAAAGCAGTTACTTTATTCCCAACTCAAGGATGGAAAGCGGAATATCGGTGGTCAATATAAGAGGTTTAAAGATGTTCATAAGGCTAATCTAAAAAAAATGCAGTATAAACATCAAAAACTGGGAAGCTCTGGCCCATGAACAATCTAAATGGAGGTTGGCCTTTCACAAAGGTTCCATGGACTCTGAAGAAGCCCGAGTGCAAGGTGAAAGGGAGAAACGTGCTAAGCGAAAAGCACGTCAAACGAATCCTTTACAGGACCATCTTCCATCTGGTCACCTGTGTCCTCACTGTGGGAAGCTGTGTGGATCTAGAATTGGCCTCCACAGTCACTTACGGACCCATCGCTAGAGTCTACACAATCCTCTTTAGAATTTCCTCCTTTTATCCTGGAAGACAATCTTACTCGGTCACGAGTGCTTGCCTGATGATGATGATGATGATGATGATGATGATGATGATGATGATGCCATACGGACTCCATGCAATACATTAACTACAGGTAAGTCATTTTCTTTTCATACACATCTAATTCCAGATATGTATGGGCTGGTTATGGTCACTCGGCAGTGAGGAAAAGGGCCATCTGCCATGCTCATAGACACTTGTAAATTATTAGAACTTCACAACTTGGGCTGAGATATTGACATGACACGACATTCTGGGGCTCTCAGAAGAGAGTCAGCTTCCAAATATCTATTTGCCAAAGAAAGAACAAAGACTATACATTATGATGGTTCACTTGGACATTAGCCAACTGCCCAAGTATCTGGATAATATGCATATTGTCCAACCAACTTGTGTTACATATCCATAGATATCTGCTTGCTTCGTTTAAAGTGTCGTGTTTGCACAAAGACTTTTCCATTAAGTGTTCAAGTCCTCTGTCCCCTGTATTTGGCTGTAGGTTGTCAACGTTACTATTCATTTGTATTTCACGTCTCTGAATAAGACATTGTCCTCAGGGTTTTGAATTGCTTGGTTGGCAACCTGAAAACACCTGAGCTTGTACCTTCGTATTCTATTGTCTTTGATGAGGGATTCTTTGCAGGAAAATGCCTCTTCTTGTTTAGAAGATATCTCCTTTGCTGACAAACTTTGAGATGTGGTGATGATCAGGATACATAGCTGTGTCTTAACCCTGTAGCTGCCAATGACTGCAGTGTTCAAGTTGTTGTCTGAACCGATGACATTTTTGGAGGAGGAATAAGGTAACCTTTTCTGCTGTTGCTGCCTGAGGCAAAGGACAAGGTGGGACACACTCCCTTCCACCTACAGAAGCAAACTGGACTGGCAGTTGAATTTTACTTCAATACTGGTAATGGGGCAGCATCCTCCATCCCACCCGAGAGCAGCAGGCTAGCTTATGGGGTGCAGAGCAGGTTGCCTGGAACACACAGCTCTGTCTTCCAGAACAGGGGAACAACCAGTGGCTGCTGCTGTGGCCACCTCCACAGCATGCAGCAACTCCCGTCCGAGGTGGCTGCCTCACTTTGCCTAATGGTAAGGCTGGCCCTAAAAAACACAGTCATACGCGATCGGGACTCCACATAGCTGAGACACCTAGGGATATGCGGAACAGCAAAACTCGAGCTCACTGGAGTTCTCTGAATTCCATCTCGAAGCTCGTTCCGACTTGAGTCCGAATCGGTTCACGAGCTTTGTTTTCCCCTTTTCCCCCATGAAAATCCGTACGTATTTGTGTGCATATTCCCCCAAATGTACGCATCAATTGTGTGCATCTTTGAAATGTAGACATTCTTCTCCCATTGATTAAAGCATATTTGTGTGCTTCTCCCCCCCCAAAAGTACGGTACACACTTTTTCATGTGCATTTTTTTCAAATGTAAGCATAAGCATGCTATTAAACACAATTGGGGTGTGTGTGTGTCCACGAATCACATTGCAAGCTCAGAAATGTATGGACTTTGAGCTCAGATTGCATCCGAGGCCATGGTCAGTCCAGAAGGTGCAAACTAGGTGAACCCTGATAAAAAATGAACTGAATTGAATTTCTCATACATCTGTAGTGACAGCATTTAAATGTTCTTCCCAAGTAGATGTGCCAGATCATGTGGGAAGTAACTCTGCCTGCACAATCAGGCCCCAGGGAATTGCAGTGCATGTTAGGGGATTCTCACATAATCTAGTGCAGTGTTCTCCAACCTTGGGTCCCCAGATGTTTTTGGCCTACAACTCCCAGCATGCCCCAGACAGCATACCCAAGGTTGGAGAACACTGCTGTAGACCAGGAAATTGGAGGACAACTGGAATACAAAGACCATTTGCATGTTCTATCAGCTTTAAAGCCCTAACATATGACTATGATTTTTTGTGGTAGCCACACCAAGAATAGAACATTTTGACTTAGGCATTAATGTAAAAAGCTGTGATTCTCCAGCACTATGTTCTTCAGTGAAGTAGACCCCCTCCAAGTAATGAAGCACCAGGAGCCAAATTCCAAAATTCAGATGCCATTATTATGCTCTCCATGCCATAACGAGAGGCCTTGCCTCTTTTTTTCTTTTTTTTTTGGCTGGACTGCATGGGAGTTGCCATTTCCTATGCCTCCCAATTCAATTCACTGAACTAGAAGGCATAGACATCTATAGGTTCTGTGTGCACCTGGCAAGCAAGGACACTTGTGAGCCCAGGAGCATTGAAGCCAGTTAAGGATAGGGTCCACAAAGCCTCTCCTATCTCTAGAAAGTCCTACCTCCTGCTAATTCCTCCATCCCCATTCAAGGGGTTGCTGGTAGGAGGGCTGTTTGGAAGTGGGGGAGAAGCCCATTAGAATTTGAGGCCAAATGCCAAGGGATTTGAGCTCAGCTTGTAATGTGGAATGGAATTGTGAATGCGGGATTTCCTATTCCAAACTCTTTCGTTTTCTCATTCTTTTACATCACTATCAGGCATAAGGAATCACAGGTAATTGCTAGCAGGACCAGCTCCAGAGGGTGGCAAAGCCAGGTATCCACCGGGACCCGAAGACTGGCAAAGGGCCCACTGCCACCCATTCCCACTTTTGATGCAGAACCTGAGGGAATCAGAGTCATTGTGAGAGGATTCAGTCAGTTTGCATGACTGGCACTGCAAGGCTTCACCCACAAGCCCTGCGGATTAGGCACTAATTCCCTGCTTCTCTTGTGCCACTGGGCCTGCTGTCCCAAGGAGGAAAATATGGCTGTGACATTCACAGAAGAGCTCATCCTCCTCCTGTCTTGGGAAGTCAGGTGACACTAGAGGGCCATTCCAGTGCCACTGACTACCCTCTCTCAGTTTGAGCAACTGACTGCCAAGGTAGGCCACAATTAGACTACCAGCCTTCAGCCAGGTTGCCTTCACTCTGCCTGCTGTCCAAGGTACTCAGTTGCCTTTGTTCGAGCTTGAACACCCTACCTCATTGCCATCAAGGGGGTCACACAGAAAGTGTCTTGTGGGAAAAGGTCCCTCAGAAACCTGGAGCCCCCACTGATTGCTGGAGGAGACGGATGTACGCTTGTTCAGTTTTGCATATGTCTTACCGTAATTCTTCCACGGGATACGGACATTGTGTGTTTTGTGCTCTGTTGTTTACCCTTCTGATGGTTTTGCTGACTGCTGCTGAAACAACCTTTCATAGATTTCATAGATCATAGAGTTGGAAGGAGCCTACAAGGCTATCGAGTCCAACCCCCTGCTCAATGCAGGAAACTAGAGGAGGGGTCTCCCATCCAAGTAATAACCAGGCCTGACCCTGCTTAGCTTTCCACGCTCAGACAAGCTGAGCCAGCGTAAGCCACAGGCCTCTAGCCTCTTAAGGCTCCTTGGGCAGAAGTCCCATTAAATCCATATGGCTTACTTCTGAGTCATGGTAGGCTTGAATGATTAGGCTCCTCTTTTACATGGCAGTTTCGGAACAATAATCTCAGCAAGATGGTCAGCAGCCCTTTCATGATCTCTTTTCTGTTTTGCTGTTGGCCTTCCTTGCCCAGTTTGCTGTGCCCAGCCCTAAAAAAGGGACCATGTTCACTCTGAGCTCCCAAGGAAAGGGTGCCTCATCATGAATGTATCTGCAAGCCATGCTGCTCTTAAACAACAGCAGCTCTGCTGAAAGGGAATGATTGTCTTTCATAGTTTTAGTTATTTAAATCATTTTAAATTGGGTTTTTACATTTGGTTTTTAAACTTCTGCAGTGAAATTTTATGATGTTTTTATTGTTATTTGTATTTTATATTGAATTTTATTGTATTTTATGAATTGTTGTAAACTGCCCAGTGAGCTTCGGCTATAGCGTGGTATAGAAATAAAAGTATTATTATTATTATTATTATTATTATTATTATTATTATTATTATTATTATATAATAATAATAATAATAATAATAATAATAATAATAATAATAATAATAATAATAATAGTGTTCCCCCCCTCTATTACACCAAATGGTCCTGACCATTTTCCAGACAATGTTTTCTTAATATTTTCCAGAAAGAAGCTCAAGACAATGTACATTATTTTCTCCCCCCCACACACAATGTTATCCTCACAACAACCCTGTGAGGTAAGGTAGACTGAGACAGACAGCGCACCTGGCCCGCCACAGCCCAGTGGGCTTCAGGACTGAACAGCAATTTGAACCTGCATCTCCCCTGTCCTAGTACAGCCCTCTAACCCTTTCTCCACACTTGACCTTACCATGAACTCTGGCTGCACGCTGCGCATAACACGATGTAAAGACCCTAGCTCGCAGTGTTGTCTGAATATCAGACATTGGCACTTTCTGGAGAATCATTTTCTTTAAAAACAAAACAAAAACAAAGCCCCAAACAATACATTTCTCGCTAGGAAATGTGACAGCAGCGTGGATTGAGGCAGCAGTTAACTGTGTAATAAAATAGTTTGCAGAGTCAGAGCTGAACCCCGGGGTTCCACTTCGGGACTATGAAATCCAAAATCAGGTTATGGCTGGCCTAAGTATCTGAAACAACTTGTTATGGATCTCAATTTACTGAGACTAAGTAGAGTTTGGAGGAAAGTAAAGCCAATTAACCAGGGAAATCTCGGTGACTGGGATGCTGGGAAATATCCTCATAAACATTTGTTCCTTTGAATTCCTCTCTTTGCTGAGAATTGACACTGTATGCTGGGTAACTCTTAAGGCTCAGGGTAGACTGGGCCAGACACTTTATGGCAATCTTCCTCTCCATTTCTCCTAAAGAGATTGCTCTGGTTATTCAGTTTAACATTCCTCTGAACTCCACTTAGTCTCAGTCAATTGAGGTTACTGCCAAGTTGTTTCAGATACTCCATCCTGCCATTTAAAGGGGGGGGGGGGAGACCCAAAGGCACATTAGAGGAAAATAGAGTTACCACGTCTTTTTTTAAAAAAAATATGGCTCCTTGCATTTCTTAGATCATTGTTAAAGATTAAATTGGTGCACAGCCAAATTATTTACTTAAGAGTTCTAGCCTGCCCTGTTTGAATGGCGAAGGGCACGTAAGGAAAAGTAGTTATCTTGTTAATCCATGCAACAACAACAAAAAACCTAGCTCTAAATATGATGTTTCCTCTCCTAGGAGGCACTCTGGGTCAGATCCAGTACTTAAGAGTAGGCCCATTGAAATCAATGGGGTTTAGGCCGGTCATGACTGACTTACTTCTCATTGATTTTGCTGGGTCTAATCCAGGGGATGCAAAGCCTCTTTCACCCCAAAGGCTAAGGGGCTGCATTCCAGTAGTGGGTGGGGCCAAAGGCAAAAAAGCTGGGGTCAGATTCCCCCAAATATGAGCCTATTTGAGATTAAAGCTCTTCCTGCCAGTCACTAAGTCCTTCGGAGAGTCATTTCAACCTTTTAGAATGGGGAAAACTGCACAAAAGCTGAGAAATCACCAAATTATGGGGAGCTGGGGGAAAGAGGGTGGGGTGAGGGGAAGGGGGCGTAGCCATCTGGGCAGTGGAGGCTGGTGGCTCCAGTGTCAGTGGGGCGATGTATCCACTCTGGGTCTTAGTCTGAACATTAAAGGAGCTATCCATGGTGCTGAACATTCTGCACCATGGATAGCTCCTTAAAAATTCAGACTAAAATCCAGGGTGGATACACCTCCCCACTGACATAACCACCTTAAAACAGCTGCGATTTGCACCTCCCCCACAGGGCCATTGATGCCAGTTAGCCCTGTCAGTGGGCAGTCCAACTGGAGCAGGCCCTGATGTTCTCTTTACCTGCTCCTGCCTCCTTCACTCCGTCATCAAATTTGTGCATTATTTTTTGTCCTGTGGGCCTGAGCCCTGGATATTTTCGGTACCTAGCACCACCCCTGGGTGATGTCATCATCCCTGCTGATCAGAAAGTCCTGGCACCGCATCCCTGTGAGCACTGGCTCCACTACATCACTGCCTCAATGTAGTTATAGCCATGCACAAGAACTGGTGGCTCTGGAATAAGATGCTCATGCACATGTGGATCCAAAGAGGCATCCAGCCAGTGGAGCCAGACTGAGAGCATCGTGACTGGATAATTATGTGGCATGAACATACAAATGCTTGGAATGGAAGCCTTTTTCTGAAAATGTGTCTCCCTTTTCTACATCAGGACAATGCTTTATATTTTAATATTTGTTTAGTGTTATTGTGTTCTCTACCTGCTTCATGATTCCTGTCCTTCTCAACACAACAACATGGTAGGAGAAAAGGACTGACACACATGCAAGCACATATATGTCAGTATGAACATTTGTTCAAGTTCTCTTGCTGTTTTGTGGATCCCTTTATTTATTGCCAAAGAATTATCTTTGGGGGGGGAAAGATTATATTAAAGAGATTACGAACTGTACACAAATTCTGGAAAAAGAAGTCAGAAGAAGAGATTTTCTGATTAATCTGTCAAATCAAAACTGCTGGAAGACTTAGTAATACATGTTTAAGTGTTTTAAATCAGTAAGCTCTAAAGAGACACAATCTAAAATGTCTTTCAAATCATATACAACTCCAGCAAATTTAATAAGATACATGATTTAATAAGATGCCGGATACCAGATCCCTTGACAGTTGGGAAGGATAAGTTGTGGGAAGGCAAAATGTATACTGGAGCTTCTCTGATGGGGTTGCACATTTATTCCTCTTTGTTTGTTTGATCCTTCCTTTCTTCATTTTCAGATCTCTTGATAGTTAAGAAGGCTACCTTATAGGAGAGCAAAATCTATACTGGAACTCCTGTGAATGATGTTGCTAATTTATGATGCAATCCTTTACCCACTTACCTGGGAGTGAGCTCCATTGAACTTAATTAGACTTACTTCTGAGTAGACATAAATACAACTATGCTGTTATTTCTGCTCATTGGTCTGTCTATCTCTCTATAATTTTTTACATTACTTGAATGTGTGTTTTATGCCCAAGGTTTTCAGACTGTTTAGTTCTTCAGTGTTCCATTAGTACTTGCCAGTTGTAAAGAAAACTGTCCACTCTTTCTTTCCTGAACTCCTCAATAAGGAAGGATCAGCAATGAGCATCAGCAATGTGCCCAAGCTAGCACCTTAAGGTGTAGAGTGCTTCCAGGTGCATTTGGGGGGCCTGGAAGGATGCTACGTCATGATGTAGCATCATTCCTATGAAATCTATGAGACCACCGTGGATCAGCTGCTGCTGCTGTTCCCTCACAGTAGCAAACAGAACAGAACAGAACAGAACAAAACAAAAAAACCCAAACATTTTTAAGGGCTAAAAAGAAAAGAAAAGAAAGAGAAGCTTCAGCTTCTGAGTTTGCCACCCGCAAAGGCCTTCAGAATTTCTTCAACCCGTGGTGTCCTCCCATCCTGTCATAGGTATGTATGAGAATTTCATTTCTGTTTGCAGAATCATGCAAACATATCCCATATGCAATCCCGAGCATGAATGTGGGCAGGAATGCTTTTTGATTATGGAGAAATGTTCTCAAATTACTGAATTCGTGATCATATTTGAAATATACATATATATATATTTAAAAAGTACACTTTGAAATGTGCATTAAAAATAATAATACACATTTTCACACATATTTCAATGGGGGGGGGGAAATACACACTTTTGAAAAATATGCACAGAAATGAACACTTTTCCCATTCAAAATGTGCACTTTTCCCATTCAGATGAGCCAAAGAAACAGGTTGAAAATGAAAGCGGAAGTGAGCTTCGAAGTGATTTTTCCTTTGAAGAATTTAGGCTGGCTCAAAAATTGCTGCTTCTCCCTTCCTAATCCCATCCATGAATGTGTCAAAAAAGTTCCACTAGGAATTTTCAGCACAGCCCTACATTTAAGTTCTTTTTAACCCTATAATTGTGTTTATGTTTCTATTAGTAGTGTGCTCTGTATATATTTTGCTTGAATATTGAATCTTTATATTCTTAAAGATTAGTAGATTGCATCGGTCCTTGACCAAAAAAAAAAGGAAAAAAAGAAGTAAAAATGTAAAAACAGCAACAACCTACCAGGAACCATATATACACAGGTCCATGTATTAAATATTTTCATTATTAATTTGTTCCTAAGAAGTCTAACCCTAATCCAATGTTTATTAAAACTGGACAGGATTTACTAAATTGATTCAAGATTATCAAATATGAGCAGATCTTTACATATATTACCTTAATTCTCTTTCTAAATATTTGCAAAACTTCTTACAGCTCTTGGAAGGATTTAAAAAAAAATTTTTTTAAAGCCCAATGACACAGTGCTGAGGTTGATTCTGCTCATCAACAATATGTTGCACTTCTATGGATGCTAGAAACAAAATCACCAGGAATATGAACATCCACTTCGATAAAGTGTGGTTGTGCTACCTGTAGCATCTGGGGTTAGGAGGATTGTAAGAAAAGCTCAATCCAAGCTGAGAGGGGATTTCTGTTTTAGAAAGAAGAAAGAATTGATCAAAGAATGGTCTCAACACTGTGCTGTCACTGGGCTCAAGGTGACTGTTGGTGCGCACAGATCTTGTCATATGTGTAACCTCTTAGGAAAAAATCTACTAAGGTGCTGATCTTCAAGAAACCGGCTTGATTATTGTCTGACCATGTTCCACATTAGGCTGGCTCATAGGTATGCCAGAATGGGCCCTCTATAATATGGTAAAAGAACATGTGCCCCATGTGCTCACCCCCTTCCCCCATCAAGCCTATAAAGTAACATAACATTCTTCTTTTGGAAGAAAAGGCAGAGGACTGGAGCAGCAAGTGTCAACCCTCAGGAGTATAAGAGAAAGTGAAGAATTCTTAAACAGAACGATGGATCTACAGCACCAAAGCGTAGTACAGGAGCCAGAAGGGCAACGGCAGGATGAGGCAGAGTCGGAGAATGCTGAGGCAAGGGAAAATAAGGTAGGGGGAACTCCCTGGAAAAGGGTGACTGTTAGGAGCAGAAGAACTAGAAGACACTCTGCGCCTGTGGAAGCAGTGGAGGTATGGAACCGCTTCCAGGTACAGTATTTTTCCATGTATAAGACTATACTTTTTCCTAAAATTGTTAGAATAAAAATTGAGGGTCGTCTTATACACTGAAGTAAGCCAAGGAGAGAACCGTGCAGTTGCGAAACTGCCCAGTGGGGGGCATCTTATACATGGGGGCGTCTTATAGACGGAAAAATACGGTACTTGAGGATGAGAGCAGAGGACAGCCTGCAGAGGATGAATTATCTGGCACCCAACGTGACAGCGAGCAAGAGGCTGAAGGTCAGTCAAGTGGAGGCAATCAAACCAAGGCCTACAGCAAGAGAAAGAGAAGAGTACTAGTAGTGGGAGACTCCCTCCTGCGGGGGATCGAAGCCAAAGTATGTTGTGAAGACCCATGGACTCGCCAGGTGTACTGTATCCCCGGGGCACGGATTAAGGATGTGACAGAGCAGCTGCCAAGACTCATACAGCCCACCGACACATACCCCTTTCTTCTCATCCACGTGGGTACAAATGATACTGCCAAGCGGAGTTACAAAGAAATCACGGCAGACTTTGAAGAGTTGGGATTGGGAAGGGAACTCAAGAACTTTGGGGCACAGATAGTTTTCTCATCCATCCTTCCAGTACTTGGAAGAGGAATAGAAAGGGAAAGAAAAATACTCCGAGTGAATGACTGGCTACGAAGGTGGTGCCGACGGGAGAGATTTGGATTCTGGGACCACGGGCTACACTTCCTGGAAGATGGGCTGCTGGCAAAGGATGGGTTGCACCTCACAAAGACTGGGAAGAATGTGTTTGGCCACAGCATGAGGAACTTAATCAGGAGGGCTTTAAACTGAATCCAACAGGGGAGGGAGACATAAACTCAGGGGTAACAATGGAAGAAGGCCTCTGTGCCACAACGGAGAGAACAGCTCCAGCGGTGCCCAATGATAGTCTACCACAAAATGTAGGGAAAAAGTCGGACTATAAAGCACATAGTCTTTGATGTCTCTATACTAATGCCCAGAGTATGGGCAACAAACAGAACAAACTTGAACTCTTGATACATGAGGGCAAATACGACTTGATAGGGATAACTGAAACCTGGTGGGATGACTCCCATGGCTGGAATACAGCAATTGAAGGGTATAACTTGTTCAAAAGGAACAGAAGGAACAGAAAGGGAGGTGGAGTTGCGCTGTATGTTAAAAATATGTATCTCTGCACAGAGATACAGGAAGATGAGCTTGGCAGCCCCATTGAGAGCATCTGGGTTAAAATAAAGGGGGCAAAAAATAAGACGAACATGGTGGTTGGAGTCTACTACCGATCACCCAGTCAAGGAGAAGACGAGGATGAAACTTTTAAAAAGCAAATTGCAAATGTTTCAAGGAGGCATGATGTAGTAGTGATGGGTGACTTCAATTTCCCCAATATCTGTTGGGAGACAAATTCTGCCAAACATGGCCCCTCCAAGAAATTCCTGACCTGTGTTGCTGATAACTTCCTCCTACAGAAGTGGAGGAAGGAACTAGAGGATCGGCTATCCTTGACCTGATTCTAACCAACAGAGACGAGTCAGTGGATAAAGTGGTAGTTTCAGGTACTTTGGGGGAAAGTGACCATGTTATACTTGAGTTCTTGATTCTAAAGGAAGCAAAAGCTGAGTGTAGCCAAACGCGTACCCTGGATTTTAGGAAAGCCAATTTTAACAAACTCAGAACAATGATAAGTAAGGTCCCATGGCAAGCAACTCTAATGAGAAAAGGAGCCCAGGATGGGTGGGAGTTTTTAAAAAAGGAAGTTTCAAAGGCACAATTGCAAACAATTCCCACAAGGAAAAAAAGGCAGAGGGCAACAGAAGAAGCCAATGTGGCTTCACAATAAACTCAAAGATGACCTGAAAACAAAAAAGGACACGTATAGGAAGTGGAAGGAAGGACAGGCTACAAGGGAAGAGTACAGGCAGGTAGCACAGAACTGCAGGAATAGTGTCAGGAAGGCTAAAGCTGAGAATGAGCTAAGGTTAGCGAGGGATGCTAAAAACAACAAGAAAGCTTTCTTCAGATATATGCATAGTAAAAGATGGAGGAAAGAAATGGTGGTTCAACTACGCAATGAGGATGGCAAATTGATAACAGAAGACAAAGAAAAGGCAGAAATGTTCAATTCCTACTTCAGCTTGGACTTCTCCCAAAAGAGGGTCTATGACCCCCCTGGCAATCCTGAAGTGCAGACTGAAGGGGCAGGATTGCAGCTTGAGACTGATAGGCAAATGGTCAAGGAACACCTGATTACTCTGAATGAGTTTAAATCTCCAGAGCCCAACGAGCTGCATCCTAGAGTAATAAAGGAACTTGCAGAAGAACTCTCAGAACCACTGTCTATTATCTTTGAGAAATCATGGAGGACTGGTGAAGTGCCAGATGACTGGAGGAGGGAAAATGTTCTTCCCATCTTCAAAAAGGGCAAGAAGGAGGAACCTGGGAACTATAGGCCAGTCAGTCTGACATCAATCCCTGGGAAATCTTTGGAGCAGATTATAAAGAAGTCAGTCTGCAAGCACCTTGAAAACAATGCAGTGATTACTAGAAGCCAGCATGGATTTGTCAAGAACAAATCCTGCCATACCAATCTGATCTCATTTTTTGATCGGGTAACCTCCCTTGTGGACTATGGGAATGCAGTGGACATAATATATCTTGACTTCAGCAAAGCTTTCGACAAAGGGCCTCATGATATCCTGATTAGCAAGCTAGCTAAAAGTGGGCTAGATGGAACAACTATCAGGTGGATCCACAATTGGCTACAGAATCGGACTCAAAGAGTGCTTATCAATGGTTCCTTCTCAAACTGGGGAGAGGTAACGAGTGGGGTACCACAGGGCTCGGTCCTGGGCCCAGTGCTCTTCAACATTTTTATTAATGACTTAAATGAGGCGGTGCAGGGAATGCTTATCAAATTTGCAGATGACACAAAGTTGGGTGGAATAGCTAATACTCTGGAAGACAGAAACAAAATTCAAAGCGATCTCAATAGGCTGGAGCGCTGGGCCTAAAACAACAGAATGAAATTTAATAGGGATAAATGCCAAGTGCTGCACCTGAGAGAGGAAACCAAATGCAGAGTTACAGAATGGGGGACACTTGGCTCAACAATACTACAAGTGAGAAGGATCTTGGAATTGTGGTAGATCACAAACTGAATATGAGCCAGCAATGCGATGTGGCTGCAAAGAAGGCAAATGCTATTTTGGGCTGCATTAATAGAAGTATAGCTTCCAAATCTCATGAAGTGATAATTCCCCTTTACTCAGCACTGGTTAGGCCTCATCTTGAGTACTGCGTCCACACTTTAAGAAGGACATAGACAAACTGGAGAGGGTTCAGAGGAGGGCAACAAGGATGATAAAGGGACTGGAAACAAGGCCCTATGAGGAGAGACTGAAAGAACTGGGCATGTTTAGCCTTCAGAAGAGGAGACTGAGGGGAGATATGATCGCACTCTTCCAGTACTTAAAGGGTTGTCACACAGAGGAGGGCCAGGATCTCTTCTCGATCATCCCAGTTTGCAGGACACGGAATAATGGGCTCAAGTTACAGGAACCCAGATTCCACCTAAACATCAGGAATAATGTCCTGACTGTCAGAGCAATATGACAATGGAACCAACTACCTAGGGAGGTCGTGGGCTCTCCCACTCTGGAGGCATTCAAGGTGCGGCTGGACAGCCATCTGTCAGGGATGCTTTGACCTGGATTCCTGCATTGAGCGGGGGGTTGGACTCGATGGCCTTGTAGGCCCCTTCCAACTCTATTTTTCTATGATTCTATGATTCTATGATTTTAAAGCATGATTTGTTGGAATTGGCTGGCATCCCCCATTGGCAGGTCTTGCAATCTATACAGAGCGGGAACGACTTTCACTGATGAGGTTCATCTCTCCCCATAATGCCCATAAAGTTCACAGTTTAAAGGGGTTCTTTGAACCACTTAGACTGGAGAATGTATTGAGCTTGACTGAATACTTGGTAAGAAATAAAAGGGATACATCATTTTACCTCGAGCTGATGGAGTTCATGCATTTTTTAAAAAATCCTGTTAAACTCTTGCCCTCTCTGTTACACAATGAAAATATGTATGGATGGTTGCTAGCATGACCCAGCAGTTTTTGTGTCCACACACACATTGATTTGGATGGATCAATTTGGATTATGAAATGTAGCTTCATTTGTTGTCCTTGACACAACAGTACATTAACTGCAAAGCTATTTGGTATCTATGTTTAAATATATCTTCAGATTCTTAGCAGAGGGGGGGACTTTGTGCTCATAAATTTGTAAGAGCTGCTTACATTATATTTTTTAAAGTCGGAGTGGAGCTTTGTGCTGAGGATTCTCCACCTCCGTTTTTTCTTTTCACAAAAGAGATAAGTGTTTTTGCTCACCTTTAGTGACTTACAAGCAATTGAATAGCACTTGTTGTGTTTGAATGTCACATTATATGTATTGTAGTAGCTGATAAAAATGTCATTTTCTCTCTGTTGCTACTATCTCTTGAGACACTCTTAGAAACAAGATGTTTTGACTCAAAACACTTGCCTGATAAAATATGTTTAAAATAATAGCAGGAAGTTTGTGAGTTGAAAACAAAATAGAACTGGATTTCAGTCTTTTCTAGACTGCAAGGGGCGGGGGGAGAATTCTGTGTGAGATACATCAGGAGAAAGTATTGGTTTAATTTTTGAGATAGTAAAGCCCCTACAATAGGGATAAGAGGATTTCCTCTATTTGATGCCTTTCTTGTTCTTTTTTGCACTGCACTGCATTCCACTTCTCTTGCATTCTGGTTTAACTAGAGCCCTATTCATAGAATCATAGGATTTTTAGTTGGGAGCAACACTGGAGTCATCATCAAGTCCAGGGCCCCTCAATCTTTTTGGACCCCTGGGCATATTTGGGAATTTGAGAAACTGCTGTGGATACCACCACAAAATGGCTTCCATAGAGGGTGTGGCTAGTCACATAATGGCTGCCATGGGGGCCTGGCTTGTCAACAGTGAGCAGAGGAGTTGTGGAGGGGAGAAAGAAAGAGTGAGGCTAAAGGCAGGGAGGGAGGGGAAATAGCAAGGCAAAGAGGTAGAGAAAGAGCAAGGCTAGAGGCTGGGAGGGGGAGAAACAGCAAGGTAAAGAGGTGGGGAGAGAAAGAGCAAGGCTAGAGGCTAGAAAAGGAGAGAAAGAAGTCTACCCAAACATTTCACAAGGTTTTTATTTTATTTTATTTTTGAAGGGGTTAGGGAGTGGATAGCTTTGAGGATTATATTGGAGGTCCCCGTGGGTACCATGGCACCCATGGGCAGCATGTATTGGGGACCCCTAATCTAGTCCAGGCCATTGCTCAATGCAGGAATGTGGAAGGGTATGTGCAGAGAGGGGAGCGGGACCTCACATTCTGGCCCCACCCCGATGTCATGTGCCCCACTGGCCACACCCACAACATTCGCATGCCCCATGGTGGCAAAGTCCGAAGGGGGAGATGGCTATATGTGCATAGGCCCCTCGTCCAGCCCTCTGCAATCAGGGTTCCAGATCACATGGAGGAACTTACATGAATACAACAGTCTTCCTTTTCAGGTCTTCCCCAAATGTGTGGTGGTCTGAGAGGCAGAGCCAGCTGGGGTAGCAATGTCGAAGGCAGGGCAAGTGGGCATAGCCTCACTCCCCCATGCATTCATGAACACATGGAGGGTAATTTCTAAAATAAATTCTGAAACTGGAACATGCATATTTTTAGTTCCTTTTCTTCTTTCTCCCTCTACAATGCATGTCTGGGCATTGCTGGGATGTGATCATAGGTACAATGCCATCAAGAGTCTTTTTGTGCAATGTTTGACTGATGTGCCTGCACACATTGCACATCGGTAAAGGACTACACAAAAATGACCCACAATCACATGATGTGTACAATCATGTGTACAAAAATGATGTGTACAATCACATCATTTGCCTTTTGGGGGCAGTGTTATATGAATTCACAGATGTGCATTTCACCTTCAGGAGAGATAGAAAGCTATGAGGACTTGCAGGATCATGGCTATCAGAACTGTCTAATGCATAGATGTACAGAATCCACACACACTGAAATCCTGATGCATTTGTGTACATGATCAAATCATGGTTGCTTTTTTGCAGTGTTTTTATACATGCACACATTTATTTATTTATTATATTTATACCCCACCTTTTTTCCTGCAAGGATCCCAAGGCGACTTACATAATCCTCCTCCTCCTCCTCCTCTCCTCCTCCTCCTCCTCCTCCTCCTCCTCACAACAACCCTGTGAGGTAGGTCAGGCTGAGAGTCAGTGACTGGCCTAAAGTCACCCAGTGAGTTTCATGGCCGAGCGGGGACTAGAACCCGGATCTCCCCAGTCCCAGTCCAGCACTCTCACCACTACGCCACACTGGCTCTCAGCATGTGTGGAGATGATGCAGAGGGACAAAAGGACATGATTAAAATGAAGGAACTGAAAACTGTGCTCAAGCTGGACATGCACAGTGACAGTGCTTTGTATGAAATTTGGGTGTAGAACATAGAGAGAGGAGGGGAGAAAAGTGGAGAATTCCTAATATCTCAATTCCAGTTCTGAATCAAGAGCAGGTAATTCAGAATCTGGGGAGAAATTCAGACATGGAGACTTTCAAAACTATTTCTAATCAAAGGGCAGTAGTTACCTAATTTGGCACATGTTGCCTTTTAGACCTCATACGTTCAAACAGTAAAAAAAAAAAAATTCAGTGCTAGGAGTGCCAGAATTAATATCCTGTAAAATTCCGGAATGATAGTTCACCTTCAGGAGAGATAGAAAGCCCTGAGGACTTGCAGGACTGTGGCTGTCAGAACTGTCTAAGTAGCAGCCGAGGCTGGTGGCTGCAATGTCTGTGGGGTGGCGCATCCACTCTGGGTTTTAGTCTGAACTTTTAAGGAACTATCCATGGTGCTGATCCCTATCAACCAAATAGATTCGCCACTGTGGATCGCTCCTTGAAAGTTCAGGCTGAAACCCGGATCGGATACACCACCCCACTGACATTGGAGCCACCAGCCATGGCTGCTAAGTACTGATGGGTAGGAAAAGGAGGAAAGTGAGCAAAGAACAAAAAAAAAGAGGCTTCAATGCATAGCAATAGCTTCTTCTTTGCCCTATTACCCATATTCACTTCCACGCATTCAGGAGTATCCATGAAATGCATTGTGAGCCTTCCTTCCAAACATCTTCCTCAGTGGTGTGGCCAATGTCTGGGGCCCCCACAGCCCAGGCCCCTCCAAATGACACTTCCTATCTTTCTTTTTTAAAGCTCCCCCTTTTTAAGGCGGGCACACTGCTGTGAAGTGAAACTCCCGAGTCACAGCCACCATCTCAATTTCCTAATCCCAGGGTGCCCCCGGGAGCCATGCATGGATCACAGAGGGCAGAGGCACTCTGAGAAATTAAGATGGCGGACGTGACTGGGGAGCTTTGCTCTGCAGCAGTGTGCCTGCCCTAGAAAAAGCTTTTAAAAAAAAATATGACAGAAGAAAAGACTATTGCCGCTGGCACCACCAATGTCCCACTAAGTGCGCGTGCATGGGAAGGGGTATTTAACAGGTCTTTCTTCCTTCCTCCTTTTAAAACTCTTTACACAGCTTATGGGGCATCCTACTTGTCTGAAGAGTTTTAAAAGGAGGAAGTAAGAAGGATCTCTTCCATCCTTTCGTGCTACCTGGTTGAGGGAGGAAACAAATGGGACTTTATTTATTTATTTATTTATTTTATTCTTATATTTATACCCTGCCTTTTTTCCTGCAAGGAACCCAAGGCGGCTTACACAATCCTCCTTCTCCTCTCCATTTTATCCTCACAACAACCCTGTGAGGTAGGTTAGGCTGAGAGTCAGTGACTGGCCCAAAGTCACCCTGGGAGTTTCATGGCTGAGCGGGGACTAGAACCCGGATCCCCCGAGTCCCAGTCCAACACTCTCGCCACTACGCCACACTGGCCCTTTTTAGTTCTGTCTGCCTTTAAAACAAAGAAAAAGGGACCTGTTTGCTCTTTCTCTCTCCCCCACCCCCACTTATCATGTGGCAGGAAGAGAATGAATGGTTTCCTCTTTATTCCTTTTAAAACTCTTTGGACAGGTTGTGTAAAGATTTTTTAAAGGGCGGGCAGTGACTCCTTCCAAGCTTTCCTGCTGCCTGGCAAAGGGGGGGGGGGAAGAGAACAAACATCTCATTTTCTTTGTTTTAAAGACAGAGGGGGGGGGGAAGGACTCTAGCTGTGCCTCTGGTTCTCCCGCACAGTGGGATTACAGATCCATTCATTATATTGTGCAGTTTCACTGAAAACTGACACTGCAATCCTATGCATGTTTTCTCAGAGCGAAAGCCCCACCGTGTTCTATCTGGCTTGCTCCCATGTCTGTGTGGACAGGATTGCAGCCTAAGGGCCAAATCAGACATTATTTGAATAGCATTTAGGGGTTTAAAAAAACTAAATACCAGGAATGGAGGATTTTCATCGGGACCACACTGTGTGGGGCAGTGAGTTTTAATCCTGCCTGCCCCAGCCACAATCCTGACAAAAATCTGGTCCCCGTGCTGCAATTAGCCTTAGGGGGAAAACAATCTCCCATTGGAGTCAATGGGACCTATTTTCTATGCCTCATCGCTGAGTGGGTGATTTTTGTTAGGATCATAGGGAGGGAAGGGTTAAAACTCCTCTCTCTCCCTGCTGTTGTCCCAATGAAAATTGCTCCCTCCTTTGTGCGTAGCTGGTAGAGCCAGTGTGGCGTAGTGGTGAGAGTGTTGAACTGGGACTCGGGAGATCTGGGTTCTAGTCCCCGCTCAGCCATGAAACTCCCTGGGTGACTTTGGGCCAGTCACGGACTCTCAGTCTAACCTACCTCACAGGGTTGTTGTGAGGATAAAATGGAGAGGAGAAGGAGGAGGATTATGTAAGCCGCCTTGAGTTCCTTGCAGGAAAAAAGGTGGGGTATAAATATAATAAATAAATAAATAAATTTAATTTTTTAAAAACCCTGGACATGGTAGGTAACCACACTATTAAAGTAATGCCTCCCTCGGTCCTTAGTCTCAGTCACACAATCTTGCAGGTCATGGCAGTCAGCTGCTGTTTTCCTTCCCCCGTTTTCACTTTTGCCATCCAGAGGATGAGAAGTGGAGTTGACAAGGCTTCTTGTCCAACACAAAGAAAAATGGAGAAAGGCCCTTTGACAGTGCTATGAGAGGGAGAAAGGAGATGAAGAAGTAACATGAAGGCTATCCCAAACTCACTAGGACTATCCAAACTCCGCAACAAAATATTGCAGTTTGCATGTGGGAAAACGCAAGATTCCTGCAACCGAAGTGGTCTCTGAAGAAAAGATGACTGGATCTCCTGTCCTGCAGCAAACAAATAGCAACGGAACTGCACATTCATTGCGCTAAAAATTAAGACATGTGTGCCCTGAGGGAAAGCAGAAGAGAAGAAGTCAGGCCAGGGAGCTCAAGCCATCAGCTCTGGAAGGAACCCCAAATTGCCTGAGATGATTCCGCCTTTTAAAAACATTTTGCAAGGTTTATTTTTGGGAAGGTGGCACTGACAAGAGCCCCCTGGAGTTGTTCCTCCTCCTCCTCCTCCTCACCCTTGCAACCTGCTTGTTTGCCTGCCTCTTGCTCTGGCCCAGACAGCAGTGATGGTGAGAAGGAGGAGCAGGAGATGCAACGGCCTGCTCGCTCACTGGCTCACAGCCTGTCAGGCAGGCAAGTTTCAGATATGAGATTATTTTTAGATGAAAGGGGATCTTGTCCAGAAGTGAGATCTTTTCTAGAAGATCTGGAGTCCCTACTGGATCTTGTCTAGAAAGTGCTTGGACTGTAGTAAATGCTCAGTTATTAGGATAGACCAGCGTTCTCCAACCTTGGGTCCCCAGATGTTTTTAGCCTACAACTCCCAGCATGCCCCAGCCAGCGTAGCTGGGAGTTGTAGGCCAAAAACATCTGGGGACCCAAGGTTGGAGAACACTGGGACAGACCAATGGTTATTGCAAGAAGCCTGAACGTTATGAACCCAGGGCTGGTGCCTAGGGTAGGCATGGTCGGGCACCTGTTGAGGGCCCACACCCCAGCAGGGGCTCACAGACAAGAGCCCCCTGGACTTGCTCCTCCTCTTCGTCCTTCCAACCTTCTTGTTCGCTTACCTCTCTCTCTGGCGGTGGTGAGAAGGAGGAGCAGTAGGTGCCGCGGCCTACTCGCTCGCTGACCCTCTGCCTGTCAAGCAAGCGGGAGGTAGTAGCAATGAGGAGAAAGGCTGGGGAGCAGGAGCAGCTGGTGACCATGGCAATGAGAAGGTAGACTCACCGAGGGAGGGGGCCCATGGAGGGGGGTCTTGCACAAGGGCTCTCAAAAACCTGGCACTAGCACAGGGGGGCATCATGATCAGCGGCTGAGAGGCTGTTGCATCCCTCGGCCTCTTCACACACACCCTTGCTCACTGGAATGCCCCCGGCACCCCATTACCTCCTTTCTGCAAGGTTGTGGTCATCACTGTAGTGAGTAGTGGTGGTGGTGGTGGTGGTGGTAGTGAGCCAGTGTGGCATAGTGGTGAGAGTGTTGGACTGGGACTCGGGAGATCCGGGTTCTAGTTCCCGCTCAGCCTTGAAACTCACTGGGTGACTTTGGGCCAGTCACTGACTCTCAGCCTAACCTACCTCACAGGGTTGTTGTGAGGATAACATGGAGAGGAGGATTATGTCAGCTGCCTTGGGTTCCTTTCAGGAAAAGAGGCGGGGTATAAATATAACAAATATAACAAATAAATAAATAAATAAATAGTGTCTTTGAGTACCGTATATGTTACTCCCGTCTCCAAAAGCCAGAAGCCAGCCATTGAGTCTGAGAAGACATGTGTTGGGAGCATATGTGAATGCCAAGCCCTGAATGTACGCAAAACATACCATAGATTAATCAAGGGAACTCTTCTCTTGGGCTGGTTAGAAAACAATGCCCATTTAATTTTTTTCAAGAGACGGCCCAGAAGTGTGGCATTGTACCACAAATGAAAGTGGTGCCACAATGCCTGTAAATCAGAGCTTTAAACTATGTTTCAATTATCCTTCTATTATCCAGCTGGTGTTTAAGCATGTTTATTATTCAAATCAGCAGAGAATGTGCGGCTGTTGTGTAAACAACTGTCAATTGCTGAAACAATGATTACAAGGCACCGTCTCTTTCAGGTGTACTTAGAGGTACTTATACCTCAGCCACTTGTATTTAAATATCATGCAAACACAATGCTTGAGTGACTACTTTCGCTCCTGCTCCCAAATGCCTGTTGCCAATTCTATTACATTAAGCAGGGAAACCTATTACATTTTGCGCCCCCCCCCATGTAGACGCGCCTGTCCTCTGTTTTTCGCCATTGTATCGCTAAGGCTTGAGTTAATATAATAGATAGGCGAAGGGATGCAGAGACGGTACATAGATTGAGGCAGCCCGCTCCGAAAGGAAAACCATTTTGCTTGCACATTATTTCAAGCATCTGAAAGCTTTTGCAAAACCCCACCCCCACCCCACAACAAAAAACAAGGAAAGGCAAATTATATTCTGAAAAGGGAATGGAAGACTCAGTCATGGAGCTAATGCCCCCCCCCCCAATCATGTATTAACCTTAGGCACACCATATGCTGTTCGGAAGCAGGTTGAAGAAGCAGACCTAGGCAGACTAATCCTGCGCCAGGACCGGTGCAAGGCAGTTTGGTGCCCTAGGCAAGATCAGATATTTAGCGCCCCCCCTTCCCACTTGAGAGCACTGTATTTTTTTTCAAGGCGTTTCTGGCGCCCCCTTTAGCCCTGCGCCCTAGGCAGCTGCCTAGTTGGCCTAGTGGTAGCACCGGCCCTGTCCTGCGCATGTTTACTTGGAGGTAAGTCCCCCTGTGTTCAGTTACGGTTACTTCCCAGTGGGGCTTACGTCTGCAGCCTTAAAACTACTTTTGTAAAAGTTTCAAAGTACGGTATACGGAGAAGAAAGCAGATTTGGGGCGGGGCAGGGTGGGGCGGGGCGGGGGGGAGGAAAATGATCACATTGCAGGGGCGGTCTGTGCAGGGAGAGCTGAACACATTACCCAGCCACTGCTGCATGGTGATTGTGGTGGTGGCGGTGGGCCAGCGCTAACCCCAGGTTTTTGACAGTCCTTGGGCAAAGCACCCTCCATCACCCACCTCCCTCAGGGAGTAGTCTACCTTCTCACCTCCATGGCCACCAGCTGCTTTGCTCCTCCTCCGATTTCTCATCATCGCTACCACTTGCTTGCTTGACAGACAGAGAGTCGTGAGCAAGCAGGCTGCGGCATCTGCTCCTCCTCCTTCCCACTTCAACCTTTGTCAGGACCAGCGTGAGAGGCAGGTGAGCAAGCAGATTGCGGTGGTGAAAATGAGCAGCCATTCCAGGGTGCTCTTTTCCATGGGCCCCTTCTGGGGTGTGGGGCCTTGGCAGGCGCCCAACCATGCCTAACTTGACTCCAGCCCTGGTTCTTCTTGTCCCTACCTGTTGGGCAGCCTTCTCCAACTGGGGGGGGGGCTTCCAAATGTGTTGGACTACGGCTTCCATCACCCCCAGTGAGTGTGGCCATTTGGCTGGGGATGATGGGAGTTGTGGACCAACAGATCTGGAGGATACCAGGTTAGGGATTGCTTGGTGGTCGCAGAGGCAGGAGATAGGCTTGGGCCATCCCTCTGGTTACACAGTACAGGCGCCATATACTTGGAGAAGAGAATGCAGCATGCAGGATGGGACGATGTCACTGTTGGCCTACGTCCTTGCGGGGTACTGCTTGCCACTCACTGGTCATGGAATGTACAGCTGTACACGCATAATAAGCTCCCCTTTCTGATATGCAGACGTCAGGGGTTGGGACTGGTGGATGTGGCCCCATTGCCCCCTCCATATGTGGAGGGAGCTCTTCCGAAAAGGCCAATGGTTAACAACAATCAGTGAGTGGTGCTGCCCCCCCCCCCCATGGTTTTAATAGGGGATTAGACAAACTTGTGGATGATAAGGCTATCAGTGGCTGCTAGTCACAATGGCTCTATCCTCCTTCCAGTATCAGGGGCAGTATGCCTCTGTCTGCTAGTTGTTGGGGAACATGGGCGGGAGGGTGCTCTCACACTCATGTCCTGCTTGTGGGCTTGAGAGCCAGTGTGGCGTAGTGGTGAGAGTGTTGGACTGGGACTCGGGAGATCCGGGTTCGAGTCCCCGCTCGGCCATGAAACCCACTGGGTGACTTTGGGCCAGTCACTGACTCTCAGCCTAACCTACCTCACAGGGTTGTTGTGAGGATAAAATGGAGAGGAGGAGGAGGATTATGTAAGCCACCTTGGGTTCCTTGCAGGAAAAAAGGTGGGGTATAAATATAATAAAATAAATAAATAAAATAAATAAAATCTGGTTGGCTACTGTGGGAACAGAATGTGGGACTAGATTAGCCTTTGGCCTGATCCATCAGGGCTCTTCTTATGTTCTCTTATGAGTTTCTTTGAGAACAAAAGGTTAATATTTATGTGTAAATCACTTAGAATTTTTTTATCATATTAAGTGGTATGTAAGTACTATTAATAAAATAAATAAATAATACGCAAGGACTTTCGTGCATGCACCAAAGCCATTGGCTTTGAGCTGACCAATTGGTGGAATGCTGACCACACATGTGCAGCAGAATCTTATCGTATACCAAACAAGATAATTATGGACTTTGATGGCATCTATAGTCACAGAGGAAGTGTTTTTTTTTTCCCAGACATGATATAAACGTGAGAGGCCGTGACTTTGAAATGAGATATTAAAAACTGCCTCAACATCCAGAGTCATTGTGGGCAAGAATGAAATGAGTGAGCTAAAGATTTCATTTGGGGATTATTGTGTTATGTCCTGATGAATGGGTAACAATCGCTCCCTCTTGCATTTATTTAAAACACAAGATTCTGAATCTAAAAGTGGTGGTAGGCAAAATAAACATGGACCATGGATTATGGAGAAATGGTATGGTGCATTTGTAAAATTTCTTTTCCCAGAAATTAATAGAGATGCTTAGACTGTTCCGTAGTCAACAGCGCTGGTCTAATTGGTGGCCTTGGCAACAAAATCAGGTCATACTGAGATCAAGCATATGTAGATCTTCTTGTTCAAATATACATTAGAATAAGAACTGTTTGAAAGAGTCCATGGTGCAAGGCTGAAGATGGATGCTCCCACGCAGAGCTAATGTTACTTAGAATTGTTTACCTGTTCCTAACATTAAGGTGATGTTTTTCAGAGCAGGAAAGGAAAGAATCCTTCACAGACCCAAGAAAATGAATTAACTTTTTTTTTTTTAAAGTCACAAAGAGGAGCACTTGCATACACAAGGCTTGATAGCTTGATAGCGCAGCGTAATGGTCTCCTCTGGGTTTCTAATGTGCCTGGCACATATATTTAAATGTAATTAAGTAATCAATGGTGTACGTTGTCAAATGAATGTTTAGGCTGCTGAAGGATGAAGAATTTCCAGCACTGTCACTGCAGCTGCGCAGTCGTCACTTACTTTCGCATCCCCCCCTCTCCCCTCTATAATTATGATTTGAGTTATTTACACAGTGATGATACTTCATAGAAACAAAATTGTAACTATCCAGCCACCGTTGGATACAATTACATAGTAATGCCTATTACTGCTATGCCATTTGTCACATAAAATGGTTAATGTAAGCCAAGAGTCGGGAACCTTTTTCCCCACCTTGATGGCCGCATTTTCTTGGAGGTAAGCTCTCAGGAGCTGCCGGCTGCTGGTGGGTGGGGCAGAGGGTATTTCTGCATGGGAATTGTTTGTGAAACTTGGAAGAAAGTGTAAGATAATGTATAATTTAAGCAACAAAAACTACCACTGAAATTATTAGAAGGAAAGGAACTTTTTAATATTTTCTGCTTCCCCCTTCCCCGTTTCCTATTACAGTAACATACCTGGACTGAAAGAGCCCCACACATTGAACAAATTGATTCAAGTCCTGTCGAAAGGCCTCCCATGTGAAGGCTCCTCCTCCCTCAACTGCCACCACCAGCAGTCATTCCTAGCAGGCTGTATGGAGGGAGATCAGAATGAGAGCAGGGCTATTCCACCAGCCCTACTGAAGGCCCCCTTCATGAAGGAGCCTCCTCCCTCAGCAGGGCTATTCCACCAGCCCTACTGAAGGAAACATAGAATCATAGAATAGTAGAGTTGGAAGGGGCCTATAAGGCCATCGAGTCCAACCCCCTGCTCAATGCAGGAATCCAAGTCAAAGCATCCCTGACAGAGGGCTGTCCAGCTGCACCTTGAATGCCCACTACCTCCCAAGCATTTGATTTCTTTTTCCTAGGGGCAGCACTTGGCATTTATCCCTATTAAATTTCATTCTGTTGTTTTAGGCCCAGCGCTCCAGCCTATCAAGATCACTTTGAATTTTGCTTCTGTTTTCCAGAGTATTAGCTGTTCCACCTGATTTTGTGTCATCTGCAAACTTGATAAGCATTCCTTGTACATCCTCATCCAAGTCATTAATAAAAATGTTGAAGAGCACTGGTCCAAGGACTGAGCCCTGTGGTACCCCGCTCGTTACCTCTCCCCAGCTTGAGAAGGTACCATTGATAAGCACTCTTTGAGTCCGATTCTGTAGTCAACTGTGGATCTACCTGATTGTTCCATCTAGCCCACTTTTAGCTAGCTTGCTAATTAGGATATCATGAGGCACTTTGTTGAAAGCTTTGCTGAAGTCAAGATATATTATGTCCACAGCATTTGCACAGTCCACAAGGGAGGTTACCTGATAAAAAAATAAGATCAGAATTTGTTCTTTACAAATCCATGTTGGCTTCTAGTAATGACGGCATCATTTTCAAGGTGCTTGCAAATGGATTTCTTTATAATCTGCTCCAGAATTTTCCCAGGGATTGATGTCAGACTGACTGGTCTGTAGTTCCCAGGTTCCTCCTTCTTGCCCTTTTTGAAGATAGGAACAACATTTGCCCTCCTCCAGTCATCTGGCATTTCATCAGTCCTCCATGATTTCTCAAAGATAATAGACAGTGGTTCTGAGAGTTCTTCTGCCAGTTCCTTTATTACTCTAGGGTGCAGTTTGTCAGGGCCTGGAGATTTGAACTCATTCAAAGTAATCAGGTGTTCCCTGACCATTTGCCTATCAATCTCAAGCTGCAATCCTGCCCCTTCAGTCTGCACTTCAGGTTTGCCAGGGGGGACATAGACCCTCTTTTGGGAGAAGACCGAGACAAAGTAAGAATTGAACAGTTCTGCCTTTTCTTTGTCATCTGTTATCATTTTGCTATCCTCATTGCGTAGTTGAACCACCATTTCTTTCCTCCATCTTTTACTATGCACATATCTGAAGAAAGCTTTTTTGTTGCTTTTTGCATCCCTGGCTAGCCTCAGCTCATTCTCAGATTTAGCCTCCCTGAGTCCCTGACACTATTCCTGCAATTCTGTGCTACCTGCCTGTACTCTTCCCTTGTATCCTGGCCTTCCTTCCACTTCCTATATGTGTCCTTTTTTGTTTTCAGGTCATCTCTGAGTTTTTTGTGAAGCCACATTGGCCTCTTCTGTTGCCCTCTGCCTTTTTTTCCTTGTAGGAATTGTTTGTAATTGTGCCTTTGCAATTTCCTTTTTTAAAAACTCCCACCCATCCTGGGCTCCTTTTCTCATTAGAGTCACTTGCCATGGGACCTTACTTATCATTGTTCTCAGTTTATTAAAATACCCTAAAATCCAGGGTACACGTTTGGCTATACTCAGCTTTTGCTTCTTTTAGAATCAAAAACTCAAGTATAACATGGTCACTTTCCCCCAAAGTTCCTGTAACTGCTACTTTATCCACTCATCATTTCTGTTGGTTAGAATCAAGTCAAGGATAGCTGATCCTCTAGTTCCTTCCTCCACTTTCTGTAGGAGGAAGTTATCAGCAACACAAGTCAGGAATTTTTTGGCGGGGCCATGTTTGGCAGAATTTGTCTCCCAACAGATATCGGGGAGATTGACGTTCCCCCATCACTACTACATCATGCCTCCTTGAAAGACTGGCAATTTGCTTTTCAAAAGTTTCATCCTCATCTTCTCCTTGATTGGGTGGTCAGCAGTAGACTCCAACCACCATGTTCATTTTTATTCTTTGCCCCATTTATTTTAATCCAGATGCTTTCGATGAGGCTACCAAACTCATCCTCCTGTATTTCTGAGCAGAGATACATATTTTTAACATACAGTGCAACCCCACCTCCCTTTCTGTTCCTTCTGTTCTTTTTGAACAAGTTATATCCTTCAATTGCTGTATTCCAGTCATGGGATGGGAGTCATCCCACCAAGTTTCAATTACACCGATCAAGTTGTATTTACCCTCATGTATTAAGAGCTCAAGTTTGTTCTGTTTGTTGCCCATACTCTGGGCATTAGTATATAGACATTGAAGACCATGTGCTTTATAGTCTAGCTTTCTTCCTACATTACGTGGTAGACTATTATTGGGGGCTGTTGGAGCTGTTCTCTCTGTTGCAGTGCATAGGCCTTCGTTCATTGTTACCGCTGAGCTTATGCCTCCCTCCCCCATTGGATTCAGTTTAAAGCCCTTCTGATGAAGTTCCTCATGCTGAGGTCAAACACATATTTCCCAGTCCTTGTGAGGTGCAACCCATCCCTTGCCAGCTGTCCATCTTCCAGGAAATGTAGCCCGTGGTCCTAGAATCCAAATCTCTCATGTCTGTACCACCTTTGTACCCAGTCATTCACCCAGAGTATTTTTCTTTCCTTTTCTATTCCTCTTCCAAGTACTGGAAGGATGGATGGGAAAACTATCTGAGCCCCAAAGTTCTTGAGTTCCCTTCCCAAATCTTCAAAGTCTGCCGTGATTTCTTTGTAACTCCGCTTTGCAGTATCATCATCATCATGATCAGGCGATCACTCGTGACCGAGTAAGATTGTCTTCCGGGATAAAAGGAGGAAATTCTAAAGAAGATTGTGTAGACTCTAGCGATGGGTCCGTAAGTGACTGTGGAGGCCAATTCTAGATCCACACAGCTTCCCACAGTGTCAGTGAGGACACAGGTTACCAGATGGAAGATGTTCCTGTAAAGGATTCATCTGACGTGCTTTTCGCTTAGCACGTTTCTCCCTTTCACCTTGCACTCGGGCTTCTTCAAAGTCCATGGAACCTTTGTGAAAGGCCAACCTCCATTTAGATCGTTCATGGGCCAGAGCTTCCCAGTTTTCGATGTTTATATTGCATTTTTTTAGATTAGCCTTATGAACATCTTTAAACCTCTTATATTGACCACCGATATTCCGCTTTCCATCCTTGAGTTGGGAGTAAAGTAACTGCTTTGGGAGACGGCAGTCAGGCATTCGAACAACATGACCGGTCCACTGAAGTTGGCGCTGAAGGATCATTTTTTCAATGCTAGTAGTCTTTGCTTCTTCCAGTACACTGACATTTGTTCGTCTATCTTCCCAAGTAATTCGCAGGATTTTCCGGAGGCAACGTTGATGAAACCTTTCAAGGAGGTGGAAGTGACGTTTATATATAGTCCATGTTTCGCAGGCATACAATAAAGTTGGTAATACAATGGCTTCATAAACCAGTGTTTTGGTCTTCTTACAAATATCCCGATCCTCGAACACTCTATGTTTCATTCGAGAAAATTCGGCACTTGCGGAGCTCAAACGATGCTGGATTTCACTGTCGATGTTAGCTGTAACAGAAAGATAGCTGCCAAGATAGAGAAAATGATCGACATTTTCCAGTATTGTCCCGCCAAGCTGGATAGATGGCATCACCAAAGGGTTAGCTTGCACTTGCTGATGAAGCACTTTGGGTTTTTTGATGTTAAGTGAGAGACCAAGTTTTTCGTATGCTTCTGCAAAAGCATTTAGGATAGTTTGGAGATCATCCTCTGAATGTGCGGAGACCACATTATCATCAGCATACTGAAGTTCCACAACGGAGGTTGTAATTACCTTACTTTTTGCTTTCAGCCTGCTGAGATTAAAAAGCTTTCCATCTGTTCGATATATAATTCCCACACCAGTGGGAAGTTTCCCCTTGACAAGATGTAAAACCATGGTGATGAAAATGGCAAATAATGTTGGGGCGATAACACATCCCTGTTTAACACCTGATCCCACTTTAAATGGAGCACCATGAGAGCCGTTGTTGTCCAAAACCGTTGCCGTCTTGTTGTCATGGAGAAGTCGCAAGATATTCACAAATTTATTGGGGCATCCAATTTTCATAAGGATAGTCCAGAGAGCTGTACGGTCTACAGTATCAAAGGCCTTAGCAAGATCAATAAATGCCATATAAAGGGGTTGATTTTGCTCCCGGCATTTTTCTTGGAGCTGACGTGCAGTAAAAATCATGTCTACTGTCCCTCTAGAGGGGCGGAAACCATATTGAGTTTCAGGGAGGATCTCTTCTGAAATAGATCATTTGTATCATTTGTGCCCACATGAATGAGAAGAAAGGGATATGTGCCAGTGGGCTTTATGAGCCTTGGCAACCATTCTGTCACATCTTTAATCTGTCCCCCAGGGAGACAGATCTGGCGAGTCCATGGGTCTTTGTGACATACTTCGGTTTCAATCCCCTGCAGGAGGGAGCCTCCTACAACTAGTACTCTTCTCTTCCTCTTGTTGTAGGCCTTGGTTTCATTGCTTCCACTTGACTGACCTTCAGCCTCTTGCTCACTGTCATGTGGGGTACCCTGTAATTCTTCCTCTGCAGGCTGTCCTCCGGTCTTGTCCTCAAGTACCTGAAAGCGGTTCCATAGCTCCACTGCTTCCACAGGCGTAGAATGTCTTCTAGTTCTTCTGCTCCTAACCGTCACCCTTTTCCATGGAGTTCCCCCTACGTTATTTTCCCTTGCTTCAGCATTCTCGGACTCTGCCTCATCCTGCTGTTGCCCTTCTGGCTCCTGTACTATGCTTTGCTGTTGTAGTTCCACCGTTCTGTCTAAGAATTCTTCACTTTCTCTTATACTCTTGAGGGTTGACACTTGCTGCTCCAGTCCTCTGACCATTTCTTCCAACAGCGTGACCAGCTTGCACTTGTTGCACGTGTAGGCCATGTTGATCTCAGGCAGGAAAACAAACATTGCACACACATTGCAGGTCACCACCACTGGAGAGTCTTTTTTGTCCATAGTTCTCTATTTCCTTTTTGTTTCTACCTTTCTTTTTGTACTGGAATGGACTGTGCCTGGTCCTGCCTTCCTGCGGGTTAACAACAGAGTCCCCCTGGACTTTAAGTGTGTGTTACAAGAACAAAACAAACAAACAAGAAAAATTCTTAGGGACCTCCCTCTTGACCTCCTCTGCCAAACTCTGCTGCCAGACTCCTGCTTGCTCTCCCTGTTCGCTCGCTTTGATCACTCGCTCTCTGGGAGCCTGCTTGCCTATATAGCCCCCAAACCAGCTGGAGCCTCTCCTGTGCTTCTGCTCAGCTGGGAGTCAGGAAACAGAATGAGTTCTCAGGCCACGCCTCCTCCCGCCCCTGCTCTCAGGCCACGCCTCCTCCCGCCCCTGCTCTCAGGCCACGCCTCCTTCCGCCCCTGCTCTCAGGCCATGCCTCCTTCCGCCCCTGCTCTCAGGACACACCTCCTCCCGCCCTTGCTAGGAGAGCAGGGCTATTCCACCAGCCCTACTGAAGGAGAGCAGGGATATTCCACCAGGCCTACTGAAGACATCCTTCATGAAGGAGCATCCCCGCTCAGCTGTCACCACCAGCAGCCATTCTAGCAAACTGTAGGGAGGGAGATGCAAAGGAGAGCAGGGCCATTCCACCAGCCCTGCTGAAAGAATTATTTTTCCCCTCTTCCCTCCCCGTTCCTTTTCCCTAGTGTTGTGACTTTTAAACCTGTAGGAAAGGACTGTTTTGTTTAATTGATTATCTGCACGTCACTTTGGGAGCCTTTTTAGCTGAGGAGCAGCATAAGAATATTTCAGAGAAATAAGTGTGTCCTCTTAGTCCCACTGATTAAAATTTGTCCTCACTGCTTACAATTGTCCCCCACTGATTAAGCAAACAAAGAATCAACTTCCATGTTAGTTGATTAATCCCTTGACTAAGGGTGCAATCCTATGCGTGTTTAGACAGCAATAAATCCTACAACTCCCAGCAAGCTGGCTGGGGAATGCTGGGAGTTGTAGGATTTATTGCTGTCTAAACATGCATAGGATTTGAAAGCTTAAATCCCTAAACATAAACTAAAATAAATCACTTGATCATCCTCCCTTTCTACTACCTCCCCCCACCCCATATCTTGTATCTTTCTGATATCTTTCTTCCTAGTTGTTTTGATGGACATCCTAGTCTTGCATAGGCCTTGAGGTGAAGCACATCAATCACATACTGAAATCATATGATTTGGAGCAGATGTTTCTACTGGTGAATTAGAAATGCATAGTGAAAGCTTTGGGAGTTCAGGGGACAGAAAAGAAAACAATATCATGATGCCATTCACTAAAGGTGATATGTTGCCATGGGCAAGGGTCTTCCAGACTTCTGGTGCCAAGGTAGATCGTTCGTGATTAGGTAATGATAATGCTTGTAAGGTTAATGTCTTCTTTATTTCACTTGCTCAAGTATTTCTTTTTCTTCTTTTTTTTTTGGCATGGAAGTGTCAACAGGTGCAAACAAGTCTATGGAGACAAGAAGTGCCAGAGCTTCATTTCTGGCGGAGTACGGCCTCCATGCACAAGAGACTGAAATTGCAGAGTTGTGTGCAGACTGCCCATCAATCCGCATTGTTGCCTGGCACCTATATATCATCCAACATGTGTGTAGGCACCATGCCATCAGAACAGATGGTAAAGACTGGAAACCGCCAAGCTTCTATGTACAGTAGGTGTGCTAAAGTAAAAGTGTGGAGAAGGTGTGATTTCCATCCAAGAATGTTGGACTTGCTCTCTTTGCCTTGGTTTTCCATGCCCAGAGTTAAGAAGATGGGCAGCAGCCGCTGAGCTGAACTCCCTTCTGGATTGGTTCTCCTTCACACAAAAGCATCCGCTTTAGTTTAAAAGTGTGATTGGCCTAGGTGGGGTAACGGAAAGAGCAGCAAAATGCATGTTTAAATAATCACTACCTTATCTGGCTTTCTCCCAGACAACTTTACAGGCGAGGGGGGAAACCCCCCCAAAACAAAACAAAAAAAACACCCACAAGCTTACAGATGCTCCTCAGATTTATGCAACGTATGCAGAGAGCTGAAACATTTTCTGTCTCTCTCTCTACCATGATCTGTTTTTTAGACAAAACCTTTCCAGATAAAAACAATTATTGGCAAACTGTTCTCCTTTGAGGAACAAAGTAATTGACGAGCTTGGCCTGGCACGTGCTTCTTTAATAAGCAAGGACGCAGTTCGCCTCTCTCTCAGATCAATGGAAATATTTCTGCTGAGTGAAATAGTTTACACTGTCTTTCAAGCGAGAAACGACACATGATCATATCCAGCCAGAGTCTGGCATTTTTGACCCACAGCCTTAGCTAGCTTTACCTAGCTAGGACTATCTCTGGATTTAATCTAAAATGGAATTTGGGAAGAAATAAAGGATTCCACTAGACCACTACACAAGATCATGTTCTGAATTTGGGTGTAGACTGCATTGCTTTCATCAGGTCCATTCTGAGTTCATCTAGGAAGTATTTGATTGAGTATTCAAGACTAAAACAATGCAACCCATAGTGCACTGCAACAGTTAGCAAAAATATGCATACATAAGGACTCTTACATATCCTTAAAACTATAAAACCTTGAATGCTGAAACTGTTTGCAAAATATGCCTGTTCAAGAACTACTGTTTATACAGGTATGTCACCTTAAGACTACAAAATCCATGATGCAGCCATGACTGTGAGTGATTCTCAGCAAAGTACACATGCATAGATACGTTTCTTGAAGAGAACAAACAGCATGAACCAAAGAAGCCATAACCCTAGTGATGAATAGATTTTCAGCACAGATCCAATGCAGGGTGGATTCCATGTTTGAGGGCCCCCTCAGCATAATGCCTACTGGTGGGCCGCTTACTACACTTCTGGATTCCCCCTAGTGGGTGTTGGAATATGCTATGAGAAGATGTCAACTATGCAGGAAGTTGACATGTTTTTTTTAAAGTTGACTGCCCAGTAAAGGGTTAAGGTAGACTGTTATAGTCTTTTTAAAGGGCAAAAGCGGAAACCAGGCTTCTCTGAGAAGTCAGGGAACAGGGTTCAGTGGAGCAAACCACTTAGTGGTATCAGGGGAGGGAATGCTGGATGTTGCCTAGCAACAGGTTAGAATTCCATTCTACCACTCCTCTGACAGTTAGACGTTCTACAGTTAACTGACTTGAGTTGACTAACGCTTGCTAGGATTTAGCAGAAGAAACATGTTCTGTGGTTTTCTTTACCTCACAGTATAAGTAACATTTAAGAAGTGCACTTACTGGAAATCTGTAACCATCAAGCTTATAGTACCCAAGAAATCATATGTACTTCTGTTATTTACTTTAAAAGCATCTACTTTAGAAACAAGCCTGTGTGTGTGTGTGTGTGTGTGTGTGTGTGTGTGTTTTCAGTGAACTCTGCAGCTGCTGTTGTGCTCTGCCATCAGTGGGCTTACCTGGCAACAGTAAGGAGCAGCATGGCTCCCAGTGGGTGTTTAGGAGCTGCCATTTAAATTCCCACAATACCTTGGAGTGATGCTACATCAGGGGCACTGTGGGAAATTTAATTACATTTAAACCCACACTGGGGGCCACCTGCTGCTCATTGGGGGGACAGACAGGCATCCGTAGTGGGGCTGTTGGGGTGCTGGTTTCAAACAAAGGAGAACATTAGTATCTTTCTTCTCTTGTGTCTAAATCCACCTATCAAGGTTTTTCAAAGGCTGACTTGAGGATTCCCCCCCCCTTCTTCTCATGTTCGACATTCTTCATTTCAGAATAAGAATGTTGTAGAATAAGTGGAACATGTTCAGCAACTAGCTGGCATCTGGCAGGCTGATGCCCTGTAAATTGTGCTAATTATATGCGAATAAAACCTGCAAATTAGCTACAGCTCTCATGGTTGTGATGTATTTCTGATGTGGCCCTCAGTGCTGAATAGGTTGCCCACCCCCATCTCATTAGCTGAAATCTTGCAATTTAATTATCAGTTATCAGAAAAGCAACATTTACTTTTTTTTTGTAGTTTTTGTTCCTGCTGATTTTTTCTTAGTAAAAGAATATTAAAAAATAAAATAAGAGCCTTCATAAAATGCCTGCTTGAATGTTAGAGTCATCAAATCCATAAATGTTTGTATTTAAAAGTCTCAACAATGTGGTAATTATGACTGGGATGAACACATTGGGATGAACCCATTAAGCAGTATCCAGACTAATTTAGATCACAATCCTATGCAAGTTTAGACAGAAAAAAGGCCTAGAACTCCCAGCATGCTGGGAATTCTAGGCCTTTTTTTCTGTCTAAACTTGCATCGGATTGCGTCCTTAGTTACACTTGCTTCCCATTGAATTCAGTGAGACTTCAATTCACCACAACTAACTTCACATTGATTTAGTTGGGACCTAAGTGCAACTAACTTAATCTGGAACAAGCCCCATTGGCTTCAGTACATGCCGAGGTTTCCCATAATGATGAGATTGGGAGTGGGGAGGAAATGTCCATGTGCAGGCAATGCATGTGTAGAGTTTTTCCTCCCCATAGGCAGCTATGAGAATGTACCTTCTCATTGAGAGTTCCATCACAGAGTTTGCTCTTAGCCGCCTTTTTTCAACATCATCCAACATTGCTCAATCGAGGGTGCAGAAAGAGAGAGAGAGAGAATCAACATTGCAGTGATTTATTGTTGTAATGCTGTTAATAGGTGTAACGCTTTACAGAGTGATAACAAGAAGTGTCTTCTGACCATGACAAGAAGCCCAAGGGGCACAATGGAGCAAGGCAGGCCAGTAGCTGCAGTACCATGGAGAGCTCCAGGTGAACAGCCAACAAAGCCTAGGACCAGACTGGAGCCTTTTTATTCCTCCAAGGCTCCACCCCTTCCTTGAGGAATGGAAGGCCTTAAAGGGGCAGGCCTCTGGCTTGGAGCCTAGGATGCCGCCTCCTTTTGCCTGCACTGATCCACAAGTGTGGAGGGTGTCCCTGGCTGGTGTGGAGGGGGGCAGTTCCTCAGGGTGTGTGTGTGTGTGTGTGTGTGTGTGTGCAGGTTCCAAGGGTAGGACTCTGGGGGTCCAAATTCAGGGGTCACTAGCTCAAGGGGATGAGTCATGATGCTGAGACTTGGGTTGGTTTCCAGCACTTCCGCCTCCAGTGCTGCTGATCCAATGGATTTGGACAGCCCCTCCACAACCGTGCTGCTGCTGTATGGGGGTGACGGGCGAGGTGGGGTTTCCTAACAAGAAGATGGTTCCCTGCCTCAAGGAATTTACTACCTAATGTTCAACATAGGGAAGGCAGCAGAAGGAAGGAAGGAAGAAGGGGATGGAGGAATAAGATGCATTCAGTTCAGGTAAATGTATTTAGGCTTAGTTTCAGTATTGGGTATGGGGATTTTTAATTAATTAATTACATTTATACCCCGCCTCTTCTCCTGCAAGGAACCCAAGGCTGGCTTACATAATCCTCCTCCTCCTCCTCCTCCTCTCCATGTTATCCTCACAACAACCCTGTGAGGTAGGTTAGATGCAGGAGTTGTATCAAAGGGTTCATGAAAAAGTTCATGAAAAAGAAAAGTGGTGTTTAAGAAGGGCTTCGAAGGAGGAGGTGAGGGAAGCAGCAGCATCACAAAGGTTTACAGGGAGGCAGTTTGAGGCATAATATGTTTTTACGTGGTGTTGACAGGACATGAGCTCCCATGTGGTGCAGTGGTGAGATTGTCGGACTAGGACCAGGAAGACCCAGCTTCAAATCCCTGCTCAGTCACAAAACTGGTAGAGTAATCACTGCTCTCTTAGCCCTGTCCTCCTACCTCACAGTAGTTCTGCCCTCAGAACTCCTTGTCATGAGGACAAAACTGGTGGGAGGAGAAACATGCACACCCTTGTTGAGGAAAGGTTGGCTAAAAATTAAACAAATAAATAAAAGAAACAAGGAGAAGCAGGGGTCCCAGAAGCAGTTCAATAATGTACAGGCAGTCCCCGAGTTAAGAACATCCGACTTACAGACAACCCATACTTAAGAACAGGCTTCTGGGTTCCCCAGCGCTATGTCATTTACGTAGAGTACATAGCGTAGTATACTATGCAATTGGCGTAATTTACGCAATTGGCGTAAATGTTGATTAGAACGCTACGCTGTTCCGACTTACATACAAATTCAACTTAAAGATATTCTTAAGAATGGAACTTGTTCGTAACCTGGGGACTGCCTGAATTTCAAATAGAAACATTTAAATGCCAGATCCTCTTCATTTTACATGCATCTCCTGATGCATACAAAAAAAAATACACATACCAAAAATCTTTACCAGTTTTATCAATATTTCGCTCATCTTATCTCTTGAAATTTCGCAGGTATTTTGCTCACATTTACCTCAACATATTGTTTTAGGAAACAGTGGCATAAGGAATATGAAGAAAATTGGCCCAGAAAAAAATCACTTGCTTAAAAAAACCAAATTCATTTTGCCTCTTTCAAAATGTTGTGGATGTTTTGCCTGAGGGCAGAACTACATGTTACCGTGGCAAACACATATTCAATTGATGAGGTAATACAAGTGGGGAAGAATTGGTGAGGAGGAACTGATGCGTAACTCTTTCTCCCCCTGTTCCTTTCCCCAGAAGTTTCCCCCTCAATCTGGATGACTTCCAGTTCTCCCTAATGTCCATGCTACTTGGGGATGATGGGAGTTGTAGTCCAACACATCTGGAGGGTACCAGGTTTGGGAAGGTGTACTACCAGATTGATTTTCATGTGTGAAAATATGGAACAAAAGAGTTGGGATTGTTTTGTTTTCCTTTTTAAAAACATAGTTACAAAGAGCCATTGCTTCTTCACAGGAAGAATTTCCTAACTTCATTAGAGGGCATTTATTTCTATATTTAGTTCGTAGAGGAAAGAAGACCTTTTGCTGTTATAGGAAATAGCAAATCGCGGCCGTTTTAAGGTGGTTTTCCCTGGTATTTATGCAGCGCCGGGGACCCGGATGTGATGCATTGGGCACTCGGAAGTCCGCCGAGCGTCTTGCTGCCGCCTCGAGATGGAGCTCATGGTGGGGGCTCTTGCCGAGTGCCCGATGAGACGGGGTAAGTGGAATTTGCCCATCCCTAGCTGTATTATGAGAGAGGGAGTTGTGTTAGCCAAGGTTGCCTGTTGGATGGTAGTGGGTTACTTAGGGGAAATGGCAAAAATAAAATGATTAATTTAAAACTAGATTAGTGATATAATGGTATAAAGCATTCCAACTCTTTCCCATCCCATACCATAGACCAGGAGTAGGCAACCCCATGCCCTCCAGATGTTTTAGACTACAACTTACATAATCCCTGACCACTGGCCATGCTGGCTAGGGATATTGGGAACTGGAGTCCAAAACATCTGGAGGATGCCTGGTTCCTACCTCTGGTATAGAGTATTACTGGCTGCAATTGTAAGCATGCTTACTTGAAAGCAGGCTTCTCAGTGTTGGACAGAATGGTGGTTCATTGGCAGGATTTGCTGACCACCACTGCCGAGCAATCAAAGGAGATGGTCAAGCACACCTTTTCAGGTAGCCAATGGGTGGCAGTGGAGGCAGAGATTGTCTCAATCAGTAACATCAAGTGCGTGGACGCAAATGGATTTGTTCCCATGTCCTGCTGAAAGTTAGCCTGTAACTAAGCCTAAGCATGTGCATCTGAAACAACTCATATTGTTTTCCTCACTCCCCTTCCTCTGTTGTTCCCTATGCCTCATTTTAGATTGTAAGCTCATTGGGGTAGGGATCCTGCATTCTGCACACTGGTGGCACTTTATCAGGGGTCAGCAATTTGTGGCCCTCCAGACGTTTTGGCTTAGAGAATGACCATCAACCCGAGCTAGCACAGCCAATGGTAAGGGAGGATGGGATCTGGTCTAAAGTTGCCCACCCCTGCACTAAATAAATAAATAATAAAGAAATTGTTGTTGTTGTTGTTGTTAGAAGGAATGACCTCCCACATGAGCATGCCCATCCTGGTTAGCTTCCTCCTCCTGTCTTGGACCTTTTTTTTTGTGAGCTGTGAAGACATTTTTGTTTGCCAGGTATTAGGATTGATTTAGTTTTGTTTCCCCCCCTGATGCTCTGAATGACATTCTGTGACTCCAGGTTTTTTGGGAGCAGGGTAACACTCTGTTATTAGCTGCTTTTTATTATTGTGCTTTTATTGTATATTGTTTTTAACTTATTGTAAGCCACCTCGGGAAGTGTGTAGCTTGATGGCCTAAAGGCAAGGTAAAAATGTCAGGGTGCAATCCTACGCATATTTAGACAGAAAAAAGTCCTACAACTCCCAGCATTACCCAGCCAGCATGAAGGGATCAAATTGAAGGGATCCCGTGAAACTTTGTAGGCAAGTGGTCAGCACATCTTAGTATCAATGAAGTCTAGAGAATCCACTCATGGGAGTAACTTTTGCTGAAATGTTTAATCTTCAGATGCAAAAGGAGAGAATCAAATGCTGGAAGTTGTAGGGCTTTTTTCTATCTAAACAGCATAGGATTGCACCCTAAACCAGCCTTCCCCAACCTGGTGTCCTCTAGATGTGTTGGACAACAACTCCAATTGGCTATGTTGGCTGGGGAGGATGCTTGAGGAGTTTGATCTTTGTGAATTCTGTTGTGAACTGGCCTGGTTCACCCCTTCCAGACTGGATCGGAACATAATTATCCTTTGGACTTCACACTTCTCCAAATGTTGTGATGCAGTTCTTGGCTCAAAAATAATAATACCAAAAATGCATTTAAAAGGCATATTTTAAGATAAAATAGGTTTAGAAATGTGCATATTTAGATAAAGTATATACATTTATTTATTTATTATATTTATACCCCGCCTTTTTTCCTGCAAGGAACCCAAGACGGCTTACATAGTGCCCCTCCTCTCCATTTTATCCTCCATTTTATTTATTTATCCTCCATTTTATTTATAAGTACATGTGTACTTATAAATGTATACTTTGTGAGAAAGTATGTCCAAAAATAGCTATTTATTCAATTAAAAAAAACAAAAAAAAACCCTGCCAGTTTAAGACCAGAGTTAAGATAATCTCATGTTGGCTCAAGCTTCACAAAGCCAAGCCTTAACTGATGTGCCCGTGATCAGTGGTGATGTTTTGCAATGTCACAAATTGTGCTTGCTTACAACTCCATGTATCCACACTTTTCCTTGGTCTTTCAGGCCCAAATCCAGAGGGGGAGGATGGAGTGCCTGGGACCGACAGAGATGCCCCACATTGTCCTGGTCCTCTGTTGCCTTATAAAGCATATGAGCCTTACTCTGTTGCTAGAGGAATGCTCCCGTGAGTTGACTCATGCCAGTTTGTTGCTTACATCAGTACCTGGCAGGATTGGTTAAACAGTGAGAGGGAGCCCTCTTCTAGCAGTAAGGCTAGATGCTTCATAAGGTAATATAGGACCAGGACAATGTGGGGAAGCTTTGCTAACAAAGGTCTCAGGCACTCCATCCTCCCCACCTGGATTTGGGCTTGGAAGACCAAGGAACATTGTGGGTGCATGGAGGGCAAGTTGAAAGCAAGCACAGTTCATGACATTGCACAACATCATTACGGATCATGGAGCATCCGTCTGTTAAGGCATCAGCCTTAGCTTCCAGTGTCATGGCTTTGTAGAGCTTGACGTAGAATGTGATAGCCGTAACTCTATCTGGTCTTAAACTAGCAGATTTTTAATCAGTTATAACTCATTGTGTAGACCCCATGAGCTAGCCAGAGAGGAAGTCTCTGGAGGAAGAAGCACATGTTGTATAAAATACATGGACGGGGAGGCACTGCTCCCAGTTGCCACTCCATATGCTTTGAATGTCCTGATCAGTGCACAGATAGTATGGATGAGGGGTGTGTGCTTTTGGTTGACTGGAAAGGTCATGATGGTGTATGAGGAACTGCAATGTTAAGAATTCTTGTAGTTAAAATGAGCCTTCTGGAACACATATGTTCAAATTGAAGGGGTCCCATGAAACTTTGTAGGCAAGTGGTCAGCGCATCTTAGTATCAATGAAGTCTAGAGAATCCACTCATGGGAGTAACTTTTGCTGAAATGTTTAATCTTCAGATGCAAAAGGAGAGAATCAGCTGTAATTCCCTTTGAAATGTGAAGGATGGCTCAAGGACAAGCAATATTATTAACTTAACATTTTATTACTGTGGCTGCTGTGATATAGCACAGAGCACTTTCTAGAAACATACAAATAATAATGGCCAAGAGAAAACCACCCAGTCCATCAAAGGCCTGCATCTCTCAACGCAGGAAATACAAATCACTTTCTATGGCAGCTCACCATCTTAAGCCCAATTATCTCTCCTGTAGCTCATTCCATCTCTCTCAACTTGTCCAGCTCCCTCTTGAACTGATGTTCATGGTTTACATCTATTACTGACTTTTGTACAGCCCCCTTTCCTGCATGTTCTGACAGCCCCTTGCTTGGAAATATATTCTGCTTGGATTCCACCTCCCACATTCTATCACTTTCCCCTCTTCAATGTCAGCTAAGATGACCTCTTCTTTTTAAATAGTGGTCTGGCAAAAAGCCAACCTACCAAAACAAAACTGGTCAGCAAGAAAATGCTCCTTTACGGGATCCTCTGGGCTGCTCAAAAGCAACACCTGGATCTTGCCTTGGCTGAGCCACTGAAGCATGAAAAATATTTCCTTATTGTTTAACCTGTATGTCGATCACATTTGCACAGAAAAAGGAGGGAAGTCTTAAGATAGCCATTAGAAGCTTTAACAGCAATAGAGAAATCTGTAATGCAGATATGGGGAACGTGTGGTCTCCCAGATGTTGTTGGACTGCAGGCCCCCTCACCCCTCACCATTGGCTATGCTGGCTAGGGCTGATGGGACTTGCAGTCTAACAACATCTGGAGGGCCACACATTCCCCATCCCTGCTGTCATGAGGAAACACAGTGTTCCTCCTAGCAGTAGCGTCAGTGTAACTAAAAGCAACTCTCAAGTGTAATAACAAAAATACTTTCCCTTTGTCTCCAGGGTGGGCAACTTGCAGCCTTCCAGAAGTTTCGGCCTTCAGTTCTCATCAGCCCTGGCCAGAACAGCCAATCGCGAGGGAGGCTGGGAGTTGTAGTCCAAAACATCTGGAGGGCCACAGGTTGCCCACCTTGTTTTATCTTTATAATATGAACTACATATACATAGTCCAATTCTATGGTCCTCCCGGGGTTGCTATCACTAGTGGTGTGCAAGTATTCCCAACCCGTTTCATTGCTCTAGTCTTTTTTTGTTATTAAAGACCTCATTTATTTTCCTATTCATTCATAAAAATTACACTAATTTTGCAACTAATATATTTACATTTCTTCGTTTCAATACTTACACTCATTTTCATTGTGTGTATATTTGTTTTTTCTTACGTACTGTTTTTTCTTACTTGTATTTTCTTTTTTTCCTTTCTTTGCAGTCACCTGTGGCAGTGATGACAGAGCTGATTTTTTTATTATCATCCCAGAATGCCCTGATGTAGCACCATTCTTCAGGAGCATTTGGAAAAAACAGAGCAGCCCCCACTGTTGGCCAACATTTCCCCCTGAATACCACATAACAATGCAATGTCTGTGGCATTATGAAAAAATAAAATGTGTCATCAGAAATAGCCACCAAAAACATCTCTGCTGCCACTGATGAAGAAAGATAAGCCCCCCCCCCGATCCCCAAATAAGTAACAAGTGAGTATGAATGAGATATTAAAAACAGTACCCATTCACACTTATTCATACCCTTTCATTATTCATTGCATTTGTTTTGGAGAAAATGCAACTTGAAACAAATGGGTCCAATTCAGTTCATGGCTATCCCTAGACAACAATGCTTCTTGGTCTCCTTGCCTTGTGGTTTGTGCAAATCCCTCTGTGCAAAGTGCCCCATCCTCCAAATCTCCACTGGTGTCCTTCTAGTTCTCTAGACAGGGAGTCATAGCTCCATGTTCTGCATTTTGATATATTTATTTATTTTATTTATTATTACATTTATATACCACCTTCCTTCCTCTTGCAAGGAACCCAAGGTGGCAGCTTACATGGTCCTCACAGCAACCCTGTAAGGTAGCTTAGGGTGAGAGTCAGTGACTGGCCCAAAGTCACCCAGTGAGCTTCACAGTCAAGTGGAGATTAGAACCTGGATCTCTCAAGTCCCAGTCCAACACTCTTAACCACTACACCACACTGGATCCCTCTCTCTATATACAAAATCTGTGCTCCCTGGCTGAATCTTGTATACTGGTGGTAGGCTGTAATTGCCCTCAGAGTTAGTTGGGTCCCTATCCTCCATTGTGGCTGATGGGTCAGCGAGGAAGTGGGGGTATTCCATTGATATGAATGAGTGTTTTTAAAAAGTTTATGCCACCTCGATTCCAGGCATAATGGTACAACCTCTGAGCATGCTTAGGATTCCAACTAACTTTCATTCCTCCTCCACCATGCTGTTAGATAGTTGGGTAACATTGCGTGCATAGAGTCACTAGGAGAGAATGGGTTAATGGGCACCAGGGACCTGCCTGAATGCTTGGCTAACCACACCCACACACCCACTTCCTCACACATCCAGTGAATCTTGCCTTGGAGGCAAGATCTCTCTCTCTTCCCTGTCCTTCCATGAGACAACATGTGCCTGCCTGGCTCTCCTCCAGCCATTCTAACTCCAATGGTATCTGCATGAACTAACCAGCATGCAAGACTACCAGATGTTTTGTGAGTACAATGAAACCCTTTTTGTTGTTATAACTAGTCTGGATTACTTTTAATCCTAAAGAGCCTTCCAGGTCCTAACATACCACGTGGTAAACAGCCTTGCAGTTGAGTAAGTTAGTAATAAGCTTCCACATATTTCTTCTCCAATATAATCCTCCTCCCCATCACATGCCACAAACTCCTCCCCGCTTCCCCGCTTTATGCTGGTGGAGACCTGTTGGTGAAAGGGTCCACCGGTAGTGGCTTCCTACTGGTGTAAAGGGGATTGGTATGCTTTCTTGGTATTTTTTTCTACAGGTATAGTTTTGTACTTCGCTAGTGTGAGGGTATTTAGTTAGCTTGAATTTTATTTAGTTACCCACCCTAGATTTTTGGGATGAGATGACATCAAAATTAAATAAAATGCCCTATACAAATTGATAGTATTACTGTGAATTCTATCTTTGCAAGCAACTTTTTTTTTATTTTTGTCCTTCCAGTTTCACTGAATGATACATAAAGAATAGTAATATTGTGATGTGAGAACAACAGAGAAGAAATGTACGTTTTATTACTTTACGATATCAATGCAAAAATGGTCATCTATACAAATGCAGATAAGCATATGGGAACCCTAATAGCCTATAGTTCACAGAAGGGTGGGGGGAGAATACTGTGTTTCAGGAGGTTCTTTCTTTGAAGTTGTCTGATAAAAGACTTTAATTGAGATTGTTTCAATATGCAAATAAAGCCTGGCCATCACACTGCTCTAATGCTGTGGCTGAAAGTACATATTCCAGCCTAGCAGCTGCGTTTCTTCCATGCTTCCAGCTTTCTGCAAAGGCAGCTTATCGTAAGCAATTATCTTACCCAAATAAAAATGAAAATGGAAAAGTTAAATAAATAACAGAACATTTTGATGGAATCACCGTAATGTACTTCTTGGTTAACAGTACCCCTGACTTTTGGACAGATAGATTTGTTAATGCACTCGTCCTTTCCTTCTGCATCAATCTCACTAAATCTTCATATGCGTTGCAATGATGGATGCCTGACTGTCCTCTTTCTAGCTTACCAATAAGCCCTTCAGAAAACCAAAAGATCGGAAGATGAATCTGAAAAACCTCCTCGGCCTGCTTTAATCTGCTTCCACCTTCAAAATACTTTTGTCCATGTTGGAAGCAGAACCAATGTTAAAGAAATCTGGACAATGTGCTTGACTGCAAGGGTGTGTCACTCATAGAATCATAGAACGCAGACTGTCGTCATGGTTTACATGTGCTTAAGAGATGCTGTGTTCCACACTGTGCCAGAGTGCGATGGTTTGTTGATCTGGAGGTTTGGAGGCGTCTGAGACCTATCATCACTTGAACCAACCAGCATGGGCATTCTTCCTGGTAATGGCAGCCCATGCAGGGAGGCACGAAGTGGGAGGAGGGGACCGGCATCTCACGTGCAGCACCCCAAATGGCCACCCATTTGGCACAGATGCAAATTTAGAAATAATTTGTATCATTTAAATAGAAATACAACCCATCTCACCTCATGTGGGGAAGACTGTGTCCAGGTGTTCAGTTTGAAGTCCAGGTGCAAACTCAGGGATCTCCCACATGTTGGCACCCACGGAGCTCCTCAATGGGGCCTGTGAACATCCACAAAGCATAACACCCCCCCCCCCATTTTTTAAATATACGTCAGTGTTCTCCAACCTTGGGTCCCTAGATGTTTTTGGCCTACAACTCCCAGCATGCCCCAGCCCGCTGGCTGGGAGTTGTAGGCCAAAAACACCTGGGGACCCAAGGTTGGAAACACTGATATACGTACATGGATTTGTATATATCCATAACAATGAATACATATTAAATGCCTATATATGAAAATGTAACTTTCTAGCAATTACGCAGAATCTTGCTATTTCTCTCCACTCAGTCCCATTCCTTGCTCGTTCCCCCCCTTCCCTGGCCCTGGCCTCCTTCTTTCTCTTGCTCCCTCGGCCCTAGTCTTGCTCCTTTCCCACTCACCCCTTGCTTGTGCTGTTCCCAGGGGAGGCTGGTGGTGACTCCTGTGTCAGTGGGGATCCTTATCCATTGCATCTTTTATTTTGAGCTTTACAGGAGCTATCCATTGTGCCCCATGGTGCTGAACCTATGATGGGGATGGAGTTCTGCACCATGGGGAGCTCCTATAAAGCATTAAGCAAAAAGGTGCACTGGATAAGGAGCCGCATTGACACAGGAGTCACTGGCCTCTCCTGGCTGTTTCTCTGGACTCCCAACCTCTAGCCTTGCTATTTCTCTCCTCACCTCTTTACCTCGCTGTTTATTCCCCTCCTGGCTTCTGGCTTTGCTCTTTCTCACCCCTCTACCCCTTTACTGTGCCGTTTCCCCCTCCCTCCCAGCCTCTAGCCTCACTATTTCTCTCCCCGCACCTCTTTTGACTAGCCAGGCCCCCGCGGCAGCCATTATGCGACTAGCCGCATCCTCCAAGGGGGGCATTTTGTGCTGGTGCCCAGAGCAGTTTCCTCACATTCCTAAATGTGCCCACAGGTCCAAAAAGGTTGGGGACCCCTGTGTTAACCGTTGATGATCCCTCCCCCCATCGTACAGTGTCGGAAGACGTTGATTGCTAAATATTGGCTAGAGTTGAAAGAGAGGGGTTTTGGGTTTTTTTTTTTAAAAAATGCACTCATGCCACACCGTGCATCCTTATTTTGAGGAACACGTGATTCACAAAGCCAAACCAGGAATGTGATCCTGTGCAAGATGAGCCCTGAGGTTTACATGCTGTGGCATAACTCGACAGTTGTCTTCCAATTGAAAGAAACACCTTAAGGGCGCAATCCTATGGCTAGATGCTGTCTGGCTGGCCATAGGAAAAGTCAGATTCCCTGCTCTGACCTCGTAAAAGCCCTACGAGGTTGCAGTGGCCAAAGATGGAAGACTGTCTTTGAAGCAGGTGCGGGGGGGGGGTCATTCCAGGGGGTGGGGAAGAGAGGAGCGAGGCGCCGCCATCCTTCAAAGAATCCAGGTGGCGCCTCAGCCTCCCCTCCTCATGAGGAGGGGGAAAACATTTAGATGGCCAAAATCGGCCTGCTAAATGTTTTTGAGGGTGAGGGGTGCACGCAGGCAATCCTAGCCTCCACATTTCTCCTGCCTTCCGTTGGATGCCCATAATCCTCCAAATTCGGAGGGTTATGGGCAGCCTCACCGGATGGCGCCCTCCACCATGTAAACTTTGGCATGTGACCTACCCCATTAACATCTTCAATAACTGCTCAGAACGTCAAGCAAAATTGCGAGGTGGTAGGTAGAGAATAAAATGGTGTGAGCCAAAAGACGAAACGTTGAGTGTAATAGTGCAAAAGGCCCTGCTCTCTCTTCTTATGGTTCTTTGTCTTTAAACTGGACAGACCTTAAACAGTGGATACCTTCAAAGACAGGGCTGTCTTCTGTGAGGTAGGACAAGTGGACACCCGAAGGGCCAAAACCGACATTACTTTAAGTCCGTATCTAGCAGCTACGTCTTTCTGCTCATTTTTACTCTACAGTAGGCAGAGGGCCCCTGATCCGGATCTTAAAAGTCCCCGCCCCAACACTAGGGTCTCAGTCCAGATCAGGGCCCTTGCACCTACTCTAGAGTAAAAAATGGGGGCAGGAAGTCTAGCTGCTAGATAACTATTTGAAGTCTGTTTGGGCCCTAAAGGCACTGAAAGCATGCTTAGATGAATCCATCTTGTTTCAATACTTCTGAACAAAGAATATAGTTTATTGCTTTGCTCATATGCTGCCAGAGCTAGTCCCACACGATGAGGCAGGGTGAGGCAGCCACCAAATCCGGCTGCTGAGTTTTGGGGTCTCATAACAAGGCAGCAAAATGTTATGGGCAGTGCAGAGGACTGTGGGGGTACGCGGCAGAGAGGATATCCACCATGCGCCCTGAGCCCTCAGAAACATCTAGATGGCCACCCAGATGTTTTTCCTCTCCTCACGCGGAGGTAGGGATGTGTGCGGAGCTTGATTGGGGGGGGTGGAAGTCCGGTGAACTTGCTGGGTTCGACTCCCTGAGCTCCGCTCGCCTTACCTGCTTCCCCGGCATGACTCATGTTCTCGCAAGCCGAGTTGGGGAAGCGACTACTGGGTCCCCGGCGCTACGTTGTTTACGCAGAAAATGGCATAAGAGACGTTTAAAACGGCCGCGATTTGCGCATGTTACGCAAATCGCGGCTGTTTTTTTTAACGTATCTTACACCATTTTCTACATAAACAATGTAGCGCCGGGAACCTGGAAGTCCGGAGAGCGCCTCGGCTGGCACTTGCTTTCGGGCCTGGTTCGGCAGGTGCAGCGGCAGCGCTCGCCACGTGCACCACGAGTTGGGTGGTGGGTGGATCACCCACCCCTATGAGGAGGAGTGGCTGAGGTGCCACCTGGATTCCTCTGAATCTGGTGGAGCCTCGCTGCTCCCCTCCCCCCCCAGGACCCCCCCCCCAAACACACACAGGGGAACCAAACACAGTCTTCTGTGTTCAATCCCCTGCTGGCATGGGAAGAATTGTGCTGGCTACAAGGTGGGGGGGGACAGGTGCTCCGCAGCGCTGCAACCTCAGAAGGGATTTTCCAAGGTCGCAGTGCCTTCCAGGCCCATTCCTACGGCCCCCTGGACAAGTTCGGAGGGACACAGGATTGCGCCCTTAATTTATTATTATTGTATTTGGACTGTCAGGGAGGGGGAAAAGTGCTTCTGGGTTTTTCTGCCTCAGGTACTAAAATAACTTGGCTACTATGCACCTTAACGTGAGAGGGAGAGGTGCTATTTATTTACTGCTTTGCTTCAGGCAGCAAAATGTCTTGGGCCCACCCTGGGCTTGAAGAAATGGATGCTAGAAGGCAAGATTTGCTGAAGGCAGTTACAGAACTATTGTCCTTCAAAAAGCTCATGATGGATTCTTCTTTTGTCGTTGCAAAATTTCAGTCCAAATTTCCAGCCCCATGTTATATGATATAACTCACCTGTGAATCCTGAGATCACTTTCAGATACAGCTTGGGTCCTCAGTTCCAGAAGGAGAAGCTTCTCCCAAATGTTTTCTCCTCATGTTCTATATCACATAAAGCTCTGTCTGCATGCTTTCATTATCAGAGGCCCAGATAAGAGCAGTGAGATAAGCAGCACAATCTCATGCATGTTCACTCAGAAGTAAATCCCACTGAGTTCAATGGGATCTACACCCAGGGAAATGTGTATTTTTATTTATTATTATTTATTTATTTATTTAATTAATTAATTATATTTATACCCCGCCTTTTTTCCTGAAAGGAACCCAAGGTGGCTTACATAATCCTCCTCCTCCTCCTCCTCCTCCTCTCCATTTTATCCTCACAACAACCCTGTGAGGTAGGTTAGGCTGAGAGTCAGTGACTGGCCCAAAGTCACCCAGTGAGTTTCATGGCCAAGCGGGGACTAGAACCTGGATCTCCCGAGTCCCAGTCCAACACTCTCACCACTACGCCACACTGGCTCTCACACTGGTATCAGATTGTAGCCTTAGGGCAGAGGAACCTTTTTCAGCCCAAAGGCTGGATTGGGGATGTAACTGTTCGCCTTGTGCGGGCGTAGCGGGCTGAAATCAGCCCCGCTCACGCCCACACGAGGCTCGCGCGGACCTACCTGTGTCCAGTGGCGGCTCGCCTCTCCGCGGCGAGCCACGTGCGCCGCCCGTGCTGGTCCCGTTGTGTCACTTCCGGCGTGGCGGAAGTGACGCGATGGGACCATGCTCTGGCGCGCTGGACCTCCATGCTATGTTTTTCGTGGGGGGAACTAGGGCAACAGGGCTTAAACAGCCCTGTTGCCCTGGTTTTCCCCGCCAAAAATATAGCGCGGGGTCCAGCGTGCTGCCGGAGCAGGGTCCTGTCGCGTCACTTCCACTGCGCCAGAAGTGCCAGTCGGTCGCAGCTTGAGCGGCACAGAGGACGCTCCACGCCACTCCAAAGAACGAGGCGGGGGGGTGCTGCCACGGAGAATCGCGGCGGCGGTGAGGCGAGCCCCCCCCAGGTACGTGGACACCACTGGGGTGGATTCCATTTTGAAGAAACTCTCGGGGGCTGCATTCCTATGGTAGGCAGGGCCACAGGCAAAAGTGGACAAGGCTGAAAAATCCACCTCCCCACAAAAATTCAGTTGTTACCAGTTTATAATAGGAAGCATGTCTGCTCAAACACAGGACTGTGAATCACTCAGCAGCACTTTCAAATAACATCCCAAACACCAAGCCTCACCATGTCTACTCACAGGTAAGCAGGGCAAGCTTCTGCATGACTACTCAGAAGTAAGCAGGCCAAGCCTCAGCAGGAAGCAGGGCTGAATCACTCAGCAACTTCCTGCCCTAGCCCGACCCCCCTCTGCACTGGAGGGGAAAGGTCTTATCTCCAATCAGCAGTTGATCAGAGATAAGTGCTTTCCCTTGCTAAGCACTGAGAAAAAGAGCCTTTTTCAGTACTAAGCAGGTGAAGAGCACATATCTCTGATCAGTTGCTGATTGGAGGTAAGACCTTTTCCCTCTATGGCAGAGGGGGCGGGGCCAGGGCCAGGGCCAGGGGAAGAAGCTGTTGGGCTGGGTGGGCAACCCCTGTGGACCTTATGAGGCCTGTGGGCCAGTGCTTCTCCATCCCCACCTTAGGGCTTTAACTGTTGGGACTTCCTGACTTTGGATGCCCTATCTAGGGAGGCCAGCCAGGCTGACTGTCTCCTAGTTTTCAAAAAATTTGTTAAGACTTTCCTGTTTAGGAAGCGTTTGGATGTCTGACATGGAGGTAGAATATCATTCCTTACACTGGTCTGTTTTCTTGGTTTTAGAATCATCTTATTACCTGTTTCTTGTAGTGATGTTTAATTGTTGTCAGTTGCTTCGGGAACTCTTCTATACACAGAAACAGGAGATACAGTTGAAATGTGCCTCTGTCGGCTGGCAGTGCTAAGAAACAAACAAGCAAAAGGAGACAATTCTTAAGAAATGTATCCAAATATAAGTTGCCTCCCACAACATCATACCTTAGCCTATCTTTAAACATAGAACTCCCCTATGATGAAAGATTACAACATTTTGGGCTTTTTAACTTGGGGGGGGGAAGTAAGGGATGGGGGACATGATAAAAGTATATAAAATTATGCTTGACATGGAGAAAGTGAATAGAGATGTTTTTCTCCCTCTCTCATGATGCTAGAATTCAACAGCGCCATTCCATGAAAATGAACGGAGGGAGATTCAGGGCAGATAAAAGGAAGTACTTCTTCATAGAGCACTTTGGGCTTTTCTACACAAGGCATTTATCATGCACTCATTATTCCCTACTCATGATTGTTTATGGATTCTTTAGATATCCAGGTTTGCTTCTGTGTCTAACCAGCACTTTCAGAGAGGTTTTTTTAGAGCAGGGGAAATGCGGCATTTGTGAAAGCAAAAGAAAACATGATTTCCTCTTATATATTTACACCATTCCGTTATACCACAGTGCCACCTAGGTGTTATGTAGTGGAAAAGCAGGAAAGGAAATGCTGCTCATGTAGTCCTCGGATCTTGATTCTGCAATGAAACCAAAAGTAGATATAGCAGATTAATGGCTGATTAACAGCCTCATGTAGAAAAGCTCATAGTTGAAGTACAGAATTTGCAGCCACAAGATGTAATGATGGCCACCAATGTAAATGACTTTAAAAGAGGATTAGACAAATTTGTGGAGGAGAAGACCACCAATGGTGACTAGACATGATGGTTATATGCTATGTCCAGGATCAGAGGCAGTATGCCTCTAGTATCTGTGGCTGAGGAACAGCAGCTTGAGAGGGCTATTTCCCTCATGTCCTGCTTGTGGGCTTCCCATCTGGTTGGTCACTGTGGGAAACAAGATGCTGGACTAGAGAGGCCTCCTGTCTGTTCCAGGAGGCCTCTTCTTATGTTCTTGAGTTATCAACAGTGAGAGTTAGCAACTGCAAGCAAAACTCTTGCAATATTCACAATATTGCCTCCTGCTCTGTATGCTTACAGTGACTAAGTTTAATGTTCATACATTTATTCAAAACCAACCAAAAGAGTGGTTTAGTGTCAATCACATTGACAAACATTACTGTCTGAAATAATTAAAACAAACAGAATAAACAAAACAAAACAAAAAAGCCTCTGAGTTAATTTCCCATTACACACAGCCAGTAGGATTTATGCAAACGAGCAGAAATCCTTTGCGATATAAGGCTTACACTCATTGGCAGCACTTTACAATAGTTTATAACAGTATTCTTCAGTGGATAGGATGAGGGGGGGGGAGGCAACCAAACTTCTTGAGTTTAAGACTCTACTTTGTTGTAAATCATGGACCAGACTGTTCACCTCTACCTATTTTTTGGATTTCTGGGACAAAGATGGTCATTGTTATGGAACTACAAAACATTCCCAGCTGTTTCCATGAATATTTTCACTCTCCCAAAAGTGACAGTGGATGTTTTGAGGTACTTATCCGCAAAAGCAGATATGCAAGCAGATATGAGGCTAAGGTTTTCGGAACAGTTACGGTCAGTGATTCATGAGCAAGAGGTTTCAAACTCGACCATCGAAAATATTTTTAAACAGGCTGCTGCAAGATCGCTTAAATCACTAGGTCACTCACTCCCCCCCCCCCCAGATGCTAGCTAACCTGCCTTAGGCTGACAGGAATTCTATTTTCACCTAGTGCCGGAGTATGATGTTCAAGAGTGCCTCCTCAAATAGCCAGCTAGTTTTCTGTTGTCCTGAATGCTGCACTATCACTCATTGCCGTTCACCATTCAAATAGCTGACTGCAGATGACTATTGTATGGTTGGGCTATTGTGCTTTCTTCCCCATTCCATGCAATTGGTATAACTGCACAACAATATATGTTACCAATTGTAATACTCCCCCCTATTAAATCTGCAGATATGCACTTCAGTGACTTTTTGCTATATTTGGGGACACTCAGCTACAACAATTAATATGTGATTTACACTCCTCAGAACTAAAATTGCAGATATTTGTTGCAGCCCTGGTCATTACTGGGGCTAGGGCCGAGTCAACAAGCTATTTTGGGAGGGGAGGTTGACAACATTTATTTCCAAAATTTATAAACTGCCTTTCATCCACAAGGGATCCCAAGGTGGTGTACACAACATTTTAAAAAAAGCCAATATAAAAATCATGCAATTACACATTAAAACATAAATTAAAACAGCAACTCTTCAACCAGCAAGCCAAACGAAAACAAATCAACCCATTCAGTTTAAAAACAAATTAATTTTTACATTTAAAAGGGTAAAACTCTAAAATATTAAAATGCTTGGGCAAAAAGAAACCTTTTTATTTGGCATGGAAAAGAAAATGAAATTGGTGCCAATCATATCTCCTTTGGGAGGGCATTCCAGTGTCGGGGTGACGCCACAAAGAAGGCCCTCCCCTTTGTTAACGCATAGCATATGTCTTGCATTGATGGTATTCAGGGATGGGGACTCGGACTCGAGGACTCGACTCGTGAGCCGGACTGAGTCCCCCCTCTGACTCGAGTCTGACTCGAGTCCCAATATTTTTAATGGGACTCGAGACTCGACTCGGGACTCGAGACCAAGGACTCGGGACTCGAGACCAAGGACTCGTCAACATCCCTGGGCTGTGCCAGAAGGAGTGGAGAGGAGCGCGATCACTGGTGAAGAGTGCATGGAAGTGAGGCGCACCGCTGCTCGGCTACTATGGACAGCTACCAGGAGCACAGCTCCAACAATGTGTTGAGATTTATTTTGATTGATGTGTTGTTGTGGGGGGTTAGGGTTAGGGTCAGACATTTTGGTTTTGGCTGCCTCTGCCTGCCTGTTTGGGGTTCCCAGCCTCCTCTGCCTGCCTGGTCTCTTCTTGACCAGTTCAACAGTTGAATTGTCCAAGACAAAGGGCACTGCCTGTCTGCCTGTTTGGAGTTCCATACCTCCTCTGCCTGCCTGGTTATTTTGGGTTTGTCTGCCTGGTCTGTTCTTGCCAAAATCACTTGCAGAGTTCTGAAATAAAAAGGCACACTTGTGCCTAGAATTTATTTAAGCCACACATCTGAAGCAGCCTTATTTTGCTGGGGAAAACCCCATTGATTTTAATAGGGACTCGTGGAGTCAGTTTTGGGAGTGACTCGTGACTTGTGAGTCACCATTTTGGAGCAAGGACTCGGACTCGAGACTCGGGTCCAAAGACTCGTGACTCGACTCGTGACTCGAGACCAAGGACTCTTCAACATCCCTGATGGTATTTGGAGAAGGGTCCTCTTTTCGTCTTTCCCTATCACTTCTTGTTCATTGTCCTGGTGGCGGCGGCCATAGCATTCCCTGCTGCTGTTGGGTGACGTTGTTCTTCTCTTTCCGAGACTTCTGAGTGAAGGCAAGAAGCATCTCATTGGCTATGCAGCATCGGGAAGCTATGTCAACCGGAGGGCCGCAGTGCTTTGTGCCCTCACTCTGCCATCATGAGGATTAGCAAACAATGAAAACTGGCATCCAGCAAGAGGAGGGAATGTAACAGGTGCCAGCCATATATGGGGCAAAGACTTCAGCCCTGACTTCAGGGCTCTCTGAAATATCACTGCAAAGGGGGTGCCCATGTTTGCAGCCTGCTACAGGGTGGCAAAGTTTAGCAGGCATTTCAGCTCACCCTAGCAATTGTATCCCGCCCGCCCTATCGTACAGTGTTGCTAATCATTGGTTGCTACATATTATCTAGAGTCGAGAGAGATATTTCTTTGACGCACTCATGCCACACTATGTACCCTTATTTTGAGGAACACTTCATTCACAAAGCCAAACCCGGAATGTGTCACTATGCAAGATGAGCCCTGAGGGTTACATACTGTGAGGTAACTCGACAGTTGTCTCCCAATTCAAAGAAACACCTTAAGCCATGTAATCTTTGGCATGTGACCTACCCCATTAACAACTTCAATAACTGCTCAGAAAGTCAATCAAAATTCTGAGGTGGAAGGTGTAGAGAATGAAATGGCATGAATGCGGAAAGATGAAACATGAGTGTAATGGTGCAAAAGAAAGGAGAATAAAGGAAAGAGGAAAAGGTTTTTTAAAGACCATGCACAGACACACTACACTCAGAAAAAGAACCTGGAAGAAGAAGAAAAAAATCACAGAAAAAATGGTTTAATGCACAGAAGGATGAGTAGAGGTGGAAGAATAAAAGACAGGAAACAAAAAGGGATAAAGAAAGAGGATGAAAATATAATGTGGGGAGCTGATATATAAGAACATTAAAAAAAAACTTAGAGACAGAAGGAAAAATCACAGGGAAGAAGATGTAATACAGGAGAGGGAAAAAATATCCTCTATGACTACATAATGGCTGGCATATAGGGTCATTTTATTGCACCCCCCCCAAATTTCATCTCCTACTAACTCAGCTGTGACCATATACCTAGGCTGAAGGTTTGTGACACTGGTGGGTAACATGCATGCTGCTTTTGTGTTTGTCTGAAGAGCTTCTTGTGTCCCTGACAACTTGTTTTAATTGCTTAAGTTCAAACACTTCTGATGTTTGATGTGGCTGTGAGCACTTTCGAGAAGGTTGCTGTGGCAAGGCCTTCTCTTTGTTGCACCTATTGTCCCTCTGTTTTCTGAAAATGCCAAGGGACCGTCTTTTGTATATTGTGTGATGATGAGAGATTGCCACGGTTTGACTGGAGTCATTTGAAGCAGAAACAGCATTAGGACTTCAGAATGGGGAAGATGAGAATTGGCTAATTTTTCCTCTCTCTCTATCTGAACTCACCTTTTCTATTGGAGAGTGTGGAAAGCTTTAGCATGGTAACCAATGGTCTATCAAATCCAGTACATTTATTTATTTATTTATTTATTTTTATTATTACATTTATACCCCACCTTTTTTTCCTCTACAAGGAACCCAAGGCAACTTACATGGTCCTCCTCCTCTGTTTTATCCTCACAACAACCCTGTGAGGTAGGTTAGGCTGAGAGTCAGCGACTGGCCCAAAGTCACCCAGTGAGCTTCATGGCCAAGTGGGGGCTAGAACCCGGATCTCCTGAGTCCCAGTCAAACACTTTCACCACTACACCATGCCGACTCTAAGGCATTCGGTGCCACACCTTGTCTCTGAATGCTTTAGAGAAGCCTGCCCCAACCTGGTGCTCTCCAGTTGTGTGCGGGAATACAACTCCCATCATTCCTGCCCTGGGAGGCTTTTGGCTGAAGAGCAGGGTATAAAAGCGGTCAAGAAAGAAAGAAAAATCTGGCAGGCACCAGATTAGGGAAGGCGGCTTTAGAAGAGCGCATAATACTGAAATCTGGTCTCTATTGATTTCTTCTTGCTTCTACTAATATAATATTTCTGGAGAACTCTGGGAAAATGCACCGCAATAGTAAGTGTTGCAGGGATGATAGCAGTAGCAACAGCAGAGTCTTTCTCCCTTTTGGCCTTTCCCTAGAGAAATACAAGTATTTGCTGCCTTGTGTAAGTCATGGTGCGAGCATGGACGAGTGATCATTTTCAGACCTAAAACTTGTTCTGGGATCATACTGCCCCTGCTGTCGACAGACTCGACTTTAACTCTACTCCATTTCCCAATTGTACGCGCCATCCATGTGGAACGGCAGCAGAGACATGCAGCAGCAAACACAGGACTTCCCAGCCCATTTTTTTGGTATGTTTGTTCTGCCAACATACAAAGCAGGAAGTGGCTGTCAGGAGGGGAAGATAGTTAAACCTCCTTCCATCCTCTCCAGGGGTGGTGCTGGGTACCAAAAACATCTGAGGCTCAGGCCCACAGGACACCCTCCCCCCAAGCACAAATTGGCATATGCTAATTTACATATGCTCTAAAGTCTGTAGAGGACCTTGTCTCCTAAGGACGCCCCTATTTGTAAAAAGGGATGTATGGACAGGGGAGAGGAGGACATTTGATTTCAGAGAAAAACCTCAGGCAGAAAGATTCAAGGGGAGGGGGAAGCAGGAGGCGAAACACATGTGGGCCAAAAGCCAGCTAATCCAAGGGGATCGGATGCAACAGAGACCATCAGGGCCCCTGTCCCTTTATTTCAGCAAGTGCCCATGGAGAACAGGGTGGTGGGGCAGAGGGCCGGCCTCCCAGGGATTCGGGGCTCCAAATGAAAGATTTGGGGCTCCAGCCCTAGCAGGCTCATCCTTTAACACCACCTCTGATTCTCTGCTTTGCTGGCCACTTTCCTCAAGGATTTGCAGATGTATTTCCCATACAGATGGCTGGATCAGTCTGTTTTGAGTCTGTATCACTAAGTTTCACATGTGTTTATTCATCAGTCCGTTCCATCCTCTTTCTGCATTAATCTATGGTGTGTGTGTGTGTGTGTGTGTTTAAATCTTCATGAAAATTTGTATTTACATACCTATTTTTGAAGGTATGTTCTCACAAAAGACACATTTCTAGACACATATATATTCTCTCAAAATACACTTTTGCTAACATACTTTATCCTAAATAAATGCATGTTTTGGTTCATTTCAACAAGTGCTGTGCCAAAACCCTACCCACCCTTCCGCAACCTCTGCGTTTCCCTGCAAAAGAGCCCGTCGCTTTTCTGCCGCTTTTTGTGGGAATTTTGAGAATTTTGGAGACATTTCCCATTGCGCAAGGCTTCGGAGCTTACCTTACTGTATGGAGAAGGCTGAGTGAGGGGCGTGAGTACGCACTCTTTATTTTACCATTTCCCTCCCTGTTCTGTCCTTGCAGCCTCTCCAGCCGCTTGAGCTTCTTGGGAAACCGCCTAGAGGACTTAGCCAGGACTTCCTCCTCCTTTGGGTCTTTCTACTGTGCAGCAGCCTGCTGAGTGCCTGAAAGGTGTGCGAGGCATTCTTGGTTTTGCTTTGTTGTTGTTAAAAGTCCTTTTAACAAGAAGGAGAAGGAGAAGAAGTCCTTGCTCAGTTTCATTATAAGCAGAACAAAAATACAGAGCTTTCCCACTCAGGTGCTGACCTGTTCGCCACTGGCTCCTATCATCTGCTGCTGCTCTTTTGGGGGGGGGGGTTATTGGGGGGGAAGGGCTGCGAGGCCCTGGACTTCATCCCCAAATTCCAGCCCTAGATGCATCACTGTAAGCACCCTCCCAGCCGCCGCTTCTCTGCAAACGTTCTCATCCCTCGCTTTGCATGTTGGCAGGAAACATGGGGGTTTGGAGGAATCCTCTGTTTGTCACCGATCATCCACCCCTGAAAGCGATGGCGCAGAATCTGAAACTTTGCTGGGGAAAAGCTGCTGGAGGACAATTTGGAATGAGGAATCAGCAAGCTGGAAAAAGGCTTATTAATTTTCATCCCACCTTCCAGCTAAGGCGCTTATTGTAGCAAACATAGTGCTACCCCACCTCTTTCCCCCTCAAAATTACCCTGTATATTAGGATTAGGATAAGAGAGAATAACTGAACCTGGGGTCACCAGGCTGATTGAGAGGGGATTTGCTCAGGTCCGCCTGGTCTAACCCAACACTCTAGGCCAGTCTTCCCGAGCCTGGTGTCCTCCAAATGTTTTGGGCTATAATAACTCCCATCAGCCCCAGTCAGCAAGGCCAATGATCAAGGTTGATGGGATTTTGAGTCCAAAACATGTGCAGGACACCAGGTTTGAGAAGGCTTCTCTAGCCACTCGAGCTGCTGTTTCTCTACTTTGACAGCCCCTGTTTTTTCCTCTGTAAAAATGGATGTCAGGCATCCCATGTAACACATCATTTTTGTCCTTCTGAAAACACCCCTTTAGACAGTATGTGGGTTGTAACGGAGCAGGTGGGACAGCTGACTATCTTCTAATAGAAGTGCTTCTGTTTGTACGCATGCCTTCCTGTTTGAACAGCTTCAGGAATCCTTTATGAAAGCAATGAGAACATTGTAGGTCTGGGACCATTTGTCTACCTCCCTGCCTTTCACGCTCCACCTATTTCTTAAGCAAGATGATAACAAAGCACCTTTGTGGACAAAAGCAAAATGATTCTAACTTAATAGAGCCTATTGTGGACTGAAAGGTTCAGGAAATGTCAAAGATATATTCTTTTTTTTAAAAAAAACTGTTTTATCTCTATAAAACAACAACAACAACACAAAACATATAACAATAATTAACAATTAACAAAACTAAAATGGACTTCTGAATTTTTCTACAGCAAATATAGGTAACAAATATTTTCTCTACTCAATAATAAAAAAAGAAAAGCTCTCTTTTTTCTATTGTCACAAATTTATCATCTTGTTATTTCTTTTTTCTATTGTCAGTTCATCTTCTTATTATTCCACAAAACCACAGATAAACAAATCATTGTTTTCTAACCCCTGCAAAAAGTCAATTAGAGGTTTCCACTCTCTGCAATAGACGTAGATATTGTCTTTTCTCTATTAATGACGTAAGTTTGGCCATCTCTGCCAGCTCCACCATCTTGACCAACCATTCCTCCGTTGTAGGCAATGCTGGAACTTTCCATTTTTGTGCATATAATAATCTTGCTGCTGTTGTCATATATAAAAATAAAGTTCCATAGCTTCTTTCCAACTGACTATCCGTTATTCCCAAGAGAAACGCCTCATGTTTTACCCCTGCTCGTGAGAAGGCGGGGCTGAGGCACTGCCTGGATTCTTCATAGGATGGCAATGCCTCGCTCCTCCCCTCCGGCTGCAAGGGCGGAGGAAGGGCGCTCCACAGTTGAAGTCCCAGCTGTGACTTCAGAGCACTTTTCCGAGGTCGCAGCTGGGACTCACTCTGACTTTTCCCATGGCTGGCCAGATAGTGTCTACCGGCCATAGGATTGCATCCTAAATGACTGGGGATGAAGAAAAGATTGCGAATATTCATTTTCAAGACATGACGTCTACTCTTTCATCCTTCTTTGTCCTTGAGTGGTGGAAAGACTTTTTGCCTGGATCAGTTTTCTTTGGAAGTGAGTGAGCACTGGGCATTTGTTCATTCTGATCAAACCTGGTGAGGGGAAGGGGAATAAACCTTGCCAAGATTTGTTATATTTTTGGAACAGAGAATAATATTGACATCTTTTGGGAAATATAAGTATGGTCCCTTGAGGGTGGGAGGGTGCACAATATTAATGTTGTATTGTTATTATTATTTTACTATTATTGTCATTATTTGTTATTTTGTTTTGATTGAAAAAACTTAATAAAATTTATTTTAAAAAGAAGAGAAAATAGTATTTCTATGTGACTAGTTGCACTGGAATGTGGACGGGTGTGCAAATTCAAATGTGCATCACGTCAAAAGCAATGCAGTGCAGACAGTCAGCATACATATTTGGCTGTGCATCTGAATGAGTGTTTGATTTATTCCCATAGTTCCTGATTCAGCAAGTGGTCCACACATGAATCACCTTATTGCAGGGATCCCCAAGCTTTTTGGGTCAGTGAGCACATTTGGAATGTTGATGGAGTGTTGTGGGTACTCTCACAAAATGGGCAAGCCATCACGAGGGCTTGCCCATTCACAAAATGGCTGCCATGGTGGATGTGGCTGGCTGCAAAACACCCATTTTCCAGAAGGCAAATTGGTGAGACTAAAAGAAAAAGTAACTTGCTTCAAAGCAGAAGTGAGGCATGAGTTCCAAAACACAAAACCACTCTTTTGAATATACAATTTTCTGCTCAGACATTCATTTTACAGAAGGCAAACTGCTGAGACTCATGGATGTGCAGCCCAGAGACCATCTTGGGAATAAAGATGGCACTGGAGGTTGACAATTTGGTTTGCTGCATGCCAACCTCCTAATTAATTAAAAAATAATAATCTTAAAAGCTAAAATAAAAATAAGGAAAGGGGAGTTTGGCAGGCAGTCTCCGAACTAGGTTCATCCTACCTTTGGGGGGTGCTCGCCTTTGCTCACCTTTTCTCAGCGAGCACCACCCCCAAAGGCCCGAATCCCTGCACCACTTGATCCACCTTGCCAGCAGTGCAGGGTCCCGTCCCGTCACTTCCGGCTGCCAGGAAGTGACGTGACGGGACTCCGCACTTCGCTTTTAGCGTAAAAACCAAGGCAACCCAGTTTAAAACGGTTGCGAATAGCAAATCGTGGCCATTTTAAGCTAGGTTGCCCTGTTTTTTGCACTGAAAACGTACTGTGGGGTCCCGTTGCGTCACTTCCTGGCAGCTGGAAATGATGCAACGGGACCCCGCGCTGCCGGCGTGGCATGGAGCGGTGGGATAAGCAGCAGGCAGGTAAGGCATGCGAGTCTTGGGGGGGCTGAGTGGGGCCGATTTCGGCCTCACTTCAGGCCCCCGATACTCGCGATTACTCTCGGATACATCCCTACAGTGTAAACACATTGGTGCTCATGGGCACTATGTTGGAGATCCCAACATTATTGCAATTTGGGCAACCGTGTCTTAATAATAATCTGTTTACAAAAGAGCAAATGTTATAGAGATGCAGTAGCAAGCACACAGGCAGTGCTAACCACTCATCAGTTCAGCTCCCCCCCCCCCCACAACATCTCAACCAGCTCTGAGCATGGCAAAATCATTCCTGGGTCAGAAAAAGCAAACTTTATAGCTTCTCCCTGCTTTCCTCAAATATTACATGCCACTTAGATCATTGGCACGTGGGCAGGGCAGGGACTGTGTCGATTTCATTGCTCTCTAGTCATCACAATGCGGCTTCAATCGTTGTTTCAATCCTTGAACAAACCAGGGTTTGAGATGGATTAAGGGAAAGTAAATTGTAGGATAACTCATCATGCAATGAAGCCTAAGAATGAGATACCCCCCATATCTTGAACTTCAAAGATTTCTACTGTATGAGAATACAGCAAAATAAGGCCGTTATCTAGAAAAACACGCACACATAAATAAGCCATGCAGGATCAGACGAAAGACCTATCTAGCTAGCCCAGCATTCTGTTCACCCGTTAGCCAACAAGATGCCTATGGGAAGGTCACAAGCAGGACATGAGTGCAACAGCATCCTTCTGCCCATGTTCCCCAGCAACTGCTGTACATACTGGAGGTAATATATAGCCATCAGGACTAGTAGCTGATGATAGGCTTCTCCTCCATGAATTTGTCTGTTCCCCTTTTAAAGCCATCCAAATTGGTGGTAAAGAATTCTATAGTTTAACTATGTGCTGGGTGAAGAAGTACTTCCTTTTCTTTGTCCTGAATCTCCCACCATTTGGCTTCATGGGATGACCCTGGGTTCTACTATAATGAGAGATTGCATTCAGGTCTGAGTTCAGGTCCAGGAACTACAAACTGGGTAGATTCGAGTCAAAAACAAATGGAAACAAATCTCTCATGTGTTCCTTGGTTGAATAGACTGTGCTAAGAGCTAAGCGCTCAAAAGCTCTCTGCCTGGATGAACAGATCTGTCTGTTTCATTTTCTCCCACATTCATTTCTTCTTCTTCTTCTTCTTCTTCTTCTTCTTCTTCTTCTTCTTCTTCTTCTTCTTCTTCTTCTTCTTCTTCTTCTTCTTCTTCTTCTTCTTCTTCTTCTTCTTCTTCCAATCTTAAGTTCTTTCAATCCCATCTACACAGAAATTTGCAAATTTAAAAAACACACACAAACCAATTCTCACCCATTCCTTCCCAGGGGAGGAACACCAGGTGAGCCCCCCTTTGCACACATAATTCCTCATGCAGCTAGTGTGCCCCCGTAGCTAGAGGGGCACAAAGTTGTTGGTGCCACTCCCTTTAGGCACTGTCTTTCCCACTTCCAAATTTGGAGATGGATGCAGGCTGTGAAAACATAGAATTGACTACAAAATGTTACAATGGGTACAGTAGTTTTAAAACCTCCAAAATGCCTCCTCAATGAGTAGGCTCCTTAAGGGCTCGATCCTATGCAGGTTTAGACAGAAAAAAAGGCAACTCCCAGCATGCCCCAGAGCACATAGCTGGCTGGGGCATGCTGGGTGTTGTAGGCCTTTTTTCTGTCTAAACTTGCATAGGACTGAGCCCTTAAGCAAGCTGAAAACTCCCAGTAGTTACACATGATACTCACAGGTTGTTTGGAAGTCTTCAGTTTCTACAGGAAAGAACCGGCACACTCATATCTGTTTTCCTTTTTGTTGTTGTTGTGCTTTATGTTGACAGCAGCTTTAAAACAATTAGCAAGCAGGTGCTGCTTGGTTAACAGCATGTATGCACGTGTCCGCTAGTTCTGCATCTTTGTCTGCCGTTGGTGCCGTTTCATTACCTGAATCTTTTTAATTAGCAAAACATCTGCCAACTCCTGTCGTCTGTCAGGGTTGCACCACTGATGTTCTCTTTGTACTACCTTTTTACAACATATGCAAACAGGTGGAAGAAAAGCCTTGCTGTTAGTATCTTTCAGGTTTGGGAGTAGGTGAGAGCTGTCCAAACTAGATGTGATGCGAACTTATATTTGTTTTTATTTATTTACAAGATTTATATACCACTGCACATCCAATACAATATCTAAGTGGTGAACAATAAAAAGGGGAGAAATCATCATCATCGAAATACATAATGGTGGGGGAGAGATCCTATGGCCCCTAGACATCGACATGGCTGGCTGGAGAATGCTGGGAGTTGTAGGACTTTTTTCTGTCTAAACATGCATAGGATTGCACCCTTAGTTGGTAAAAAAAAAAAAAAAGGATTGCAAAGAACTCCAAAAGGATCTTTCCAAACTGTGGGGATGGCCATGAAAATGACAAATGCGGTTCAATTTAAACAAGTGTAAAGTGAACATAGGGACAAACCCCCTAACTTCATATATACGCCAATGAGGTCTGAGCTGGTGGTGATTAACCAAGAAAGAGATCTTGGGGTTACAGTGGACAGCTTAATGAATGTATCTACCCAGTGTACGGCTGCTGTAAAGAAGGCAAATTCCATGTTGGGGATAATTAGAAAAGGAATAGGAAATAAAACTGCCAATAATATAAAGCCCTTATCTAAATCTATGGTACAACTACACCTAGAATATTGTGAACAGTGCTAGTCACCGTACCTTAAAAAGGACATTGTAGAGCTGGAAAAGTTGCAGAAGGAATCATGAGAAAACTGCAGAAAGGGGCAACCAGAATGATCAAGGGTCTGGAGCAACTCCCCAATGCAGAAAGGCTACAATGTCTGGAGGTTTTTAGCTTAGAAAAAAAGGTGAGCAAGGGGGAACATGATAGAGGTGTATAAAATTATGCATGGTGTGCTCTCCTATTTTATAGGGATAGCAGTGATCATCTGAACAAGAATGAGTTTGCCTTGCTGCAAATTTTAAAGAAGATGCACCTTTTCAGGCACTATCCAACCATAAATTCATATGTACTTTGAGAAATGCAGAGAAAGAAAACTAGTTAACATAAGAATATAAGAAGAGCCTTGCTGGAACAGATGAAAGGCCTATCTAATCCAGCATCCCACAATGGCCAACCAGATGTCTTTGGGAAGCCCACAAGCATGACACGAGGGCATTAGCCCTCTCCTGCTGTAGCTCCACAGCTACTGGTATTCAGAGAGGCAAGCTATATCCTGGTTGCCCTCTGGCAAGGCTAGAGCCTGCCTATAGAAAGCATGGACATAGCAGTAGGAGAGAATGTTTGCTAGTAAGTTCCATTGCATGTATTTGTTGTGTTAAATACTTTGTGATTAGGTTTTGCAATTTATTTCATGTTTTCTCTGCATCCTTGCAATTCTGTAAAGGATTATTTTGCATAGAGGAGAAAAGAGCTACGTTTCCATTCTGCCTGAGCAAAATTTCTAACACGTATCACCCACAACGTAAGCTGGTTCATCATTCAGATGTCACCTTACCTGTTTGGCATCTCTTATTGTTCCTGACACACACATCAGATAATGTTTCTATGTTTCCTGTATACAGACCCAAAGCACAAGTAATCCTTTCTCAATTTTGATGGATGGTAACGTCAATTTTACTGACCCCAAATTTTATTTATTTATTTATTTATTTATTATATTTATACCCCGCCTTTTTTCCTGCAAGGAACCCAAGACGGCTTACACAATCCTCCTCCTCTCCATTTTACCCTCACAACAACCCTGTGAGGTAGGTTAGGCTGAGAGTCAGTGACTGGCCCAAGGTCACCCAGTGAGTCTCATGGCTGAGCGGGGACTAGAACCTGGATCTCCTGAGTCCCAGTCCAACACTCTAACCACTACGCCACACTGGCTCTCAAATGTGTGGTATACTAGCGGAAGAGATTGAAAAGAACTTAAGAACATAAGAGGATCCCTGCTGGATCAGACCAAAGGCCCATTTAGTCCAGTGTTGTGTTCTCATAGTGGCCAACCAGATGCCCATGGTAAGGACATGGGTGCAATAGGTCCTTCTCATTCATGGTCTCCAGCAACTGGTACTGAAAAACAGACTGACTGCCTTCGATACTGGAAGTATTATATATAGCCAACAAGTAGCCATTGATAGACTTCTCTTCCATCAATTGGTCTAATCCCCCTTTAAAGCCATCCTAGCTGGCAGCCATCACTACATCTTGTGGAATGCATGTCTGAGAGTATGGAATGCATGTCTGATGATTACCATGGCTATAAACAATTACTGGGTAGTAATGTTGCACTAAGAACATGACACCCAGTCCCAAAAAGGGGACTTTGCAAGTTTAACAAGTGTTATCATTAGAGCCTGGATTTAGTTACATTTTGATGTAACTAAACTTTAACTGGTTAGTCCCTGATGTTATTGTAATTATTCATGCTTCAGACTACTGTACTGTGGTTTCTTTCTCATTATTGTGAATGTCTCTATCTCTCTTCACAGGATAGACCATACATTGATTCTTAGGGCACCTTACAGAGGAAATCTGTGACTAGCAGCAGTGCAATCCTATGCACGCTTACTCAGAAGTAAGTCCCACTGCCTTCAATGGCTTGCGCCCTAATATGTATTCTTAGCATTGCAGCTTATATCTCTCAACTTTTTTGTTTTTACTTTATCCATATTCCCGCAACCACATTAAGAGCAGCTGAGATCTGGAAATGCTGTTTGCAGGCAAAGGGCAAACCTTCCTCCATCCTCATGACTGTTGCTCTGATCAAATTGGAAGCCCCTGTAACTGCGTTCAAAGTAAAAAAAAAAAAAAGTCAGGAGATCTAATCACAAATCTCCCTTGTAATGTGTAGTTTGTTCCTTACATGTCACAGACTTGTTTTATCTGCTGTCTGCAACAAAGCAGAGTATGTTCGCTCATAATTTGCCCTGAAGTTAAATATATCACACACACACACACAACTATTTGGTAACTAGCTCGCTCCAATACATGTTTATCCTTGCTTGACAAGCTCTGATTACAAGGGAGGCCTTAAACCCCTTCATTATGTCTTTTCTCAGTCATGCCCATGAAACGTTTAAAAACCCGGCTCTTGAATAGGCATCTCACAAAGTACACATTAATCACACCATTGTATAAGCCGAACCCCAGCCGAGGAAGAAATGAAAGTAAAATGCCAACAATACAACCTTTACACTCTCCCACCGACAACCATTTTTGATGAGGGAAAGTGACGTTTAACATTTCAGCCTTCTCCCGTAATTTTTAACAGTGGTTTATAAGATCCTTGTAATGCCGTTAAGAGTTATAGGCTGTGTGGGGACTGGCCCATCTCCCTTGTGAAAGAGGAATGCTATTGCTCTGTCTGTGTTCCACTCCGCATGCCAAATGTTTCATTTTTATTTTTTTTTTACAGAAGAGAACGGGAGGGAAGCCCTTGCTTGCATGGGTGCAGCGCGTACATCATAGCTGTTGGACAGCAGCCATTAACTCCTGTCACTTTTACACGAGAAAACACCACAGCAGCTACAAGCCACAATCAGAGCCAAACTACACGTCACGCTAATCGCATTGCAGGTAGCTCAGAGTTCTTTTTATTTACTCTAGTCTAAGTGCACATGGCCTCAATTTGGAATGGGACCACCATGCTCTGGAAGAGGAGGATTAAATCTCCCCCCCCACCGTTTTTCCTTCAAAATAACTTTAAGAAGGAAGAGGGGGAGAGAGAGAAAGAAAACAGGGAAAGAAGAAAGAGACAGAAAAAGGAGGCGGCAGAAAGAGAGAGAAAAGGGCTGACCTACCCACGTCTGGCCCTGCCCACTGCTGCTTTCAATCACACCCACTGCTGAAATGTGGCCCTTGACAGATTACCTCTGAGGGAATGTGGCCCTTGACAGAAAAAAGGCTGCTTTCCCCTGTTATAGACCTTTTACACTCACACCTAGCTAGGGGTGACTTCTTGCAAGAATAGAATAAGGTGGTCCAACAAAATAAAGGTATCTGGTTAACACATATGAATTCTATGCACCGCGTTCATATTTTCAACCATAATGAATATTATGTGTAGATCATAGCAGAGTGAACAGTTATATGAAACTAGGCCAGAGCCTTGGGATCTCCAAGGCAAAAGTAACATACCGTAATAGGGAAAAGTATATTTAGGAAAACCAGGACATAAATGCAAGGATGTAACCTTATAAAAGAAACATAAGATACATCTTCATTAACGAATTACATGGAAAAGAAGAATATCAATATGATAGATTTTTTTAAAAAATAAATTTTACCTAGTGCAGCGCTTCTAGACAGCAAAGCTTCTCCTCCGCTTCTCTTCTTCTCATGCATAGCTAAGCACAACTAACAAACCGCCCATGGCAGGAGAATGATTCCTATGTGGAACAGGGATTGTTTGACCCAGGCCTTCACAACATGCGACCTACCAAGCCAAACACAGCCTCAGCCTGCGATGGGAGAATGAACAATGTTCGACCTTGCCAAAGTTCTCCATTTTCCACCTCAAATGCTTGTCTTGCCTCATTGTCATTGTCGCTCCAGAATGCAAATGTCTTAATTTTTTTCAAACAGGGAAAGTGTGCATTTTTGAACATGAAAAAATGCACACTTCCCCAAGCACCACAAATGTGCACACACACCCGCCCCCGCATAGGCTACAGAATGAAAATGCAGGGTTGGGGGGGGAATGTGAATTTTTGGAAGTGCTCACTTGAATAAGTGTGTGCCTTCAAACGCAAACACAAGCTCAGGTAATTGCAAAAATTTCCAGAGAATTACCCTTCTGCTTGTGTTCATGTTCAGGGTTGTGAATGGGACATGTCTGCATGATTTGCAAACAGGAACAAAAATATTGTACATCCCTATAAGAACCAGTGTACCGATGCTTGCCAGGGGCTAGATGGCCGCTTGTTATAGGGACAGGGGCAAAATTAGTTTGGTCTGCATTTTTATATGAACCAACCTAATTCACACTTCCCAAGCTAATATGTGAATCAGAAAGCAATTGTTCTTTGGCTTTTGCACTTCTCCAAACTTGGCAATGCAGTTTTCCCTCAAAAATGTGTATATCAGGGGAAAGAGTCTGCAAAAAGGCATTTATTGCAAATAAAAATAAAATGTGAACATTACAGAAGGTTGCATACAAAAATGATTTTTGTGTGTGCACAAATTGGGCACGAAAATGCATACACTTTTTTTGGTGGAGTTTGCAAAGTGATGTGCAAATACGGTGGAAAGAGCTTGTGCTTGAAAAAAATGCATACCTTGTAAAAAGCAAAACAGACAGTTTTGTCCATCCCTCCGTACCCTATTGTTGTACAGGCAGAAAAAAAACAAGTAGTGTTTTGCTGCCAATATCTGGCATCAAGCAAGCATTAGAAGGGTATAGTTGAGTTTGTCTTTTTTCCCCAAGAAAAATTGGCCCTTTTTTGCTCCTGCACTGCCAAATTTCAGTGGCAAATTTGTTGGAGCAGCAGCAGTGGAGGGCAGAAATGTGGCTGCCGGTGGGTTCTGGGGTAGGGGGGAGATGAAATTGGCTTCCAGATCCCTGGAACTTGCCCACCCCCACCCTAGTGGATCTTCATACATGGCTGGTGGACTGCGTCGAGCTTAGTGGGTTAATGGTTTCCCGTGGGTTTCTATATTACCTGCTCAACTTGTATTAGTGCGAGAGTTTTTGCAAGTTGAGCAAGTAACATGGCAGGGTCGGTTACAAACAAGCAAACATAGCAAACAAGCTACCAGCAGTAGCTACCCATGAGCACAAGTCTCAAAACAGTCACCATGATATATACCAGCCCTTTGTATGAGTAGTATGTGAACGCTTAAGGCAGTGTTCTCCAACCTTGGGCCCCCAGATGTTTTTGGCCTACAACTCCCAGCATGCCCCAGCCAGCCAAGGTTGGAGAACACTGCCTTAAGGTATTCTACCACAGACTTTTACAAAATTGGAATGTAAGATGGATGGATGGATGGATGCACGGCCAGCATCAAAGGTCGGCATGATCAGGCACCTGCCAAAGGCCCACACTCCAGCAGGAGCCCACTCTCAAGAGTCTCTGGAGTTGCTCCTCCTCTTCACGACTGCAACCTGCTTGTTCACCTGCCTCTCGCTTTGACCCGGACAACGGTGGCGGCGGTGAGAAGGAGCGGCAGTAGATCAAGCAGGGTGTATTTTGTGACATCCAGATCCATTCCATCTGTGCTTCATGCATTGTCAGTCTCTTTCGTTCCGTCTCATCCGCTCAGTGACAGGATCAGAGGTTTTGTACAAGAATTTCATCTGTTTGAAAATGCGCATTCAGCGCAAGTGCACACATCCCGCCCCCCCCCCCAAGTAAAAAAAAAAACTGGTCTGCAAGCCCGCAGAATCCACGTGACTCAGAAAAAGACGGTCCGCTGCAGAATCTGCATGTCGGATTCATAGAAATTCAAACTCATTTGAATCCACTGCAGATTTCTCTGACTTCACTAAGTAGATGCCGATTCCTACTGGCTCTCTGCCTGTCAAGCAAGCAAACGGTAGCTATGATGAAAGGAGGAGGAGCAAGGACAGCTGGTGGCAATGGTGGCGAGAAGATAGATTCACTGAAGGAGGAGAGTCTAGTGGTGGGCGATCCTCCCACCACCCGACTCGCGGCACACTCGGTGAGCGTTGCTGCTGCGCCTGCCAAGCCGGGCTGAAAGCGAGCGAGCGCCCACCGAAGATGCTCGCCGGACTTCTGGGTTCCCTCTGGAGTGCTTTTTACATAGAAAATGGTGTAAGATACCATTTCCGCATCTCCGCTTTTAGGAAGCAGGAGGGGCTAGACATAGTGCACAGATCGTGGCCGTTTTAAAAGTATCTTATGCCATTTTCTATTTTAAAAGTGCTCCAGAGAGAACCCGGAAGTTGCTTCCCCAGCTCGGCTTGGGAGAACGTGAGTCGAGCTGGGGAAACAGGTAGGTCGAACGGAGCTCAGGGGGTCAAGCCTGGTGAGTTCGCTGGACTTCCACACCCTGAATGAGATCCGCACACATCCCTAGAGGAGACCCATTGAGGATGTCTTGACCAAGGGCCCTCAAAAACCTGGAGCCAACAGTGTAATATGGAGACCAAATCTCAAATTCTGCCAGTAAAAACTGAGCTATTTTTATGGTTTTTCAGGAAAACAGATTGGCTTAATGAGCCCAAGCCCAGCCCATCACCAATAATCAATAATATCTGTACATTCAATATCATCAGATTTCTAAATGAATAGGTCCCCCATTTCTGCTTGTCATCTCTTTGTAATTCTGATTTTCTGATCTGATTTTCCAGTTGGAATTTTCCTTCCAGTTAGTCCCAATCTTGACAATGTGGTGCTGCCTAAGAGAAGCATATGTTTCTTCTTTTGCTTTTAATAGTTCTTTAGCACCTTGATAACCAGTGCCCAACTTAGCATCTGTAAGGGGAAAAGAGACAACACACACACACACACACACACACACACACACACACACACACACTCCTCACTGTGATTCAGTTAGGCAGCTTTGCTATCTCTCTCAGCAAAGAAGAAATGGCATGCAGTAATTTATATTCACAACCTACCATGTCCAGGTTACTACAGGTTGATGTATAATCATGAAGTCAATCTCACTATTGGACAGCACCCAAATTTTGCAAAAAGGAATGCTAGAGTTTGGAACCCGGGTATGTTATGCAATTATGCACCCTTGCAAGTTTTCTTCTCATGTTACATTATTTTAGAGCTGACCTGAAGCTGGTTTATTTACTATGCACCCATGCTCGCATGCTGTGAAGTTGCACCTCCCATATCATCAATGCTGTGGTAATCCTGGGGAGACACAAAGTTTGCCCATTGCACTGTCCAATGTCTCTCTCCCCCCCTGACATAATTTAACATCACCACATTTCTTCAGGATGCAGCCACAAGGATTACAGCCATCTTACAAAAATACATTGCTGGGCAGTATTCCCCACATTGCCTGGGTTGCACATCAGAAATGGCTGTGATTTTTGTGGTTGAGAACATCTATTGAAGAACTGAACTTGAAGGTAAACTGGGGGGGGGGGGAGATGATTTTGCACCCCACAAACTTCAATTTGCCCCTGACATTTCTGCTGAGTGATAGTTTGGCTCAGTAATTGTGTTGCACGGGGTTTGTTGCAGAGGAGGGTAGTGGGTGGGTGGGACCACGTCTAGCCCCTCCTGCTTCCTAACAGCTGATCAGGATTATTTTTGTTTTGCCTGTGATGCACAGGTAGCTGGACTGAGTACTCCCTTTTGTGTGCATGGTTTCCTCATCCAGCGAGGGATCTGCATGCAGAACCTGGATTCCATGTGTGTGTTGTCCCTAACTGGTTGGACTGGAACAATAAGCTTTCCAACTTACCGTGTTAGTCTTCAAGCTAGACACTTGATTGCTTGTGCGTAAACAGCTTGTTTTTTAAATCAGTCTGGGCTGAGATTCTTAGCATCCCAATTTCTTACCAATTAACAAATTCCACATTTGCACAACTTCACTCAATCGTAGCTTACACACAGCCAAGGGTATTATCATGTATTACATCAGCTAAAAATCTTCAGGAATAGGGCAAAAAGGAGCTAAGCCAGAAGAATCTAGGCTTGCCATTCTAGAGTCTCATCTTGCCCTGTACTTCAGCTACAAAGGTCCAATTAAACCAGGAAAAACAGTATGTTTTGTAGTGTAATCCTTAACATTGCCTTTTGAACTATACAATCAATCGTTTAATTAACACCGTCAAATTCCTTTCAGCTGAACCAAACCCAAACCCTAGCATTAAAAAAAATTAAAAAGAGAGCGAGAGATATCAAATGCTAAAGTGAGTTTTCTCTTGTGCTGTTTCTGTGTTCTTTGAAGGAGAAGTGCCTTTGTTCTACGAAATAAAGCCATACAATCCATATACAACTACTGAAGTCTTGTATGCCCTACCTTTCAATGAGTAAACCTTGGAGAACAAAGCAGAAGCCCTTCATCTTTCATCTGTCATAGGTTCTCAGAGAGACCCATGGTTGTGTGTGTGTGTGTGTGTGTGTGTGTGTGCGCGCGCGTGTTAATTATTATTACAGACAGCATTTCTAAAGGGTTGTTTTGAGCACACTCTAACATTTGGGCCATCAGCAGAAAATATAGTTTCACTGCCAATTCGCAATATTGGAGGGAACAATCTTATGGCCCCTAGACATTATCTGATGGGCCATAGGATACTTCAGATTCCCAGCTCCGAGGTCAGAGACAGCGCTTCAACCTCAGAGCAGGGAATTGAAACTCCGACACACACCCCTCGCAGCCAGCAAGTAAAGAACCCTGCCGGCTGCTCTCTGAGGTCAGGAAAGTGACTTTGGAGAGGGGTTAAAGGGGAAAGGGAGAGGGTGGTGAGGGGAGGAGACTGGGGCAACCAGGATACGAGGTATCCTGCAGCTACACCAGCCTCCTTCCCTCCCACCCTGAGATGCTCCAGCTAGACAAGCGAAAAAGCCCGTCTAGTGAAAACGCTGAGCAGGAGGAGCAGGGAGGCAAAGATCAGCTCTGCCACTCCTGCTCTGCATGGGATGCCTGTGAGTGAGCCCCCACATTCAGGGGCTTATGGGCCTCCCAACAGGATTGCACCCTAAATCTTTTAAAATACAGCACACATTTTGGGGAAGCTAAGTCAAAGAATGTGTGGGCCCCTCTGGATGCTGTTGGACTACAGCCCCCATCAGCCCCAGCCAGCATAGCCAATGGTGAGTGATGGCGGTGGTGGTTGCAGTCCAATGACATCTGGAGGCCCACATGTCCGCCATCCCTGCTTCCTCTCCTAAGGCAGGGGCTTGGACTACATTAGATTCACTGGGATTCCACCCTTCCAGGTTTTTTTTTTAATTCTTTGACTTTACCTTAAGTGGTAGAGGCTGTCGTTTTCTGCTCTGCATAATGCCACCCAGAAAGAGCGGCATTGGTCTTGTTTGTACAATTGCTTTCAGTCATGGTGGCTTATAAATAAATAAGCCACCGTGGTTTCTGGCATGGGCTGGGCACCTGCAGGTGCCCGTTCTGTAACTCAACCGCCACTTGTATTTTGTTGTGTCGTCATCGGAGCCTGGCGAGGGTGTGTTGTTGGCGTGGTTAACCCTAAAACAGCCCATGGGTCCTGGGTGGTTTATTAACCACGCCTTGCCGGGTTTGGATGATACAACAACCTACAAGTGGGGGTTGGGTTATGGAACGGGCACCCGTAGGTGCCCAGCATCTGCCACAAACCAAGGTGGCTTCTTCAAGCTGCCATGGCTGAAATGATCATCAGGCCAACCCACCCATTGTGTGTTATGTAACTGTCCCACGATTTGGCTCTGCCCTGTGCTATCATTTTGTGCCCCGTGCTGCCATTTTGAGATGAGCTCCACCCCGTGCTCCCATTTTAATGGTGGGCCTCAGTCATTTTCAGCCCTCTCTAGCAGGCCCTGGGGTAGAAACTTTGGGAACGCCTGCCTTGGACCCTCCTTCTACAAAATGAAGGTAGACACTCTGATCCAGGGAGGGTAGTACATGCTGAGAAGCAGGCTTGCACATGTGTGCGCGGCTGGGAATTGTGTGCGCAACTCAGGGCTACATATATGGTTCTGAGGCCAGATTGCTGAAACCCGGCCAGGTGCTGCACGGGGCCAAGCAAAATGCCCCCACCAATTTTGCAGCCTCATTTACCATAAAATGGGTGGGTGGGTGACATTTTGGTGATTTTAGGGGAGGGGAAATTTCAAAGGTTTGCCACAGCTCTAGCACCGCACACATGGCTCCCATTGCTGAATCAAGAACTATGTATAGAGACCTGTTCAAATGATTAGCGTTGTCCTCTTCCATCACTTGTTCAGAGAGCGGGAGGGGTGTGTGTGTGTGTGTGTGTGTGTGTGTGTGTGTGTCTGAATCCATTCATGTGATCAATCTGTTGCCAAGGAAAAAGGGCAGGTAGACTATATAAATGGTGTCCACTGGCATAGGCCTGTGCAAGTGTGGGTCTTGGTGGACTGGGACTCGTGAGATCCAGGTTCTAGTCCCCGCTCAGCCATGAAACTCACTGGGTGACTTTGGGCCAGTCACTGACTCTCAGCCTAACCTACCTCACAGGGTTGTTGTGAGGATAAAATGGAGAGGAGGAGGAGGATTATGTAAGCCGCCTTGGGTTCCTTGCAGGAAAAAAGGTGGGGTATAAATATAATAAATAAATAAATAAATAAATAAATTGGTGTGCCCTGAGGATCCAAGTGTGGTGGGGGTGCCAAAGGGGCCACTTGCAGATCACCCGCAAAGAAGACATACATCACCAAAGAAAGACCAAAGAGGACACCGATTTACATAAAACTGCATATGCTACTTAACACGTGTAGATGCGAGTTTAGAAATGATTATTGTAATTTAAATAGAAATGCAGCACATCTCCCCGTAGTGTGGATGACTGTGACCAGGTGACCTGTGTGCCTTGCTCAGTCTGCTGTCCAGGTGCTGCTGATGGGCAACTTCAAGACCCGGTTCTTCCTTCCGATGGTTCTTGATCTTTATACTACACTTGGGCTGGACAGCCCTTCAGATGGAGGACACCTTAAAAATTGAGGATCGTTCTCTGGCAGCCCTTCAAATAGAGGAATGCCCTGTGTAAAGAGGACACATGACCTCTTTATGACATGATCAGGGATGGCTGCTTCCCTTGGCTCTTTCCTTCTCAGCTGCTTCCCCTTGGCTCTAGTGGTGGGTGGCCACCACTGAGCCGGGCCAAAGGCAGACACGCACCGAGCCGCTCAGTGAGCTTCTGGGTTCCTGGCAGGCTGCTTCTTACGTAGAAAATGGCGTAAGATATGTTAAAAGCGGCCGCAATTTGCGTAACTTGCACAAATTGCAGCCATTTTCGGCATATTTTACAGGCCTTTTCTACTTAAAAAGCAGCCTGCAAGGAACCTGGAAGTCACTTCCCCAGCTCGGCCTGGGAGAACACAAGCCCAGCAAGTTCGGCGGACTTGCACTCCCCGAATGAAATCCTCTCACATCCCTACGTTGGCTCTTTGGCCTAGTTTCTGTTAACGTTTGGCACCAAGAAGCACATGGGTAGGACCAGCGATGCCTTTCCTTATCTTGTGATCATCACCCAGCCAGGAAGGAGAGCAGCTGCTTTGTGGTAAGGAACCTCATTGGCCTCACACACGTATTTCCTTAAACATTACTGGAGCAGCACAGGAAGAAGCAGCAGGGATGCTGCTCCCACACGGCCAGTGATGTCATGGTACATTTTGAAGTTTAGATGCTCAACATAACACTCCCCAGAGCCACACACACACCCAGGAGGAGTCTACAAATTAGGCAGCAGTGTTCTTGATCCATATCAACAAACCACATCTAGCAGTTTTTATCTCCACCAGGAGCAACTCTTTTGTAAAGCCTAACTGCCCATTCAAGAGCAACCCAAACATGCTTTGCATTAGGGAACAATACTTTGTTAATGGGAAAATTCATCCCCCTCCACCTACTGAAACAGTTGCAGCTAAGCACAGAGGGAACTGGGAATTCTGAGCATGGGAGGGGAGAATATATTGGCCAGGAGTAGTGGTGTATCCGAGAGTCTGGGGGGGGCTGAAAGCGGGCCGAAAGTGGCCCGCTCAGCCCCCCCGAGACTCCCGAGACTTACCTTCCCGCCCCTCGATCCATTGGTCCATGCTGCGCAGGCAGTGCGAGGTCCTGTCGTGTCACTTCCTGGCAGCCAGAAGATAAAGAAAAAAAGAGATAAAGAAAAAATTACGCTGCATTTTTAGCGTAAAAACCAGGGCAACCCGGTTTAAAACCGCCACAATTTGCTATTTCCGGCCATTTTAAGCCGGGTTGCCCTGGTTTTTATGCTAAAAACGCAGCGCGGGGTCCCGTCACATCACTTCCAGCTGCCAGGAAGTGACGCGACGGGATCCTGCGCTGCCAGCGAGGCGAATTGAGCGGCGGCTGTGTGTGTGCGCGCCTTGTGGGGGGGTGCTCACCAAGAACAAGGCGAGCACCCTCAAAGGTAGGTGTACATCCCTATCAGGAGTCCTCTTTTACAGAAGACAATCTTGTATTTGAAAAGCTGCCAGAGGACTGTCCTCTATTTTGTAGATGACCTCTATATGAAGGGCTGCCCTTTCCAAGTCCAGTTTAAATATTAAGAACCATCCAAAGGAAGAGCTGGTCCGAGAAGTTGCCCATCCACAGCACCTGGACAGCAGACTGAGCAAGGCACACACCGCTCACCTGGTCACAGTCTTCGCCACTACAGGAGATATATTTCTATTTAAATTATAATAATTGTTTCTAAATTTGCATCTACACATATAAATGAGCATATATGGAAATGTTATGCAGTCACTGTCCTCTTTTTTGGCGATTCACAAATTGCAGATGTGGGTGCCATGAGGGGTGGCAGATGACATCATCATCCCTGTTAATAATAAAGTGATAGCACTGTGTCCCAGGGAGCCTTGGCTCCACTACACCACCACAAATGGCTGCTGTTGATACACGAATTGGACTTTAAGCCTGAGCAGCTCTGAGACATGAAACGATTTCCTAAGCATGTCGCTCCTTACAGTGCTCTCTACTTGCAACATTACTGCAGGTGTCCTGTGGGGGCAGGGAGGAGATGTGTAGATGGTTCCACCTTGCAAACAAGAGGTTAAGTTGAGGGCCTTTTTGTCTCTCCTTTTAACTCCAGGATTCTTTTACATGAGAGCAGTGCCAGCTGAACTTCCCTGTATGTTGATTCCGGACTTTCCCAAATGTATTTTGCATGTCTTCGTCTCTAAATGGGTTCCCCCTCCCCCGCTGGGGGGGATGGTGAGGGGAAAGATCTCTTTGTATTCAGATGAGAGATACATAAGGCAGGGGCACCACCCACTTTCCTTATCTTTCCCTCTCTTATTAGGCTGGTCTTTGTTATTACAAAACAACATCGACAATTCGTTCTGTTTGCCGAGGTACAATGAAAACAGAGAGCCAGCTGTAACTTTCTTGAATGAGGGTGGCTTGGCACTGCAGCTCTGGAGCACGCTAGGAAAACTGTCGATACGGACAGCCCATGTGACTGCGAGAAGAGTTTTGTCTCCCTGCGTGCGCCCTTAAGTTTAATCAGAAGTTCCTAGCTGTTGAGTGTCTGCCTCTGGTTTTTCTTGGGTTGAAAAATGTTTTTGACACCCCTCCCTTGCCAGCGCCAAGTTTATCTGTGAAATGTACTTGTAGCATATATAAATCTGATCTCAGTGTACTCAGTTCCTTAAGAACTCCTCATTTCCAATTTTGCAAAATGTTGTAAACTAGCCTCCCCCTCCATACACACCCTGCTTCCCCTTCACTGGTTTGGCAAATCCAAGTGACCTTGGCATGTCTTCTTACAACACTCGATATCACGAAGCTTTATAAAACTCATATCTCAGAAGTGTCTGACATTACATTACAAGAGGATCTGTAAACCTCAGCAAGATGACAAATGTCTTTTTTAAACAACAGACCAAGACTTCATTTAAATTAGTAACATGGAGATTAGAGGAGCTCTCCCGGGCTGAGCGGCAGCTACGCCGGGACTCGAGGAATATCAGTCACATGAAAGCTGTTAAATCTGAGATGGAAAATAAATCAAGGAGCCTGTAAAAACTGTCAGCGGGTCAGGGAAGTTTATGAACTCTTGCTGTATCTCCTCGTAAATCATAGGAATAAGCTAAAACTGAGAAGAAAAATGTTCTCTTTTGTAATCTAATGCTGTCTGTTAAGGCAATAAAACTCAAATGAAATGCATGCATTGCAATTTTGAGTTGATACTTTACATTATTACCAAAGTGAAGGGAAGAGTCTCAAAGTTATAAAAGTGAGACGGATGAGAGGTGGGCCTTCATCTTTCCCAGTGGCCAGACCTGGATCTCCACAAACATATGCCCAGCAAAAGCCATGCTGAAGCACCTTTGTGATGCTAATAAACATCTACTTCTGACTTCAGTGTGGGACCTGTGAGTTTTGGTGCCTTTCCAGGCTCACTCTCAACGCCTCCTCTAAGGTGATGTTTCTCTAACCATTAAGAGGTGTGCAATCCAATTCAAGTTTAGACAGAATAAAGGCCTACAGCTCCCAGCATGCCCCAGCCAGTTATGCTGGCTGGGGCATGCTGGGAGCGGCAGGCCTTTTTTCTGTCTAAACTTGCATTGGATAGCACCTTAATTCTCTTACAGTCAACCAGGACTGGCCTTAAGCACTAGGGTTTCCTAGAAGAAATTTTATGTCCAGACTAAAAGTTCTGCTAATCACACATAGTATAGCTATACAGGATTCCCCCCCTTACTCTTGTGTAAGTGCACATGGCACCAATTCAGATCAGGACCATGGCACTCTGGGAGGTGGGGTTAAACCTTCCTCCCACCCATTTCCCCCTAAAATTCCACCCCATGCATGGAGGGTAAAAAAAAAGAGAGAAAGCCTCCATTGACTCAACTACACATGATTAACAGAACATTTCATTCAGCCCTTAAATCAGTGTTTCTCAACCTTGGGTCCCCAGATGTTTTTGGCCTACAACTCCCAGCATGCCCCAGCCAGCTATGCTGGCTGGGGCATGCTGGGAGTTGTAGGCCAAAAACATCTGGAGACCCAAGGTTGAGAAACACTGCCTTAAATGAAGATTGTCAGTTTTGGGACATGAGTGGCAGGCGCCCTTGACTAGAACACCAGGGCCAGGGGTGATGGAGGTGGATAGAGAACTGAGGCTACTTGAGCAAGGGTCAGATACTAGCAAGGTGTGGGAGGGCCAGAGGCAAGAGCAGAGTCCAGAGCAGGCCAAGGTCAGATACAAACAAGCAGGGCCAGACCAGAGGCAAAGGGCTAGTCAATCACTAGCAAAGTCAAATACTAGCAAGGCATGCAGGGCCAGAGGCATCACTGGAAACAGGCAAGGGTTGAGTATCAGCAAGGCATAACAGGACCAGAGGCAAAGGCATTGTCAGGAACAGGCACGGGTCAAGGATCAGCAAGGTATAGCAAGACTGGCAACAAGATGCAAAGGCACAATGCTGCTACCATGAAGACTCATGTTTCATAGATCATAGAGTTGGAAGGAGCCTACAAGGCTCCCCCTGCTCAATGCAGGCAACTAGAGGAGGGGTCTCCCATCCAAGTAATAACCAGGCCTGACCCTGCTTAGCTTTTCACACTCAGACAAGCTGAGCCAGTGTAAGCCACAGGTCTAGTGCTGTGGCAAAGCTGAGTAGGAACAGGAAGCCTTTTATAGGGCTTCCTGTGGGTCCAAGCTGGTCTTCATGAGTGGTCTGCTCTAGTCCTGCGAGCACCTACAAGTCCGGTGCTAGCCCTGCAATTTTTTTTGTGGGTGGCCTTGCCTGCCTTCTCCATCAGGCCACCAGGTGGAGCTGCAGCACTGAGTCAGCCAAGTGGATCCTGACAGATGTCACGTCCCCTCCCACGGCATTACTCCCAAACCTGTAGTCCCATCTTACATGTCTGACAGAGCTTGATAGAACTGTAAGCAGCAAGAAACTTAAAAAAAAAAACCACTTAAAAAAACCCTCTTCTACTGGAGCCTCTGGTGCATCTCCTCCTCTCCTAGAGAATGATCTGAAGTAGGGATGTCAGAGAAATCTGCAATGGACTCAAGCGAGTCTGTATTTCTCAGAGTCCACCCCACGGATTCTGCAGTGGACCAGCTTTCCCAGATCGCACAGGGTCCGCGGGGCTTCCGGGACCAATTTTTCTATTTTGCATATTTTTTTCACAAATTTAGCTGCAGAAAAATACACAAAATAATAATAATAATAATAATAATAATAATAATAATAATAATAATACCGATCACAAATGTGCAAATCCCACCATAGAATAAAGTGTGAAAATATGCATGAGGGGATTTGTGCATTTTTGGGGGTCAATTTGCACATTTTTGGGACTGTGAATTTGCAGAAATGCAAATTTGCACAAATATACACAAATGCATTTGTGCAAATTCTGAGTCCACAAATCCACAGTCCACAGCGGATGGTCGAGCAAAAGTCACCTGAAAATCTGCACATTGCCAGTGGAGCAGCTTTCTCTCCATTCACACAACCATAACTGGTGCTGGAGTATGCCAGCCTGGTCCTGAACACTGGCTGGATAGGGGACTACCTGGAAAACATTTGCAAGCTTCTCTGAGCTTTTCAGGAGAAGAGCAGGGGACAAGTGCGTAACCAGGACCGGTGCAAGGCAGTTTGGTGCCCTAGGCAAGATCAGATATTTAGCGCCCCCCCTTCCCACTTGAGAGCACTGTATTTTTTTTCAAGGTGTTTCTGGCGCCCCTTTTAGCCCTGCGCCCTAGTTGGCCTAATGGTAGCACCGGCCCTTGTGTGTAACAACAAGTCAATCCCATCCATTGCAGTAGCAAATGTTTTTCCCCTCCTTGGAAGCCACGAAATGGTTAGACCTACTTTCCTTCCTAACCATCAAAGCCTGTTTCCTTCCTTAATCTCTGACTGGGGTGCACACTTATGCATCGCCAAAAAAGCACACAAAGGGGGACAGCAAGCTGCATGACATTTGCATAGGATAATTTAGATGTATGGATGCAGATTTAGAAATCATTGCCATAACTTAAATAGAAGTACAATATATTTGTATTTTGAGGAAGTGAGGAAGATTGGCCAGGTGACCTGTGTGCCTGCTCAGTCTGCTGTCCAGGGGTTAACTGCCAACGGAGAACTTTAAGGCCCCCGCTGCTCTCCCTCCTTATGGTTCTTTGACTTTAAACTAGACTTTAACTGGACAGCCCATCAAATATAGGAGACCTTCAAATAGAGGATTGTCCTCTGACAGCTCTTCAAATAGAGGGCTGTTCTCTGGACACCCTGTCTCTGACCGTTCCCCATTTTGTGAGTCTACTGAGCTGACTCTAGGCTAGGAGTGGGTGAATATTTATTTATATTTATTTATTTATTTATTTATTTAGTATATTTGTTCACCGCCCATCAGCCAAAAGGCTCCCTGGGCGGTTTACAAAGAGAAATATGTCAGTTTTGCTTTCTCCCACATTCCAGACTTTCAAAATCTGGAGTTCTTTCTCTCTTGAATATGAAGAGAGAAACACCTTGCGAATTTGGGTAAATTCTTCTCAAAAATGAACTGAAAGGAAATTGCCATTCATTTGCACCAGCCAAATTCAATAGGTATAGCTATCATGGAGAAGACCATGGTGTACCTGCCAGCCATAGAGCTGTTAAAGCTGAGGAGCCTGTCAGAAAAAAGAGGCGGGAACCCTGATTCAGTATCACAAACATGGTTGCATGCACAGGGATTCAAGGTCAGACTTTTAAGAGCAAAGCACTCAAACTCCTGGGCCTGGATGGATGAACCTTTCAGTTTCAGTTTCTCCCATGGTTATTTTGGGTTTCTTTTAATCTCAGGTTCTTTTCATTCTGAATATGGAGAACTTTGCGAATTTTGATAAGTTCTTATCAAACCCAAACTAAAACAAAATTCTCACCCATCCCTCCTCTAGGTTCTGTCAGCCTTTGAAATGTGACAGTCGGTGTGTTATCTTTTTACCCTTAGTGGCTGATGTGTGTTTTGGGTGAGACTATACTACAGGATGGCCATGTGTCCAGCTTTACAGAGGACAGTCCTCTCTTTTTAAGGGCTCTCAGAGGACAGTATTCTACTTGCAGGCATCCTCTATTTGAAGAGCTGTCTTATCCAAGTCCAATTGAAAGATACAGAACATAACTGTGCAGTAGTCATAGTAGTTGCTTGGCTCTTTTACTGGAGTAAATAGACATTCTTTCAGGTGTTTCCATTACATAAAATTAATCTGAAAGTCTGGTTCAGATGAAGTTTCTATTCATCTCAGAAAGTTCTTTTTATCATCATCAATTTATAAAAAGAGATAAAGAAAAAAAGTGCCAATGTGATCTTATTTTAATATTAACAGCTATGAAAATATTCTTTGGTGCAAATGAAACATTTTGCTAGCCATCTGCAGATGAATACTCAGCCTTCTGATGTTGCATTAATTAACTCCTGAATAACTGTGATCTGTGAAAATTTGTAAAAATCTAGTTTGTCAACTCGATTCTCAATTGCCTGTGTACCTTGTTTTGTATTTCTTCCTAGTTTAAGTCTTGGATCCCATCTTTCCCTCATCTTACGACAGAAATCCCACCCATTTAAAGTGTATTTTAATATTTGTTTTTAAAAGAATATACAATTGTTATATTTTATCTGTGTATTTGTTCTTGTAAACCACCCTGGAAGTCTGCTGAAGGATGATATTTAAATAAAATAAATGAATAAATGGGTAAATTCTCAGGTTAACAGAAAACAGTTAAACAAAGCACCTCTACAAGCTCATGGGGAATTCTACAAATAGACTTACCCACATGCATTATAGCTGATATTCTCAGCAGCAGTTCCAAACTTCAATGGAAACATTAACATCAGGTGCTGAAGAACCTCTGGCCTGTGGGCCCAATGTGGACCTCCAGGCCTTTCAGTCTGGACCCCTGCACGTTTCCCAGGCCATGTCTCCTTGCTGATCCCACTCCAGGCTGTTGATATTGTTGACTCGGCTCCATCCCGCTCTGCACCCAATGACAAAACTGATGGAGGGAGCCCTGCATAAGTTGGGGAAGGAGAATACCTGGATGCAAAGGTCTTCTTGATGTTGCATATAGAAGAATGGTAAAAGTCACATCTGTAATTCTGCCTGCTTTGGGCTCTGCCCACACCCACTGCTGGTATGTGGTTCTTGACAGATTTCGACCGAGGTAACGCAGACCTCCACAGGGAAAGGTTACCCCACCCCGGTTTACAAGGAGGAGAAGTACCAACACTGCATTCTTTGCTGGGAAGTAGTCCATAAGAATGCATGTGGCCAAGCAGATGTCTCCAGGAATGCCACAAACAGAGGATGGATGCCCAGCTTCCCCCTGTTATTTTCCCTACAAGCATGGAACCTACAAAGGAGCTCTTTTCTTTGTAGTCGCTGTTTGATGCCACAAATAGTTAACATGGCAATATGGGTGGGGGGGGCGGGGAGGCAAGTTAATAAACTTGTGTTAGAGTTGCACATTTAGAAAGAAAATATGGTTAGAACTGCATGCTTGGGGAGAGAATGCATACAAAAATACATATTTAAAGACAGAGGAATGCAGGAAGGTGCCTTATACTGAATCAGGCCATTGGTCTGTCTAGTCCAGCATTATCAACACTGCCGTGCCTCCTCTGGAAGACTGTTTCCTGGAGGATGACTTGGAGTTCCTTGAGCCAAACATCATGGAGGAGCTGCCTGTGCTGAGGGACCTTGAGGCAGATCAGGGAGATCCTGGGACATTGGGAGAGATGGCTGTCGCACCTTCTGCCTCTTGGACTTGGAGGCAGACACCAAGTGGCCACCTAGACCGAGGTACCTAAAGGTGCCAGCTCAGCTGGCTGGCAGAGGCAGAAGAATAAGGACTCCTTGTGAGTAAAGGTATACTTGTGAGCAAGGCTCTTCTGATGGGTAGACCGTTCCTCAAGTTGCCTTGATGGCCTTCAGTTGTGCTCTGAGTGGGGCTCTGAAGCTTCAGGCAGTAAAAGCTTTCAGTTCTACGTGCAGAGTGCTGGATCAACATCAGTTCCCTGCCTTGCTTCTGTTAACTTTGCTCTTCTTTGTACATCCCTGTGTTTGGACTTTGGACTGCCCACTGAGCTTGCCTTTGGAACTGGCCCCAGTGAAAGCTCTGGGACTCTGTTCCAGTGCCACCATAAGCAGGACAGATGCTGCCTGGCAGCAATGGCTCTACAGGGTTCCAGACAGGAGTTTTTCTAGGTGTACCTGGAGATACCAGAGATTGAACCTGGGACCCTCAATCCCAGGCGCTCTACTACATTCTCCAGCAATCCTCCCATCCCACGGTGGCCTCTACCACACAGTAGCATTGCCCAGATTAAGCCATGTAACCCACATAATCCACACCACAATGTGTCCCAGTTAGTGCTCAATGGACAATTCACATACTGAAATGAAGAACTGAGGCTACTTATCAGCATCAGGCTCTGGAGAAACCAGGATGACTTACCGGCCCCCTTCCTTCCTAGCTCTCTTCGCAGCCACAAGATGGGCAGTAGGCACCAGGAACTTTCTTCCCTTTCATGCTTCTACACACATTACTTGCTAGATTGGGTGCCATATGCATAAAAAGGTTTCTAGATACATTGTTCCCACGACTGGGTCTCTGCATTTATCTCTTTTGTTTTATTGTACTTGTTATGATTCATAGCCACCTTGGGATCCTGTATGTGGAGGGAAAGGCAGGGCTGACATATTTTAATATCTAAGGCATTAAAAAAAAATGTGTTGTGTGAACCTCGTGTGCCGTGTCAAACAATGTTTTATTTATTTATTTATTTGTTATATTTATACCCCGCCTTTTTGCCTGCAAGGAACCCAAGGCGCTTACATAGTCCTCCTCCTCCTCTCCATTTTATCCTCACAACAACCCTGTGAGGTAGGTTAGGCTGAGAGGCAGTGACTGGCCCAAAGTCACCCAGTGAGTTTCATGGCCGAGCGGGGACTAGAACCTGGATCTCAGTCCTGGATCTCCTGAGTCTCAGTCCAACACTGGATCTCCTGAGTCTCAGTCCAACACTCTCACCACTATGCCACACTGGCTCTCAGTGTTAGGAGAGAGGGGTGTGGAAAGAGGGTGTCAAATTTTTTGAGTGCTTCTAGCCCTCCAGATATTGCTGAACTCCTATCCCCATTCCCCATTATCCCCAGCCAATTGTGAGGGATGATGGGGGTTGTGGTTCCACTACATCTAGAGGACCACAGTTAGCCCACCCCTGTTCTATACAGTCCACTCTCACAGCTTTTAGTACTGGCCATCTTTTGGGTGGCTTAGTGTACATGTGTTCAGCTGACTGCTGTTCGCACAAATCTATTCACATTTGCACACATCTCTGATTCAGGTAATAATGAGCACCCTCAAGTCTTGCCAAGAAAAGCCAATCAATGCTGGTTTCAGAAGAAACTGAGAACACACCGAACACATAAAGTTGTTCAATTGCATTCTGAATCTTATCCAGTTGGAAGAAATTCAGATTGGCAAATGGAGAGCCTAATTTTATGAACTGAATTATTATTTTTTTCATATTCTGCATGTTGAGATTTGCATACTTTGAACCACTTTGGACCACTGAAGCAGCTAGGCTAGCAATTCCCTTGTGTGGGAGGGCTTGATATAGAGCTGAACCAAACCAAAATAATTACCCCTTTGACTCTTTCAATATAAGCATGATAGTAATAATTAAAAAGTCAAGTTTCTAATACTGTTGCCTGTTTACTTTGCTTTCTTTACCATGCGGGTTCCCACAATTTCAACACCTCCCACTACTCTCTTGATTATGCTATACTTCTCTACGTGCAAGAAATGTCCAATTTTTTGAAACATTTATGGCTCTTTGCTTCAGAACCCGCTTCATGCCTGATTAATCTTGTATGTGAGTTGTCTGGTGAGTGCTAATTACTTACACTTCCTTCTGCAACTTGGAAAAACATGGTTTATACTTGCCCTCTAGACACAGACAGGACATCGGGATTGGGAAAGGCTATAAAACAGCTCTTCATCGGTTTCTCCTCATTGTTACTACCACACGACCTTAATAACATCACTTCCTCTTTGTGAGGGCCCGCACAGGCAGGTGTGCAGGTGCCCATGCTTTCCGTTTCCTCCAAAGTGCTCATCACAAAAATCTTCCATAACAAGCCCCAAGCAGTTCCCCCTGCCCTCACCACCACCGCCCAGAAATCAGACACTTCAGCTTTTATGACACCAGCCTTCTAGTTAAACATTTAGCCATCTGAAGCCCACCAGCCTGCCTCTCTAGCTTCCTCCCCCCACTCCCCGCCCCACACCGTATTCACTGGACGGAAATACTTGAACCAAGTTGTAATGATATTAAAGATGAATGAAGAGCATACAATATTTAAATCCCTGTCTGTGATCCTTGTTACAGAACAGTGTGATCTCAACACATTCTTTGCTGATGAAACTGAAAGGGGGATTTTCACATTTATTAACAGAAGAGTCAGGAAGAGCTGGTCTCACTGGGTGTGTGTGTGTTGTGTGCAGGGTGGGAAATTGAGCCCACAATATATTATTAAAGAGAAGGTTGATGGTGAACGTCCTCCCAATCTTAACTAATCATCCAGAAGCTCCACATAAATCTAACTGGATTTGCTCATTTCTCATTACAGGGTGGACCAGGTGTCCTGCATTACAGAGGACAGTCCTCTGTTTGAAGAGCTATCAGAGGATAGTCCTTCATTTGACGGTGTCCTCCTCTGTTTGATGGGCTGTCCAGTCCAAGTCTGGTTTAAACCATAAGGAAGGAGATCAGCAGCGGCCTCGAAGTTGCCCACCCACAGATAGCAGCACCTGGACAGCAGACAGAACAGACACACTCGTCACTGGTCAGTTTTCCCCTAATCTCCCCCCTGGTGAGATTATTGTGTTTCTATTTAAGTTATAGCAGTTATTTCTAGATTTGCACAGACACACACACACACACACACACACTAATGAATGCGAATGCTATGCAAATTGGTGTCCTCTTTTGTGATGATATTTAAGTGGCCACCCTACTTCTGTCTCTGTTCTGTTCTCACACCATTTCTAAGCTCCTTGGGGAACAGGGCTATATCTTTTGTTTCTCCTGCTTCTGCTTTACATCTGGAAAGTACCAGGTCTGGGAAGGGTGCTGGATAGTGACATGCACCTTGAGGATGAGGATGATGATCATGTGTAAAGTAGGGGTGGGTGATCCACTGGGACCCAACCCACCTGCAGTTCAGCGGATGCCACTACTGCGCCCGCCAAGTCAGGCCGAAAGCTAGTGCGTGCCATGCTGATCTCTAGACTTTTGGGTTCCCAGTGGGCCACTGTTTATGTAGAAAATGCCTTTAAGATACGTCAAGGGTGGCCACAATTTGCAGCCGCTTTGGGCATATTGTAAGACATTTTCTACATAAACAGCGGCCTGCCAGGAACCCGGAAGTCACTTCCCTGGCTCAGCTAGGGAGAACGTGAGTCGAGTTCGGGGGCGTTGAGCCTGGCTAGTTCACTGGATTTCCACCCCCCAAAATGAAAACCCCACACATCCCTAGTATAAAGTACTACTGCTAGTACTACTACTTATTTATTACATTTTAATCCCACCCTTTGTCAAAGGAAGTCTGAGCAGCATACATGGTTTCTCTCCCCCAACCCTAAATGTTATCCTCACAACTGATCTTATGCGGTAGATTATGATGGGAAAGAGTGACTGGGACAAGGTCATCCAGGAAGCTTCATGGCTGAACAGGGATTTGAACCTGAGGCCCCCCCAATGGTAGCCCAACACTTTACCCACTACATCATCCTGTCTTCTACTCCTACTATGACAACAACAATGACAACTACTGCTACCTCATAACAAAAGGCACAGTCTGCCCCCCCCCCATGGATGCAGCTGTGCATGCAGGAGTGGATTAGCTGGGGCCAACATGCTTATTTCCCTCCTCAGGTGGCCTGTGAGTGTGCACCAGTCATTCGTTTCCTTATCGGGATGCCCATGCACAGCTCTCATATCAACACACAGCAGATGTGGGGAAGCTCAGTCCCGGGGGCCAAATCCATCCTTCCCCAACCACCAATCATTTGCTGTTTTCCCAGCGTTTGTGCAGATTCCCCCCCCCGCATTTTTAAAGGCCAAAACACCTCTCCTGTGATTAGTTACCAGCAGCCAGGGCTTTAAGCCAACATTTGCTGGGTAGGGTTTTGTTTTGTTTTGTTGCCATTTTGGACCCACCCCTTTTGCCTTCAGCCCCACCCACCGAGTGGGGCTGGAATGTGGCCCCCGAGAGCTTCCCCGAAATTGAATTCGGTCCTCGGGCTGAAAGAGGTTCCCCAGCCCTGGCATGCAGCCATCCCTCCCCTTCCCTCTTCTCTCCTTACTTGAGTGCCTACTGAGACCTGGGGAGGAGAAGAATGGCTGTTCCTGGGAGATGTGCCTGGGCCTGCCGCTGAAATCAATGGCCAGTGTTCACATGTCCATATGTGTGCCCAAGGGCTAGTCAGGAAAGGAAGTGAAGGAAGTAGCCCGTGCTCATTCCCTAGCACTAAGCCTTATGCTACCCCTCTCTCCCATTGGCTCCAGGGTATGAAACACCCCCAATATGTTTTTTAAAAAAAAAAAAAAAAATCCTGTTATTATTTCAATCAGTGTTTGATTTATTTCCCTTTGTTTATTTGTTTCCCTAATTTAAAGTAAATTATCAAATGCATACACATTGATGTGAAAATGAGACTACATTTAAATCATTATTGAAAGCTCAGAACATCTGCGGACACCTGTTTACTACATTAAAGAACAAATCAGATGCCACTCTTCTACGACAATGGAAACTTAACTAGATGCAATAAGCCACAAGACATTTCTGTGATGTGGGCTCAATCTTTGGGACCAGGCAGGGGCTGATTGTCTGCCCCTTAACTCTCGCTGGATAGGAACTGCAGCTCAGGAAGGGAGGGGGACTGTAGCTCAGTGCACCTGCTTGGCATGCAGAAAGTCCCATGTTCAATCCCCAGCATCTCTGGGTAGGGAAGAAAATCTCCTGCCTGAAATCCTGGAGAGTCGCTGCCAGTCAGTGTTGACAATACTGAGCTAGATGGACCAATGGTCTGACTCTCTATAAGGCAGCTTCTTATGTTCCTATGGCAAACTCCAAGCAAAATATTATTCACTCCTGAGTAGATGAGATACAGGAAACACAAACTGGTTGGTTCATATTTCCTGTACTGTACTTCACCTCCCTGCTCCCAAATAGGTATGTTTTGCCTGGGGCATCTCATGTCAGGAGCTGCTGTGTTGTGCGGACAGCTGCCCTGTGTGTTGGGAAACCATTGAACTGTGGTTCAATGGCAGCTTCTCAGTGAAATGCCCTTAGGCCCTGCGAGAGCTTCCAGTTGAGCCTTGCTTGAGCAACAAGGTCTTTCTGAGCTGTGGGGTGTTCTTTCATTGAACTGTGGATGGCAGCTTCTCACTGAAATGCCCTTAGGCCTTGGATTGACTCTGCCCACCCAGACTGGCCATTGGATCCACCTAGACAGGAAGGAGTATTCAGGGGCTTCCTGTTCTTGTTGAGCCTTGCTTCTTGAGCAACAAGGTCTTTCTGAGCTGTGGTGTGTTCCTGTATCCTTCATTGTTCTTTGGTCCTGGCTTCTGGCTTGTTCCTTGATGCCTGACCCTGCTTAGCTTTCCACACTCGGACAATCTGCTGTGTTCCCTAGAGGACCAGCTCTGGGGAACAAACAAACAAACAAACATCAATTATGTTAGAAAGTTAGTGCTTTTCAAATTGTATTTCTGGGGTTGCTCAGTTGCAAAAAAATAAACATGAGAACTGGAAGTGATGGGTTTGGAGAACCTTCCCCCACCTCAACGCACCAAATTTGGGTTGATAATTCTCAGAGGAGAACTTGCAGCTCAGCCTTAATGAGACTTGTTTGCCCTGTAATGTGCAACCACAGAGGAGGGCTGACTGTGTAGCAGTGGTGTAGTGGAGTCAGGGCTTGCAGGGATGCAGCACCAGCGCTTTTTGATTGGCAGGGACGTTGGCGTCAGCAGCCAACCCTCCCAGACGTCCATGTTCCCTCTGAGTTTATCTGCAATTTTCACAGTGGTGCTGGGTGCGGGATGGATTACCTAGCAACAATATATTGTTTTGAGCTATTCTTATTGTAATGCAAGGTATTTTGTGGTGGCTTGCTCCTGGATGGGTAATTAAGACCTATCAGCTTTACAAAAGACCTGCTTCTGGTGGAGATGAAAATTGCTAGAACTGATTTGTTGACAATGGATCAACACAGCTGCCTGAATGTTTGGGCTCTCCTAGGGGGTGTGACTATATGGGGAATGTCATAATGAGCAGCTGCCCTTCAAAATTTACCACTATGCCACTGGTACGTGGCAGTCTCAGTATGCATGGGGAGCAGCATGGTCCAATGGCCCTGTGATCAGTGCTCTGCATGGATGTGTGCCCAGGGTGGAGCATGCCCCAGATTTCTCTGCAATGTGCAGCATTCCTGTGGGAGAAACAGAGGGGCTCCTTGACAGACAAATTGATGTAGAAATGGTTCCCTGGAGGATGCTGTAAGTTTGAAAAGTGAAACCAGCAAGAGAAGAAACACAATTAGTCCCTATCAATACCCTCATGGCATGATCAGCAACCATTTTTGACATGTTATTTAAAAAAAAAAAAAGTTCAAAAAAAAAGAAAAGAAAAGCTACTTGTCCAAATATGAACTCACACTGAATTTACCTTCTGCTCTTCAGAAGAATATAGATAACGGTGGCTTTGCTTTAGCAGAAAGCCCTCACACGAGTCAGGGCACCCTATTTTTGCCAATCCCCCTTACCAACTGCAGCTCTCCATGCCATATCCCATTCTATTCTGGAGAATATCCCAACCCTCAAGAGCAGCGTTGTGGGTTTCCCGTGGGCAGCTGGTTGGCCACTGTGTGAACAGAATGCTGGACTAGATGGACCCTTGGTCTGATCCAGCAGGCTCTTCTTATGTTCTTATGGGAGGGGACGGGAGGACTTAAGAAGGTATGGGGGGGATCAGTGAAAATCAGGTGCCATGACATGCACGAGTGAAAGCACTTTCTGCTAAGGCAAAGTCACCATTAAATAAAACCTGATATCGACTCTGCCCATTTCTGCTTTTTCCCCATATGGTACAATTATCACTATTTTCTGGTACCTGGTCCTAGTAAATCATTGTCTCTGTTTTGCCTTTCAGGACTGAGGAATTCTTTTGAAAAAAACAATAATAATTAGGATGTGCACATGTACAAGTGCACATGGACTGCACAACCCAACTATCTGTCTATTCAGATAGTTAATGTTGCTGAATGCATTTGAGTTACAACTGTTCTATAACAAGCACAACCAGTTCCTTCCTTCCTTTATTTTTGGCAGAAAGGCAGGATATAAATCAAATAAATAAATAAATAAATAAAGATTTCTATCCTGTCTGTCTGCTATACAGTGCCCAAAGCAGCTCACAACAACATGAAAACAAATTGAAATGATCATTTTAAACAATAGTCCATAAAAAACAAAAAAGCAAACAGAACTAGAAAGAGACGACAAATCAAACCACTGAAAAATGACAGTATGGTCAGCTTGTCAACAGTGGTGCAGCGAAGGCTGGACCTTTGGGCAAAAGTCCAGGCTAAGGGCCCCACAACTGACCAACCAGAGAGTGGCATCCGGGTTGGAGAAAACTTCATTTTCTCCCTGTAGTCATGATGGTGCTATGATTTAAGTGAGCTGAAAATGCAAAACTGCACATGCTTAGAGTATTTTTTTAATTAGGGTTGGGAAACATTTTAACATATAAGGAATGTGGAAGCAGTTGTAAAGCATGGAAGGGTGGTGGGAGGTTGGGAAAAGAGACATGTTAGTAGTTTGCTTCACCACTGAAATGATACATGTGGCCATCTAAAAGGGGTCATCATAAGACCATTAATTCCAGGGTCTAAAATTATCGAGTGGTACCACTGCTTACAAAATTAAATGATTGCCCACTTAAAAAGGTTATCCAATGAGGTTGAATGGGGAGAGATTCAGGACCGAGAAAAGGAATTCAAAGAGTGTGCAGTCAAACTATGGAATTTGCTACCACAAGATGTAGAGATGGCCACCAAATTGGATGCAGATTGGGCAAATTCATAGAGGATATGGCTATCAATGGCTACTAGTCCTCATAGCTATATGCTACAGGGGCAGTAGCAAGGTACCAAAAAGATCTGGGGCTCAGGCCCACAGGACCAAAAAATGCACAAATTTGCACATGCCAATTTACATGTGCTCTAAAGACTCTCCGTGTGTGTGTCTGTAAAGGAGCCTGTCTCCTAAGGACACCCCTAGTTGTAAAAAGGGATGTATAGACAGGGGAGAGGAATCATAGAATCAAGAAACACTAAGAGTTGACGGGGCCTAGCAAGGCCATCGAGTTCCAACCCCCTGCTGTCAATGCAGGCATCAGGTCAAAGCATCTCTGACAGATGGCTGTCGCCAGCTGCACCTGAATGGCCTCCAGACTGGGCGAGCCCGACCACCTCCCTAGGTAGTGATTCCATTGTTCTTATTGCTCTGACAGTCCGGAAATTTTTCCTGGGGTTTAGGTGGAATCTAGGTTCCTGTAACTGCGCCCATTATTCCTTTGTCCTGCAAACTGCGGAATTGAACGAGAAGAGATCTGTGGCCCCTCTCGTGTGTGACATCCCTCAAATACTGGAAGAGTGCGATCATATCTCCCCTCAGTCTCCTCTTCTGAAGGCTAAACCTGCCCAGTTCTTTCAGTCTCTCCTCATAGGGCCTTGTTTCCAGTCCCTTTATCATCCTTGCAAGGAGGGGGGCACAGGAGGAGGTGAAGCACATGTGGGCAAAAAGCCGGATAATCCAGGGGGATCAGATGCAACAGCGATCCTCAGGGCCCCTGTCCCTTGATTTCAGCAAGTGTCCATGGACAGCAGGGTGGTGGGGCAGATGGTCTCCCAGAAATTTGGGGCTCCAAATGAAAGATTCAGGGCTCCAGCCCTAGCGGGCCACCCCCAACACCGCCTTTGATATGCTACCTCCAGAATCAGAGGCAGCATCTCTGAGAATACCACTTGGTGGGAAACAGCAGCAGGAGGGGCCTATTTCCCTCATGTCCTGCTTGTGGGCTTCCTCACAGAGATGTGGGGGGCTACTGGACTGATAGGCCTTTGATCTCATCTAGCATGGATCTTCTATGTTTTTATGTCTTAAGAAGGCAGCAAAAAGACAGCAAGGTGGGAGCCAGACGGATCTCCCAGGGCTGGGAATTCCCCAATCTGGGCAGCGCTACAGAGAAGGCCCTCCCCAACGTTCTCACCACATGTGCCCTCCAAGGAAGGTGGGGGTATGCAAGAGAGAACATCTCCAAATCACCTCAAAGTGCAGACAGGCCACAGGGTCATATGGGAGGAGACAGTCCTATAGGTATTCCAGTCACAGGATGTTTAGGGCTTTCAAGTGAATACTTTGATTTGAGCTCTGAAAAGACTCACTCGCTGGTGCAATCAAAACAACAAATAAGTTGCATATTATTTATTTTTTATTAATAAATGTATATCCTGCCTTTCCCCCTCTTGCAAGGAACCCAAGGCAGCTTACATGGGTCATCTTCCACTTAATTTTATCCTCACATCAACCCTGTGAGGTAGGTTAAGCTGGGAGTCCGTGACTGGCCCAAAGTCACCCAGTGAGCTTCATGGCCAAGTGGAGACTAGAAACCAGATCTCCTGAGTCCCAGTCCAACGCTCTCACCACTATACCACACCAGCTCTCATGATACGATATGATATGATGATATGATATTAAACATTTTACAAGTGGGACATGCAAAAACAATGTTGCAGTGTGGAATGCTCCTACAGACTTAGGGGTGGGCGATCTGCCCAGAACTTGACTTGCAGCGCACGAGCCAAGCGCCGCCAAGTATAGCACGAGCACCAGCTGAGGCGCTCACCGGACTTCCGGGTCCCTGACACTATGTTGTTTAAATAGAAAATGGCATAAGATACGTTAAAAATGGTCGCGATTCGCACAAGTTGCACAAATCACAGCCATTTTTAACGTACCTTACGCTATTTTCTACGTAAACAACGTGGTGCCGGAACCCAGAAGTCGCTTTCCCAGCTCAGCTCGCGAGAACATGAGTTGAGCCGGAGAAAAGGTAGGGCGAGCGGAGCTCAGGGGTTTGAGCCCAGCAAGTTTGCTGGACTTCCACCCCCCAATCGAGCTCCTCCGCGCACATCCCTAGCTCCTGTCCAGAGCTCCAGCCGTCCCTTTTCCAAGGTGCTCCACTTCATCCACCCTGTCCCCCCATTTTCAGTGTTTGTGTTCTGTGGCCACTGAGCATGCTCAGTCTTTATTGGGTTCCTTTTGCGTTTCCGCCCTCCCCTCCCCCCCCCCCCCGGGCTTTTTCCTAAGTATTTTTTTGTACTTCTGCAATCTTTGGGGTTCTCCCAATCCTGCTGATTCCTCTCTCTTTTGCATGGGAGGTGCCTTTTTGTCTACATAAGGATCCACACTTGGAGAATGAGTTCAATATTAGTATACAGGACTAAACATTCTTCTTCCTCCTTCTCTTCTCCTCCTCCTCCTCCTCTTCATCAAACTTACAGTCAGTTTACTGACAGGGTTGTTTTAGAAGCAAGCCAGTGCTGAATAGACTATTGAAGAGTAAATCAAGACAGCATATGGTAGGTGGAAAAGAGCCTTCAGCAATGCATGTGTGTGTGTGTGTAGGGGGAAGCACCCACCCAGGCATTGATCCTTGGTGCAAAAATGGGTGTTCTAAAATGCGGGCAGCAGGTACGTATTCCCAGTGTTTTTCCAGCCAATCTGAGATCCTAAGTATGGACAGTGTTGGCCATACTTAGACTATTTACATTTTTGAAGGATTGACCAAAATAAATCACAAATCCTATCATTGAAACATGCCCAAGCCTCTTTGGTGATGTGTGGAAATTGGTTCTGTAAGATATTTCTGGTACGGATGTGCAGAACCACAACACGTGAGGAAAGATTCTAATTGTTATGAGTCTTCATGCTTCAGGGCATAATAATGTGATCACCAGATGTGCCCAGAAGAAATGTGTCTCTTAGGAATAATAGTGCAAAATTAGGTGCTTTGTAGCAGTCTGTTTATGGCTTTCTGTGATTCACCCAGCCCTGGATGGTTCTGAAAGCAAAATAACAGTGACAGTTTAAGAGATGGTTTGCATTTGCATCAGGAGCTGCTGAAGAGGAGATAGATTGTGGTCAGTGGCCAAGGTGGCAACCTAGAGCACAGTTATACACACGCAGATCCTATGGGCTTCTAAAATATGAAGAGTAAAAATTGCTGTACAATCAGAGGGAAAATTAATATAAACGATGAAAGGCACAATGCACGCAAACAAGAGGTATCTGCTATTTGTTTTCATTTATAACCCCCTCCCCATGTGAAATGCTGAGAGCAGCAACAATGTCGAGTTCATGCAGTAGTTGATTGCCTGCATCAGCAGTCAGTCAGACTAGATTACTTTTGATGTCCCTTCCACCCCTATCACTCGATATGACACCCCCCTCCCCAGTTTGAGATCAGTTAATGAGGATCTGCTGTGGGCATTAACTTATGTGGGTCCCAGGCTGGTCTCGACAAGAAACAGGGCCTTCTAGGTAGAGGCCCCAGAGCTCTGAAATATCCTTCTTCATGGTGTTCATCTCTCTCTCCCTTGCTATTTCCTAACTAAAGACTATTAGGGAAGGGGTCATTGCTCAGTGATCGAGCACATGCAGAAGGGTCAGCCGCTGGCATCTCCAGGCTTTTTTTTTAATGATCAGGTAGCAGGGGGAGGAAGCCCTCAACCTGAGACCCCCAAGAGCCACCCCCAATCTGAGTATACAGTACTGGCCTGGATGAACAAATTGTCTGACCTGTTATAAGGCAGCTTCCTATGTTCACCGTGGTATGCACATCCATTTTTGTTTCAGTGTGTGCCTTTGGGAATTAACCCACTTTCCTCTATTGTTAGTTTTGTATTATTTTTGGTAGAGTTCAGAGGTGGTAGAAAGGTCCTAGGACAGTGATGGCGAACCTATGGCACGGGTGCCACAGCTGGCACGCAGGGACCTCTCTGTGGGCACCCAAGCCATTGGTCACCAGATCGCGAAAAGACCGTCCCCTTCTGCAAAACACGAATGATCTTGTTCTTTCTCACAGTGTGGAACAGAATGATTTTATTCTAGAATTCCTGTTACAGAATTCTTTTCTACATTGTTATCACATTTAAAATATTTTGAAGAATGATGCACAGAGCATGGCTTGGATGTAAAGCCCTAACAGTTGATCCGAGTGCTGCATGTGTTGCTCTCAAACTAACCGAGTATGAGCCAAGGTTTGACAGATTATCAGCATGCATGCAATAGCATGCAATCACATTAATTGTGCAAAAGCATGCCCAGTGCAAACTTTTACCTAATGCAGTGTTTGCAGTCCAAGACATAAAGTGTTAAAAATGTGTTAAGCACATTTAGTTTTCTTGTTTATCTTGCTCATCCTAGTACAGGGTTGACTTTTACTTTTACTAATCCTGACACCTGTAGAAGCAGGGAAAGGACCCGGAGTAAAGCTTGCCCCATACAATTTCAGCCTGGCATATACAAGTTGAGAATCCCTTATCCCAAAATACATGTGCCTAATTATTTAAAAAGTTTATATAAATTCCCTTCAGGCTATGTGTACAATGTAGTACTATAATAATTTTTTGAGTTGATTTTTTTTCCAACAAAAAACTGTTTGTATCATTGAAAGCTCTGTTATTGTGTTTTTCTTTTAAGACAAAAAATGTTAATTAGTTCGGACAACTGTATGAGTTGTTTTTCTAAAACTAAAACCTCGGTATTCAGGTTTAATTGCAGTGTTGGCACTTTGAAATAAATAAGTTGGTTTTGTGTTGCAGTTTGGGACACTCGGGCTCAAAAAGGTTTGCCATCACTGTCCTAGGATCATAGGATCATAGAGTTGGAAGGGGCCTACAAGGCCATCGAGTCCAACCCCCTGCTCAGTGCAGGAAACTAGGGGAGGGGTCTCCCATCCAAGTAATAACCAGGCCTGACCCTGCTTAGCTTTCTGCGCTCAGACAAGCTGAGCCAGCGTGAGCCACAGGCCTGTGATCCTCCCCCATTTGCAATCTAAAATGGTGCAGTCCTCTAAAGTGGTGCATTCCCCTACATAAAGGAACTGATGCAAATAGAAAGTTAGCATTGTCTGGAGCTGTCTAGGCGAGAACCTTTCTCTCTGATCCACTGGGCTTTGTTCTGTTTGTAGGTCATTTTTACATGGGGAAATTGGCATCCTATGGAATTTTATTGTTTTTATGGAATTTCAATGGCATTTTAATACTGTTTTTATGTTTAACAGATGTTTTTACTGCATATTTATTTATTTAATTGATTGTTATTTTGTACGCCGCCTAGAGTAATAGTATATAGGCAAGATATAAATTGAATCATCATCATCATCATCATCATCATCATCATCATCATCATCATCATCCTGTACCTACAGCCAGACCTAAGAACAGTGCCCACGTCAGCCGCCATCCTGGTCAAGCGGCTGCTGAGAGCCAGCTAGCGCTAGTCCTCCCGGCAGCCACCCATCCTCCCCGGGCCCGTCTTTAACGGTCAGTGAATAGCTATGAGCCACCTGCCATTTTAAATTTCACGCAGAGCCCTGGAGTGATGCTGTTGCAAGGCACTGTGAGCAGTTAAAATGGCAGGTTGTCTCGCAGTGGCCCACCACTGTAGAGGGTGGTGCTGCTCCTTCTTGCTGTAGCCTGCCCGTAAAAGGACAGAAGAAGCATGAACTGGGGAGGGGCCCCAGCAGGCACTGGGGCGGCACGTTGCCACAGGCTCCCTTTAGGGTGGCCACGTGTCCTCTTTTACAGAGGAGGGTCCTCTGTTTGAAGAGGGCTGTCCTCTATTTTGAAGGGGCCCTCTCCTTGAAGGGCTGTCCAGTCCAAGTCCAGTTTAAAGATCAAGAACCACCAGAAGGAAGAGCTGGGCCTTGAAGTTGCCCATCAACAGCACCTGGACAGCAGACTGAGCAAGGCACGCAGGTCACCTTGTCACCTGGTCTTCCACAGTCACACTATGGTGAGATGTACTGTATTTCTATTTATTAAACTATAATACGTATTTCTAAATTTGCATCTATACAGCTAAATTGGCATATGCAAATTTTATGCAAATAGGTCTCCTCTTTTGTTCTCTCTTTTGGTGAAGCATGTCCTCCTTTTTAGTGATTCGCAACTAGCCATCGTACTAGCTCCCTTTGATCTTAGTGCCAGCCTTGCCTATGAAGCCTGGAAAGGAATAGGGAGTGCATTTGCAATGTTGTGTGTGTGTGTGGGGGGGGAATGATCTACGGCAACTTTTGGAAACTCAGATTGAGTCTGCAGGCCACCAGTCCCCAAGCCATATTCTTAAAAAAGCCAGATTTCTATATTATCGTGATCCATTTTTCAAGACGGCAAGCTCCCCAGTAGATTTCCAGCTGCAAAGCATCTTGGGTTTTAGAGAAAGTAGGATATAGACGAGAAGAATTGGAGCCACTACCCCGTGCCGTACATAATCCCTGCTTTTTCCACGAGAACAAATGGCTGGCATGGATGAACAAAGAGGAGCAAGGAGTCATTAAAAGATGCACGGGGGGTTATAAAACATCGTGGAGAAGGGGAAAGTGGACAGATTACAGAATTGAAGTTCGGTGCAATAAAACGATAAGGAAAGCAAATGCAAAGGAGGAAGAGAAGATTACACAGAAGGCTAAGGCAGATAATGGGCCAATGTTTGTGAGCACAGAAGGAGCATGAGGTCACCGAAGGAGACGGCAAGGTCGCTTAAGACACAACAAAGGTAATGTGCTGACACAAAGGATGTTTCTAAGATATATCTGTCCTGGATTCTGTGCCTCACTACAGACACAAAAGGAAGACATGGGACAGATGTTGGGAACAGACATACATTTCCCAAGTGGAAGGGGGGGGGTGTAGGAAAAAAGCACGAGGGAAAAGAAGTCAAGCTAACACCAGACCACCTTCTGACCTCCCAGAACCGGCAAACAGTTAGAGAATGAGATATTAATTGAGGGGAAACAATGTCTTATCATTATGCCAGCTGAACTGAGGGGCGAGGCAGGGAAAATGCTTTCATGGCTGACCATTATTGTTAACCCAGCAAGCAGAGCATTCTTCTGCCTTGCTGGCAGCTAACCGGCACACAGACTAAGCCATCTTATGCCAAATTGACATGAAAGACTGTCACTAACTTCTGAAACTGCTGTGGTGTGTCACTTTATACAATGCATTGTTTCCCTGCAATGCAGAAAAAGGGGAGAAAAACAATCGCCACTCAGGGCAGCCTAGAGAACCCAATAGTTGCTTCCAAAAGTACTGATTAGCATCAAAGATTCAGGCCAAACAATGCTAGAGATGTTACAGATTTTGTTAAATTCATTCTGTCTGCCTTTTGCAGATTGTCGGGCATTTTTGTTCCATTGTCCACTCACTGACGGAATCGGATTTTTCTCAATTTCCCATTCATGTTAGAAAATGCGCAAATGTGCAATTTCCAAAATGCGCATTTGCACAAAATGCGCGAATCCCCCCCCCAAAAACCCTCATTTTCATGCATTCGCCTATGGGAGGAAATGTGCACTTCCAGTTGGTGTTTTTCTTTCTTTCTGTATTTTTGTACCATTAAATTTGCGTACAATTCCAGAAGTAAAAAAACAACAACAACATAGTTCTCACGTCCACGGAATCCACATGACTTTGGAAAAAGCTGGCGTACTCTGGAATCCGTGGGTCGGAGTAATAGAAATCTGAACTCATCTTGGATGTGTTGTGGATTTCTGCAACATCCCTACATTCCTGATATATTTTTTTAAAAAATGCCCTACCACCTCCATTCCACGCTTTGCAACTGTTTCTACATCACTTCTTCTATGAAGCACACAACACACATTTTTAGCCCTGCCACCTCCAATCCATGCTTTACAACTGTTTCTACATTCCTGATATGTTAAAACAATAACAAGAGTGTTTGCCAACAGTGTTTAAAGAAAATAATAATAATACTCTGAGCATGTGTAGTTTTATTTATATATGTATGTATTTAATTAATTAATTAATTACTTAGCCCAAGCTCTCTGGGCAGTATACAACAATTCACAAAAACACTGGCTTCCCTGTGGCCCTGCTTCCCCTCACATCTCCCAGGGTGGTGGTGGTGGGGGCAGCCCAACTGGAGCAGGCCCTGATGTTGCCTTTGCCTGCTCCCGCCTCCTTCGCTCCTTCTTCTTTCCCACAGGGCCGTCGATGTCAGTTTTACATTTTAAAACTCCCCCGAATCATAGCACCACCTATTCCACTACAGGAATAAAATTGACTTTGCTTCTACTGCCCTGATGCCCTCATCGCCTGCCACTTTCTGGGTGGCAATTTGTGGGGGGCCAGACTGTGGGGCCCCAAACTTTGGTCCCAAGGTCCAGCTCTAGCTGCACAAATGAACCTATAATTACCTGGCTTGGAATATAAATATGGCAGACTTCCTATGTACACAAGAGTAGGTCCAGGATGTATATTTTATATTTGTGCGGGGGAAATGAAAGAGAGTGTTTTTAAACCTGGCTCAGTTCATTTTCTTTGATGAGTTTGTCCAAAGTAAGATCACCTCTTTTGTTTGCCTTTATTTTGAGCCATTTAATTTCCCCCCCATAAAGAAACAGCTGATAGATTAATGACATTTTGTGTTTCAACTCAGAAGTGTCAGCAAGATTTTTGTATGCTTATGTCATTCTCATCTGAAACAACAGAGTTCAGTCGAGATGCAGGGACTCGTGCCAAGTATTCTTGAGGACAGGCGGTCATGTGCCAGCGGCCACTTTTCTGCTAGGATACAGTATATATATATATATATATATATATATATACACACACACACACACACACGGGTTTAGGATGGTGGAAGACTAAATGTGTTCTAATAATAGGCGGATCACATGGAGACTAAGTCACCTACAACAAGTCTTAGTTTGTAGAGGTGAATCAAAGTGCTGGGAATTAAGGACATTTATTCTACTCAGTGACAGAATGTGAAAATAGGTGCAGGGAAAATTCATTTCATGTGATGAAGGAACGTCTAAACGATCACCACTTCAAGAAGAAAAAGATCTGCTGTGATGTTGGATGAATCTATCAGTTTCAGCTTCTCTTAAGGTGCAATCCTATGCCAGTTTAGACAGAAAAAAGACCTACAACTCCCAGCATGCCTCTGTCTAAACTGGCATAGGATTGCGCCATCAGGTTCTCATTTTTCCAGTGTTAAGTTTGGTCCATCCTGAACTTTGATCATTTTTTTAGACATTTGCATGAAAATTCATGAGAGCCAGTGTGGTGTAGTGGTTAGAGTGTTGGATTGGGACTCAGCTCAGGAGATCCAGGTTCTAGTCCCTGTTCGGCCACGAAACTCACTGGGTGACTTTGGGCCAGTCACGGACTCTCAGCCTAACCTACCTCACAGGGTTGTTGTGAGGATAAAATGGAGAGGAGGAGGAGGATTATGTAAGCCGCCTTGGGTTCCTTGCAGGAAAAAAGGCGGGGTATAAATATAATAAATAAATAAGCTCTTTTTTTCACTGAATACACACATTTTTGTACACAACTTTGCCTATGATACCCATTGTTGCAAGCAGGTTTTCTAACAGAATGCATTTTTCATCTTATTTCCATTAATACATTCATTTTTGTGAGTGCACTTTCCCTTAATATATGTCCGTGTGTACAAGCTACTTGATTGGAGAACTGTATTGGAAAATTTGGAGAAGTGTAAATTCCGGAGGATAACTTGAGTTTTGCGTATTGGTTCAAGAGTGAAAAATTAGGGAAGTTCACATTAAAATGCAAACCCAACAAAAAATTCCCCCCCACCCCCATCGTACATTTCAGATTCCCCTTTAAGCATCATCTGGTCAGGCAACATTCACATTTCTCTGCATCAAGTGGACAAATACCAATTCACACAGCTTCCCTGGGTTTTCAGTAGTGGTGTAGTGGAACCAGGGCTCACAGGGACACAGTACTGGCACTTTTTAAGGATCAGGGATGACGATGTCATCAACCACGCCCCCTCAGGCTTCACTGATCACTCTGCGCTTAGCTGCAGTCCTCACAGTAGCTGGGGGCAGGAAATGAATTTCCCCAGCAACAATATATTGGGCAGTATCCAATCCTGCTCGTCAATGTGCGGGTCCCACTGCTGCTTCTGTTCCACATGGGGCCAACCCCACCAATTCCGTTGTGCAAGCAGCCCACCACCACCTGTGCAACAACAGCAAATTAGCAGTTCTGGGTGCAAGCCCCTACAGTAGCGGAAACACTTGTTTCTCTAAGGCAGTGTTCTCCAAGCTTGGGTCCCCAGATGTGTTTGGCCTACAACTCCCAGCATGCCCCAGCCAGCATAGCTGGCTGGGGCATGCTGGGAGTTGTAGGCCAAACACATCTGGGGACCCAAGCTTGGAGAACACTGCTCTAAGGGGTTAGATCAGTGGAGTGCCCTTATGTGAACTCAGCCAGCCTGCTCTCTTACAGAAACAAGTGTTTCCACTGGTTTTGGGTTGCTCTCTGGAAGTGCTAGATTAAATCACTATTGCACCAGCAGTTGGGGTTTCATGTGCAATGGAACTGGCAGCGCACAAAAGAATTAGCAGGGGCATAAATGCCCCATTGGATACTGCCCATTGTACCCCGTTCCATCTGCCAGAGCCCATATCTCCTCCTCACCCACCGGCCATGCCCTCTTCCATGATACTCCATTCCATTCCTCCCTCTGCCCAGTTTTCCATTCCCCCTCCCAAAGCATCAGCATTCTGTGGGCATTGAGCATGGTCAGTGCTCACTGGGTGGGTTTGAGGGTCTCCCCCCCATCAGAGTTCTTTTCCCCCTAAAGATTTATTTGTACTTCTGCATGAGCAACGGCACTCACCGCCTGAACATCACAAATCAAGGGAATGATATTGAGTGGCCCTCGATGAAGACTAAATGTGGAACACGGTTTCTCTACAAGGGGTGAAAACAAACATGAGGTTAAGTGGTTTCATTTCAGCTCTAATTCAAAATGCACTTACCTGCGCAGCTTATTTGTGCACTTTGATGTCATATTGCCACACTTCTATTGTTGAACAAAGTCTTATTCTCCGAAAACATTTTCAGAACGTTCAGTGCATGCTACCCAAGTTGCCTCATCCAGTTCCCAAGCAGGACAGAGAGTATTTTGTCACTCAAAACAGGCAAAGGTGAAGGGGAGTTCCAGGATTAGGTAAACAAGTGGAACCTGCAAACAAACAAACAAACAAACAAGAAAACCCCATTGTAGTGTGAAGTGCTTATCTCCAGGATTCTAGACACTCCATTCAATCCTCCCTCCAGTTTTCCATCCCCCACCCACAACAGTCAATGAATCAGCATTCCATGATCACATTCACTCCTTTAAGGGTCCCCCCCCAAGACTTTTTCTACTTCTGTAGACCTTGACTTTTGCCCAAGCCAGCTGGTACCTCCTTCATGTGCGTGAGTGGTGCCATTTTGGCTACATGAGCGATGGCACTTGTCGCCTGAAGACTGGAAATAGAGGAAATGATTCCGAACATCCTAGCATGGCATGAAATAGGTACAGTCACATGTTATGGAACCTTAATTTTTCTTTTTCTTTTTTTAAATAGAAGCTGGGATTTAAGCTGTCCTAGAAAACCTTGCCAACTGAACAAGATTTGGGAAGAATTCTGTCCATGAAGCATGATGTTACTCATTCCGAAAGCATTTCTAGTTGTGGATTAAACTGGAGCTGAAATAAGCTCTCTCTCAGCAGCTAATTCAAATACAGACAGCTCACCACTTTGACATTCCTTCCTGGTTAGGTTCACAGGCAGGCAACCCTCTTGTCTGCTTTTCTGAGCATACTGATTGTCCTGTGCAATCAGATCTCAAGGAAGTGATTAATAAATACCAAAATCTGGTATAGCATTATTTACTAGATTCTATATAGATTCTTAACGTAAGGCTGCAACATATACCGATTCCTCCGACCCGATGCGTATTTCGACACAATGACTTTATAAGCACATCTTCAGAGGAAAGTTCCTCTGAAAATATAAACCACTAGAGGCCTCCTGATTACTTTAATTGATTTCATTTCCAGGAATACTGCAGTTTCCTAAAAAGTAGATCAGGCTTACAGAAGTAAACAGTTCACAATCTGCAGTGCCAGGTTGACAAAGAGCCCGGGTAGGAGGACTGGAATATGCCACAGCTGAAATAAAGAACAGAAGATCACTTGGAATTTCAGAGCTTAAAATACGTGTGTGTGTGTGTTTGTGTGTGTGTGTGTGTGTGTGTGTGTGTTTTGAGCGGGAAGCCATGGTGAATTATGTGTTTGCTGGATTTGTTTGCAACCTGGCTAAAGAAGAAACTACAATTCCAGCATGGTGCCAATATTCATATTAGTCATTTGAGGGCCCAAGGAAATCTAGCAAAAGACAGTGAAGCTGTCAATAAACCAGTCTTTAAACAAATCCACTTCCCTGTTTTGTTATTCTTGTGCTCTTTTGCCGCTCCCCCTTCAAATGTGCCTCACCACTCTTTTTAGACCAATATATTGCAGTTGACATCCTCTGAACAGACTGCTTGCCCGTGGTGTGGATTGCTATGGTTCTCCAACTCCCTCACACCCACCAATGATCACCTGAAAATTGTTGGGAGGTCTTGGCAGACCACCCAATAAACTATTTGTTGCTGTTCATCAAATCAAAACACATGGATCAGTCCTATTTTAATAACCTTAGAATGGTGTTCTCCAACCTTTGGGTCCCCAGATGTTTTTGGCCTACAACTCCCAGCATGCCCCAGCATGCTGGCTGGGGCATGCTGGGAGTTGTAGGCCAAAAACATCTGGGGACCCAAGGTTGGAGAACACTGCCTTAGAACATGGGCACCCACAGGAATTTTTCCAGTGGGGAGGGGGGCAAAGCTGCACAGCAGTTTGTGGCTGTAATTTGTGTGCATAGCACACATCGCTATGAACACACCTGGGCACTTTCCTTGTTTGTGCTGTTTGTTGCTTAGTGTCACCTTCCATGGGGTCTGGTGGCTCCAATGTCAGTGGGGCACTCCGGGTTTTAGTCTGAACTTTTAAGGAGCTATCCATGGTGCTGAACCCACTCTGGGGATAGGGGTGGGGTTCAGCACCATGGGTAGCTCCTTAAAAGTTCAGACTAAAACCCGGAGTGGATACACTGCCTCACTGACACCGGAATCACCAGCCTCCACTGGCCACATTCCATGACATTTAGAAGTCTATGCAGAGTAGTAGAAGGTCCTAGGAACTGAACAGCACTAATGCAGAAGAGCATGATATCCAAGAAGCATCATGAACTCCAACAAAACTGTATTTGGAGCGAGCGATAAACACACACACACACACACACACACACACCTAGAAACAAGATTTAAAAATGCAAATGCACAAACACAATACAGCTGTCTTAGGAATATCATACTGGATATTTTATGGCATCTCCACCATTATCAGAACATTGCCAACTGCCCATGACTTTCCTGGAATAAGTTCCTTTCATTTTGGAAATATTGGTGAACACTCTCTAGAGCAGCCTTCCCCAACCTGGTGCCCTCCAGATGTTTTGGACTACAACTCCCAACATTCTGGACCATTGGCAATGCTGGCTGGGGCTGATTCCAATGCATGGATTCCCACCCCCAGGTTTAATTTACTGACCTCCCCTGGCTGGGCCTCACCCATGTCGGGGGAACTGGAGAGTAGAGACAGATGGGTCAGGTGTGCACAGCATGAAGCTCTGTTGCTGCTCTCAGAGTGGAGTTATTTCCACGTGGAGGAGCCCGGTTGTGCTGCTGCCTGCTACTACCTCTTTGCCTTGTGAGCAGTGAAGGCCGGTGGCTGCAATGTCAGCGGAGCTGTGTACCTGCTCCGGATCTTACTCTGAACTCTTAAGGAACTATCCATGGTGCCAAACAAATGGGGGGGGTTAGGGTTCAGCACCATGGACAGCTCCTTCAAAGTTCAGAATAAAGTCTGGAGTGGATACACAGCCCCACTGACATTGGAGCCACCACGTAGGGATGGCTCGAAACTCGAAAATCCAGCTCGTTTCAGCTCGCTGGGGTTTTCCATTTGCATCCGTTCTGCTTCACCGGAAGAGGGCCAAGTTAGGTTATTTCACAGGCTTCCAGCGGTAAGATGATCCGAGAGTTGCACAAATTTTCCACGTGGTTCTTCATGCATTGGGCAAGATTTGCACAAATCTCCTCATGCCACATGCTTTCGGGGTGCCGTTTTGCACCAAAAATGGCACTTGACAATCACATGCCACAGTGAGATTTGTGCGAATTAGCCCCATTTCAGTCGCTGGAGGAAATTTGAACAAATTAGGAAATCTGTGCAGATTGGGGGAGATTTGCGCAAATCCCCTGTTTGAGCACCGCTCAGTTTGAGCAAGTTTCCTGTTCACGCAAAGCAAGCAGTGAACACAAACGCGAAGGGGAATCGGGCACAAGACAAGCAGCGAGATGATGTTCGGAGAATCCAAGCAATCCCAAACATCACGTGTTCGCCCATCCCTCTGCTGCAGTCATATGAGTTGGTCATCACATTCAGGATCCAGCTTCTGTCGCTTCTGAAGTAACAATGTCAGTGGGAGTGAAAACAGAATCCTGCATGTGATGTGACCAACTGCCCGGGAGCCCAGACACCCGCGGTCTTTCCGAGACTTCTCCCCTGCCCCCCAAGTCTACGAAGGGCCCAACGGTCATGAGAGTAGGCCCCACACCTGTCACTTTCAGAAAAGTTCTGGCAGGTCATATATATATATATATATATATATATATATATATATATATATATATTCCACTCTTGCCTCAGTGAGCTCATAAGTTCAACTTTTCCTTTCTCCCTCCCCACTCCCTCCCTTCCTATCCCTTTTTGTTTAGTTCGACCTTGGTCACTGATGACAAGGCTGCTTTCCCTGCCAAACCAATCAATAAGCTAAACAGAGAAAAGATGAGCATTTAGAATATGGGAAGCCAAACTCAAACACAGATAGGTTATCTGCCTAGCCCAGAGCAGACTTCTAAGCAAATATTTCATTAACAAATTTTTCATGGCAACTTGCATGTTAAAAAAAAAAATGGCAACGGCAGGCGAGAGAGAGAGAGAGAACAGTGAAGGGGATCGAATGAAAAAACTGGGCTGGAGTGGAGGCTTAGCTGTGGCACAGCCGTCTTTGGCTACCAGTACAGCTTGAGCTTCTATATGCGTTGCGGCTCTTTGGGCAAATGCTAAGCAATCAGGGTAAGAAGATGCTGCGCAAACAGTGCTTTGAAATCCAATTCTCCCCAGGAGCATCTTACCTTGTATTAGAGACAAGGAAGGAAAGCAAGAGAGTTAGCGGAGTGGGTGTTGCATCTACTTTGCATTTGTATAATTAAAAGGAAGGACTTTTTTGTGTAACTGCTGAAACCTTGGACAACGAACAAGGGCTTGCGTATATTTGCTGATAATAAAAAATTTCTGAGCCAGTTCGCCTTGTTCTGTTTCTGGGGGAAGGGCTGTAGCACCTGCATTGCATGCAGAAGGTCCCAGGTTCCATCCCCAGCAACTCCAGGAAGGATAGGAAGAGCTCGGCCCTATGGGGGTTACCCGTACCTATAGCCGGCTCGATGTTCTCAGCGGCTCATTCTTCTGTGGCGGCGGCAGCCCGATCTCGCTCTTCTGAGTGGCACGGAGCATTCTACGCGCCGCTTGAGCTGCCTCCGCAGGAGCCGCCGCAGGAGCCGCCGCAGGAGCCGCCGCCGCCGCAGGAGCTGCCGCCGGAGCCGCCGCCAGAACCGCCGCCGTCGTAACATCCTGCTGCTCCAGCGCGCTACTGGACCCCCACGCTATGTTTTTGGCAGGGGGAACCAGGGCAACAGGGCTTAAACAGCCCTGTTGCCCTGGTTTCCCCCACCAAAAACATAGCACGGGGGCCCAGCACGCCGGAGCAGGGTCCCATCGTGTCACTTCCACCGCGCCAGAAGTGACGCGACGGGACCAGCGCGGGCGGAGTGGCCCGCGCGGACAGCTCTCTGTGGATGGCGAGGAGGCAGCAGGTAGGCCAGCACTCGCCGCGGAGAGTCCACGCGGACACGAGCGGGCCCAGTTCGGGCCTCACCCATGCCCGCGCGGGCAAATGTTACATCCCTACTCAGCCCGAAACCCTGGAAAGCCGCTACCAGTCAGTGTGGACAATACTGGGCTAGATGGACCAAGTATCTGACTCAGTATAAGGCAGCTTCCTATGCTCCTATGACAGTGGTGGCAAACCTTTTTGAGCCCGAGTGCCCAAACTGCAACACAAAACCAACTTATTTATTTCAAAGTGCCAACACTGCAATTAAACCTGAATACTGGGGTTTTAGTTTAGTAAAAACAACTCATACAGTTGTCTGAACTAATTAACATCTTTTGTCTTAAAAGAAAAACACAATAACAGGGCTTTCAATGATACAAACAGTTTTTTATTGAAAAAAACATCAACTCAAATTTTTTAAATAGTACTACATTGATTTGTACACATAGCCTGAAGCTAATTTAGATACACTTTTTAAATAATTAGGCGCATGTATTTTTGGATAAGGGATTCTCAACTTGTAATATGATTATATGCCAGACTGAAATTGTATGGGGCAAGCTTTACTCTGGGTCCTTTCCCTGCTTCTACAGGTGTCGGATTAGTAAAAGTAAAAGTCAACCTGTACTAGGATGACCAAGATAAACAAGAAAACTAAACATGCTTAACACATTTTAAACAACCTTTATTCTTGGACTGCAAACACTGCATTAGGTAAAAGTTTGCATTGGGCATGCAATTTTTCAGGCTGTAGAAAGTTTATAGTTCTTATTTATGCTAAAAATGATTAGTGGTTTATAATTCATGTATAAATAAATGTAAATAAACGGGGAGGAAGGGAAGGAATCTGGAGGGGAGAGGAGAAGACTTCAAGTGTTTGGGGGAAAGAGAGGGGGGATTGTGATGAAGCCAGGGAGAATGTGGGGAAAGGGGGAGACCTCAAGCGTTTGGGGGGAAAGGGGGGGATTGTGAAGAAGCCAGGGAGAATGTGGGGAAAGGAGACCTCAAGCGTTTGGGGGAAAGAGAGGGGGGATTGTGATGAAGCCAGGGAGAATGTGGGGAAAGGAGACCTCAAGCGTTTGGGGGAAAGAGAGGGGGGATTGTGATGAAGCCAGGGAGAATGTGGGGAAAGGAGGAGCCCTCAAGCGTTTGGGGGAAAGGGGGGGATTGTGAAGAAGCCAGGGAGAATGTGGGGAAAGGAGACCTCAAGCGTTTGGGGGAAAGAGAGGGGGGATTGTGATGAAGCCAGGGAGAATGTGGGGAAAGGAGGAGACCTCAAGCGTTTGGGGGAAAGAGAGGGGGGATTGTGAAGAAGCCAGGGAGAATGTGCGGAAAGGAGAAGAAGGTGCTGGCTAGGAGGGAATGAGGCGGCTGGGGGGGCAAGAATGAGGCAGCTGGATGGGAACGTGCGGCAGGGATGTAATACGAGCCTTACCTGGGCTCGATGTTCTCCTCCGATCGTTCCTGCGGGGACGGCGGCCCGATCTCGCTCTTCTGAGCGGCACGGAGCGTTCTCCGCGCCGCTCAAGCTGCTGCTGCCGCCGCCACCGCCACCGCCACCCGTCGCTCTTCTGAGCGGCGCGGAGCGTTCTCCGCGCTGCTGAAGCCGCCGCTGCCGCCGCCTCTAGACCCGTCGCATCATGTCCTGCGTGCTGGATCCCCGCGCTCTGTTTTTTTTTGGGGGGGGGAACCAGGGCAACAGGGCTTAAACAGCCCTGTTGCCCTGGTCCCCCCCCCGCCGCCAAAAACAGAGCGTGGGGATCCAGCACGCAGGACATGACGCGACGGGCGGTGGATCCGGCGCGCAGGACATGACGCGACGGGCGGCGGCGGGTCCAGCGCGGCCGGCACGGCCAGCGCAGAGGCAGCAGGTAGGTCTGTCGGCCCCGCCCGCTGCGTCACAGCCTGAGCCCTGGCGCGCAGCATGACGCTGCCTCACGCCGCCGCTGGGGAGTGTTGGCGCCAGGCGGTGACTCTCATGGTGACCTTTGGCTCGCGTGTCAGCAGAGTGGTCCACACGTGCCACCTGTGGCACGCGTGCCATAGGTTCGCCATCACTGTCCTATGATGTGCTATGTACAACACAAATGTGTCATTTGGCTGGTCAATATTTTTCCCTATCCAACTAGTATTACTTGTTGCACACTTTCATTACCCCCTTGCTTGAATGAGTTCAGAGTGACCTACATGGTTGTCCCCTCTACGCATACTTTATCCTCACAACAGCTCTGTGAGGTAGGTTAGGCTATGAAATAGTGACTGACCCAACCAATTTCACCCGTTGCGCTTCATGGTTGAGTGGGGATTTGAACCTAAGTCTCCCTGGTCCTAGTCTGACACCCTAGCCACAACACCACACAAGTTTTACAGGTGTTTTTGTTTTGTATTGTTTTTTAAAGGTGCATTGTGACACCATCAGTATTGAAGTATTGAAGACTGAACAGAGAGCCAGCATGGCGTAGTGGTTAGAGTGTTGGACTGGAGCTCGGGAGATCCGGGTTCTAGTCCCCGCTCGGCCACGAAGCTCCCTGGGTGACTTTGGGCCAGTCACGGTCTCTCAGCCTAACCTACCTCACAGGGTTGTTGTGAGGATAAAATGGAGAGGAGGAGGAGGAGGATTATGTAAGCCGCCTTGGGTTCCTTGCAGGAAAAAAGGCAGGGTATAAATATAATAAATAAATAAATAAATAAATAAACAGTCATTACACTCCAGATACTGCCAGGCTCTATTCCTGACCCACTTGGTTCCCCTGTGATTCATTCCTTACCTGCCAGGCCTTCTGCCCTGGTACTGCAAAGACTTTGGGTCCTCCGGCCCACAATTGGCCAGTATTTTTGAGATCAGAAGCTGGAAAGCCTACATGCGGCATGCCACAGAATGATACAACTATGTTATGAGTTGCGAACTCTGAAGCGGGAGGTGAGAAGGCTAGAGCGCCGATAGCATAAATCCCGCTCCGAAGACGATCGAACACAGGTTAGAGCTGCATCTTCAGCCTACCAGGTGGCGGTGAAGGCAGCAAAAAAGAATTTATATGCTGCCTTAGTCGCGTCTGCCGAGTGCTGCCCCAGGAGGCTGTTCCAAGTGGTTTGGAACCTGGTCAGTCCAGTTGCTCCAGATCCGATGGAACAATCCAAAGCCTCCTGTGAGGCTTTAGCACAGCACTTTGCAGATAAAATGGATCGGATTAGGAGTGGGGATTCGCACGTCGTGGATACAGGAAGTGAGCGGGAGGAGGCCAATGGTAGACTAGTCTTGTGGGATCGGTTCCAACCTCTTCCTTCTGATGAAGTGGACACGGTGCTTTCATCTGTGAAGCCAACCACCTGCTTGCTTGATCCTTACCCGTCCTGGCTCGTTATGAGCTGCAGGGAGAGACTGGGTGAAGGGATCAGGGCGGTGGTGAATGCCTCCCTCGATGAGGGAGTGATCCCATCAGCCCTTAAGGAGGCTGCAGTAAGACCACTTTTAAAGAAGTCCTCCTTGGATCCCCAAGATCTGAACAACTTTCGCCCAGTCTCCAATTTGTCATTACTGGGCAAGGTGATTGAGCAAGTGGTGGGGGCTCAGTTGAAGGCACACTTGGATGAAGCCGATTATTTAGATCCATGAGTTGGGCTTCAGGCCTGGACATGGGACAGAAACAGCCTTGGTCACCTTAGTGCAGTGATGGCGAACCTTTTTGAGCCCAGTGCCCAAACTGCAACACAAAACCAACTTATTTATTTCAAAGTGCCTTAAATTTGGCAGGAAGGAGGAGGGGGCAGTAGCTAATCGCGCCCCGCTCTGTCTCAGGGCATGGCTCTTCACCGGGAGCGCAAAGATTCGGGCGCGTGCGTGCTGTGCTTCTGAGCTGTCTGTTCAGTTAGAAAGAGGGCTGGGAGCCTGCGCAGTCCGCTTCTGGGGGTGGAGATGCTGGAGTGTGCCTGCCTGTGGAGGCCAGCGAGGAATGAGTGGAGAGGAGTTACTATGGAAACCCGACGCTGAATGCAGAAGGGGACGGTCTTTTCGCGATCTGGCGACCAATGACTCGAGTGCCCACAGAGAGGTCCCTGCGTGCCAGCTGAGGCACGCGTGCCATAGGTTCGCCATCACTGCCTTAGTGGATGATATGAGGAGGGCCTTGGATAGGGGCGAATGCTCCTTACTAGTCCTCTTCGATCTCTCAGCGGCTTTTGATACCGTTGACCATGGTATCCTCCTGGACCACCTGGAGGGGTTGGGTATTGGAGGCACTGTATTGCAGTGGTTACAGTCCTTCCTCTCTGGAAGGTACCAGAGGGTAGTTCTTGGGGAGGAGGTTTCGGACCCTCGGCTGTTCACTTGTGGGGTGCCGCAGGGTTCCATCCTCTCCCTGATGCTATTCAACATCTATCTAAAGCCGCTGGGGGCTATCATCAGGAGGTTTGGGGTGCGATGTCATCAATAAGCGGATGACACGCAGCTCTACCTCTCTTTCAAGTCCTCAGCGAGGTTGGCTGTTGAGACCCTGTCCAAGTGCTTGGAGGCAGTGGCTGGCTGGATGGGAAGGAACATGTTGAAACTGAATCCTGACAAGACGGAGGTACTTCTGGTGGGAGACAAGGGGAAGTTAGGGGATGTTGACCTGGTGCTGAATGGGGTACATCTTCCCCTGAAGGACCAGGTCCGCAGCTTGGGGGTCATTCTAGACTCCCAGCTGTCCATGGAGGCTCAGGTGGCAGCTGTGAGCCGGGCAGCGCTGTATCAACTCGATCTGATACGGCAGCTGCGCCCCTACCTTCCTAATCACCTGCTCCCATCAGTGGTTCATGGCTTGGTCTCCTCTCGCCTAGACTACTGTAATGCGCTCTACGTGGGGTTACCCTGGAAGACGGTTCGGAAGCTTCAGCTGGTACAGAACGCGGCGGCTCGCCTGATTAAGGGCATCCGCCGGTGTGATCACATCACGCCAGTGCTTAAGGAGTTGCACTGACTACCAGTTGCTTGCCGAGCCGAATTCAAGGTGTTGGTTTTGACCTTTAAAACTCTATATGGCTCCGGCCCATTTTATCTCAAGGAGCGCCCTCAGCAACATCAAGTAGGTCTGCCACGGACAGCCTTCTCCTTGTCCCATCAGCCAGAGCAGTCTTCTCTGTGGCGGCCCCCCAAGTTATGGAACTCCCTCCCTAGTGACCTTCACCATGCCCCCTCCATGATGAGCTTCCGCCGCGCATTAAGAACATGGTATTTCAGGCGGGAATATGGGGTGGGTTAGGATTTTAAAAGAATTTTTTATACTGTTTTAATTATCATGTTTTATTGTATTGTTTTAATTGTACATCACCCAGGGTGGCCGGGTGACCGGCCAGATGGGCGATTAACAAATATAATAAAATAAAATAAATAAAATGAGTAGAAGTCATCTAACTGGCAGCCACTGAAGGGGTCAAGGCTCCACTTGTTAAGTGCTTTGTACCAAAGCATGCCTTCAAAAACACTTCCTCCTCCAAGGACCTGCCTGAGTACTCCGCTCTTCACTACAGACACCTTCCTCGGCAACTGGAGGTGGGGCACGTGGGCACAAGACAGAGGCCCTTCTTGGTTATGGTGCCCAGATTGCAGAACAGCTTGCCAAGGAAGGTGCCCTCTTGGCCCCCTCATTTCCTCCCTTTTGCCAGGGGGTGAAGAACAAGGGTGGCCACTTACGAATTGCCAAAAAATAGAAAATGCATCACCAGAAAAGAGGACAAAAGAGGATAGCGATCTGCATAAAATGTGTTTATTTATTTATTATTACATTTATATCTGGCTTGTTTTCCTCTTTCAAGGAACCCAAGGTGGCTTACTTGGTCCTCCTACTCTACATTTTATCCTCACAACATCCCTGTGAGGTAGGGTACATTGAGAGCCAGTGACTGGCCCAAAGTCACCCAGTGAGCATCATGGCCAAGTGGGGACTAGAATCCAGATCTCCAAAGTTCCAGTCCAACACTCTAACCACTACACCACACTGGCTTTATATGCTAATTTATAAATATAGATGCAAATTTAGAAACAATTATTATAATTTAAATAGAAATACAGTACATCTCACCATAGTGGGGAAGACTATGACCAGGTGACCTGCGTGCCTGCCTGTTCAGTCTACTGCCCAGATGCGAACTGTTAATGGTCAACAGACTAGTTATTACAGTTCTTTCTCTTTAAACTGGACTTGGACTGGACAACCGTTTCAATATGGGACACCTTTAAATAGAGGACAGTCCTCTGGCAGCCCTTCACCATTTTATTCCAGCAAATACCCTCTTAATTTGGCTTCTGATATTTTAACTCAGGGATCCCCAACCTTTTCAGACCTGTGGGCACATTTGGGAATCTGAGAAAATGATGTAGGCATCACCACAAAATGCCTAAAAGGGGATCGCTGTTGTATCTATGGATCGTAGACTGTGTCTTATTAAGCAAAAACTTTTGTTTTGTGTCTTTCGGACACCACAACATCTCTTTAATAAGGGATTGTCTAATTCAGTTAATTGCTGGCAGTGCAATACAGTTAATGTTTCTTTTAAACATCTGTTTTGGCAATGTCTAGTAGTTGCTTCTTTTTTGGGAGGAGATTATTACACAGATAAATTTTGTACTTGAACAGTCTTTAATATTCACTGATATACAGGCTCTTTTAAATTATTTAGCTGTTTCATGGAAATTAACAAATGGAAGGGGAAATGGATTCTGTGTGTCCTTCTGACAGCTAAAAGACTGATATTACAACACTGGAAGGATAAACACTCACATCCTATAATGCAATGGATTGGGAACCTTACAATGCTTTCAATATATGAACAAAGTGGCATATATACACAAACTTAAAATGGATACTTATTTGGATATTTGGTCCACTTATGTTGAAGCCTATCTTTAATTGCTAGAAAGTTGTATGCATTTCATACAAATCCATGTACATATATTAAAAGGAATGGAAAAAATGAATAGGGTTTTTTGTTTTTTTTTTAAATTGAGTGCCTGTGGGCACCACGTTGGACACCCCTTTGTGGGCACCATTGGAGGTGCCTGCAGATGCCATGACACCCGCAGGTGCTGCATTGGGGACTCCTGTTTTAACTGCTGGGTTTGTTGCAGTTGTTGTTTTACAGGTGATTGTTGTTGGCATGTATTGATATTTTTGTATTTTATGATCTGTAGTTGCTCTTTTATTGTGAGTCACCTTGAGTACACTTTGGTGTAGAAAGACAGGGTAAAAGTTATTTAAGCAAAAATAAGCAAAATAATGTTACTCACAGGCTAGGTGGAAACAAACCATCATGCAGATGCTGTTTTCAGTGGCATTCCAGCAGAAACTGTAACATGGGCTTTTGCTTGTGGTCAGTTATACCAGCCCACAATAGCTTGTCTACCTGAATTGCACTAGCTTTTCCCTCCTGTTTTGCAGAAGCAACTCCCTACATGAAAATGAAGTGGTAAAATCACAACATGCAGCCTTTTACAATATCAGAAACAAACATATAAATCATACTTTATTGCCTTTTATTTCAGTTTCCATTTGTGGGCATTTAGGAATAAGAAGAGGCAATTATTTGTGGCCTCTCAGGACCAGGTTTTGGTAAATTTTGTTGGCTCTAAGGTGGCCACCAAATTGTATTCCAATTCCAGTTTAGTATTTGTTCTGCCAAGTTTGGCATTCTGTAATAAAGAGTGTTCTGGATTCTGGGTACATGCATCTGGGTTTGTGTGCTCCCAGACAGTTGGTCATGCAATCACAATTATGGGTGCCTGGTGGCTGATTCTGAAGTGTGGAAGAGAAGTAAATCAGGGACTATAATTTAGCAAATCTTCAACTGATCAACATGTGATCAGATCTCATGGGGATCTCATGAGAGTGTACATGTCAAGATAAAGTTGTATTATAAATATCAATCCATTCATTCACACTGGCAAACCATTGTAAACAACCATCTATATTAGGTCAGAATTATGCCCATATTACAGATGGAGGGGCTGATGCGAACAGACAGTGGCTAGCTCTAAGGTCATCCAGTGAGTTCATGTGGATGGGATGTGATTTGAATGAGGGACTTGTTACACATGATGACTGCACTGCAGCTAGGGGGATTTTGAGCAGGAAAATGGCAGGAAGGGAAAGGGTTGAGTTGCTCTTCCTACTCTGAATTGCAGTTTCCAAGGCTGTTCTTAATGGTGGGGAGTTGAAGGAAGGAATGATGCAATACCATGTCATGGATAGTTTGGCTATGAACTTTCCTTCTCCCTTCCTGGTGTTCCAGAGTTAAACCCAGAAGTCTTCAATTAATTGTACTTTCCTATTTATTTATTTATTTATTTATTTATTTATTTATATTTTATTATATTTTTAAATCGCCCATTTGGCTGGTCACCCAGCCACCCTGGGCGATGTACAATCATGGTAAAATACAATAAAACACCATTAAAACACCATTAAAACACAATTAACACACAATTAAAACAATATCAGTGTTTTAAAAAATCCTAACCCACCCCATATTCCCGCCTGAAAAGCCATGTTTTTAGTGAGAGGCGGAAGTTCATCAGGGAGGGGGTATGGCAAAGGTCGCTGGGGAGGGAGTTCCATAACTTGGGGGCCGCCACAGAGAAGGCCCACTTCCTAGTCCCCACCAGCCTGGCTGCTCTGGCTGATGGGACAAGGAGAAGGCCGTCCGTGGCAGACCTTGTTGAGCAGCCTACTTGATGCTGCTGGAGGCGCTCCTTGAGATAAGCTGGGCCGGAGCCGTATAGGGTTTTAAAGGTCAAAACCAACACCTTGAATTCGGCCTGGCAAGCAACTGGTAGCCAGTGCAACTCCTTGAGCACCGGAGTGATGTGATCTCGCTGGCAGCTGCCTTTAACCAGGCGAGCCGCTGCATTCTGTACCAGCTGTAGCTTCTGAACCGTCTTCCAGGGTAACCCCACGTAGAGCGCATTACAGTAGTCTAGGCGAGAGGAGACCTATTTATTGTATTATATTTTTAAATATAGGCAAGAGGAGACCTATTTATTTTATTATATTTTATTTATATATTTAATTTGAACTATGAAACTATGTTTACCAGGTGTGTGTGTGTGTGTGTGTGTGTATGCTAAAATATCTTAAATATGGGTCATATTTTATTATTCCCTAGTTGTTTGCTAATATATTGTTTATGAATTTTGTAACTTTTACTAATTGTATTGGTATTTTCTTAAGTATTAAATTAAGTTTTACAGGTTTATTGTAGTATTTTTGCTCGATCGTTTGTTTGTTTTTTAATGGGGTGTCTTTTGAAATTATTGTATTTGTTTTTGTATGGTTGGCTACTTTGAGCTTCGTTTTGGAGGGGGAAATGTGGTACAAATAAACTGAATGAATGCATGAAAGAAAGCTTCAGAACAAGCCAGGATCTTAAACCATCTTTAAACTGTGGTTTAAGATCCTGCTGGCTTGTTCCAAATTTGGTGCAGATGAAATGGGAAGGTATGATTGATTAAAGACTTCCTGGCTTGTTGCAGCATGCCAAAAAGGGAGGAGGGAAGTGGTGGCCCAAGGACAGAGTGCATGGGCAAAACATTCTTGCTAATCTGGGCTTAATAAGTCAAGATATGATTGTCCGAAATAGCCACACTCTTGCCCACTTTACTACACTACTTCCTACACTGCACTAGAAGGCTCTCCCATTCAGGTTATAGTGTGATAACTGTAATTGCCAATCCATATGATTAATGTAATGTGTGAGCTCACACAATGAGAGGGGAAGGAAGGTGCAGGAGATTTCCTGGAGCCCACCTCTCTATGGCATTAGGCATGACTTGGATGCTAGTTTCAAGTTCCTGTAGAGCAGTTTATTGGCTACTAGAATGGAAACCATAAAGCTATAATCTGGCTGGTAGGAACCACTGGCTCTGATCTTACTAAAATTAGTCATGCCTCCATTCCACTGAAATCAATGAACACTGACTAATTCAGAGACCACTGATTTCAGTGGGAGGTACATATGACTATGACCTTGTAAGATGAAAGCAACACTGGCTGGGATTAGACTGGGAAGCAGTGGTGAGCAGTGAGGTGATCCACCTGTGTGAGAGCTTGCAATCTGGTCAGCAACTGGATGCTTGGATAGTGCTGGTGGAGGGGTCCCCTACTTCTACCATTATCTCCCAGTGACAGGGAAGGGATTCCCCTCTCTTAGTCCCCCCACAGTGGCTACTGGCAGTTCTAACTAGCAAATTGACTCACTAGCCACCTCTTGTAGTTCCAAGATTCCTTCTTTGAGTAGGGGGTTGGACTAGATGACTTACAGTATATTTCATACAATTAAAATATTCCAGTATTTTTAAAAACTTGAATTTCTAATGACTTTCCAACTCTAAAATTCTATGACCCCAGTATCCAATACTGCCCATGCACTAGTGGGACCTACTACTAGCGCAATGGGAACTGACGGACCCTGAAGGAAGCAACCTATAATGAGTGGAAACAGTCATTTCCAGAAAGGCACAGATCAGTGGAGACCATTCTAGAAACAAGTGTTTCTGCTCACTTCTTGGGTTATTTTTGGAATTGCTAGTTCCTGCTGTGTGAGAGGTTGGTTCCACTTGCTCAAGAGAACCAGCGGACATGCAGTGGCAATATAGGATACTCCCCTATGATTCTAGGATATGGGCCCCTAAGTGTTACTTTCAGTGAAGCCCAAAGTTTCTCTCAGGAAGCTTTCCTGATTATTTTTGTTCAGCTTTCTAGCACAGTTTGTCTGCAGGCCTGCCGATGGCATCCATTTAACCCACCAACACAAATAGTGTGCAATATGCAGATTAATGTATATTATGGTGTTAGATTCAGAAAGAAGATTAATGATTTTTTCCTTATTTTCACATAAAGCAGGAATTTAAAAATCTGCATTAATAACCTCATATCAATATATATGTAAGTATTGACTACTTGAGGCAACAAAGTTACTCAGAAACTTTTTCCAATAATGCAAGGAGATATATAGATATAGATATATATCTAGGTCAGGAAGCAATGAACTCGATATAAGACAAATAGATCCTTCTGGTTAAGGAAGACTGAATCGCCATCCACCTTTTACTAAAATGAAACCAAAATCCAAATCCAACATAAAGCATTACAGCTTTAAGTACTGAAAATATTTATTATTTTTATACCAGTAATCCAATAGCATAATCTCAAGAACATCAATGCTCTAGGAATGTCTAGAAACACAATGGATTTGCCTTTATTCCTTTATCCAGATGTTTGTATAAAATACTCTGGATACTAGGAATCTGCAAGGGAATTAAAGATTTATTTTTTAATACTTGAAAAACTTGAATTTCTAATAACCGTGATCCTTTAAAATGTTTTAACTGCAGATGTACCATTTCAATTTCCCTTATTCATTTTTTTCTGTTTCCTGTTCCAAAACTTGGGATGACACACAGTGTCGATTGGTAGCCCTTATGGAGCTGCAAAGCTCTTATATTTTTGTCTAGTAGGCACATATGTGGGAATAAAACTAAGGGCCTGACTGACTCCATCTAATTTTGCTGATTTGAATGGCTCTGCCATGGAGTCGATGTCTCTCTCTAACTGTGTTCAGGGTTTCATACCTTAGAGTGCTCATCATGAAACTATTGTTGTATTTGTACCTTCAAGCTCCAGCAATGGTAAGTTTTTCACCAAATCCATCATTTTAGGATTCGTTCCCACAAGCAGCAGATAAAGAATTGAGAGGGGGACAAAAGGAGTGTCCACTGGTTGCAGTGGAAACCCAACCTATAGTTAGAATCTAGGAAGGGGGCACCTTGTGCTACCCCCCCAACTTTGTCTTAGAATACAGCTCATTTACTTTGTCCCAGAGAACTCAATGGGTGCCACTGAGCATCAAAATGGTATTTTCATATGCATAGCCTCACCCCACATTCTGTTTCTTGATCACATTTGTGCATGACAAAGAGCTGGAACCCTGGAACTGCTCTTATACACATGGTGGTTTCCATCCATTCACTCAAAAGCTACAAACAAAATGTCAAATTCAAAAACACATACCCACCCCCAAAGCACAGATTAGCAAAGCTTGTAAAGTAATACTGTCTTGATCTCATCTTCCATGTAATAAAAAGCAATAGATAAGGGGAAATGCTCTAAGGCACTGTTTTCTTTGTTGGTGCCCTAAGGGCTCAACTCTGAACTTTGTTAACAAAAAGGAACAGCCAGGGGCAAAATGGCAAATTTCCTCTTGCTATGAGTACTGTAAAAAAACCCTTGCACTGCCAATTGCTTTCTTTTTGCTGTGGAAGGCATACTGATCTCCCTCACTGCCTTGTAGGCATGTTTAGCTGCATTAAAAAGAAAAGAAAAGAAAACAACACCAGACATTACTCAGACATATCTTCACTTTGGTTCATGCTACTTTGTGATGGGAGAGACAACTTGTAGCATTGGGAACCATCACTATGAGCTGACCCCTCCTCTACCAAAAATGGCCATGCACATATCTGCCTTATGGGGAAGCATTGTAGCTCAGTGGTAGAGCACATGCTTTGCATTCAGAAAGTCCCTGGTTTGATCCCTAGGATCTCCAGCAAGGGCAGAAAATCTGCCTGTAACCCCGAAGAGCCACCATCAGTCAGTGACTGGGTTCAGACAACACGATAACCCACATTCAAGGGCTGAGTATGGGTTGAGTGTGGGTTGTTGTTGTTGAACCGTGGGTTGTTTGTGAAATGTGGGTTATAATGTTGTATGAACCCAGCTGCACTAACAAGCCATGGCTGTTAACCAGGAACAACCCATGAAGAGAACCCATGGTTTATTGTTGTTGGGTTGTGAACGGTGGGTTGTTCACCATGGTTTGTTATCACAGCTGGGTTCAGACAACACAATAACCCATGTTTCAACAACAACCCATCAATCAATGACAACCCACACTCAACCCATACTCAACCCTTGAGTGTGGGTTATTGTGTTGTCTGAATCCAGTCAGTCTTGAGAATACTGGCCTGACTGTTGAGAGTGGTCTGACTCATTATAAAGTAGCTTCCTATGTTATGCTGATGTAGATGATTGGTCCATTTAAGGCAAATATTGACCATTCTGGCCACCAGCAGCTTTCCAAAACTTCTGGCAAAGGCCTTTCCCAGCCCTGTTATCCGAATGAAGATGCCAGGGATTGAATCTGTGACCTTCCTCATGCAAAGCAAATTCAACAAATTAAAAGGAAAATAGGGGAGGACTGGCTGAAAAGTAATAGAGTGATGGAGGAAAGAGGCAGAAGGCATTCAGACTCTACATTAATAGATGCCCAGAGGTCATTGTACTTGCAGTCTACTATATAATTCTCAATGGCATGGATGGACAAGCTGAAAACTAATCAGGAATTTAAAAAGGACACATATGCGAGTTATTAAAAACAGGTATAGAGGAGCACTTGAAAGATTACTGAATGAAGTTATGAGAGTATAAAAATGATAAGAAAAGAAAAGCCAGAAAGCATGAGAAAATGGAAAGGAGATTGCACAGGAGGTTATAATAAATATTAAGATTCCACCCCCCCCCCCAAAGTACATAACAAGAGGGAGTGGGGGAAGAGGTCAGTGCAGGGGATTGGAAGGCTGCTAAAATATGGCAGAGATAATTTATTGAAAGAATTGGTAGGAATTGCTAAAAATATTGAAATAATTTCTGCCTTGGTGCTCTCTCCAAGGAGGATGAATGGGGACAGATGCTAGAGAAAGCATGAATTTCTCAAGGGAGGAAAAGAAAAGGGAAATGTTGAAGGAAAATGGGAATATGCCAAAATAGGTAATTAAGAAATTAAAATATCTGAAGATCTGATGTTGTTAATCTGTCTGGATGCAAAATGGCCATTTAAGCTATAATTTCATACTGTCTGTGGATATTGGAATATAATATTTTGTATTCAACAAACACCTGCAAAAAAGTTGTTTTTCTCCCTACAGCTGAAAGATCTATCTATCTATCTATCATGAAAGTTTGAAGGTTGAATGACAATTCTTCTGTAAGAAGATAATGGATTATTTCATATACACCATAATAATTGGGAAGCAAATGTAAGAGCCTTTCGTACAGTTACAAATAAAGTCAAATCCTCATTCCACATCATATTGGATGGTCCTGACAGTAGTGAAATATGTTCCACATTGAAAGGAAGGAGAGCTGAGATAGCTAAAAAGAATACTGGCCTTAATCAGAGGGCGCAAGATATAGCCACAGCAAGGATCCATGTTAGAGATGCCTAGAAAATGAAGATTTCACTGCCTAGAAAAGACACGAGAGACACATTGTATGCAGTTGGAATCAAACGCTCATTGGAAACTGATTGGGAGGAGTAAAAGCAGTCGAGACTTCACATTTAATGAAAGGCACTAGCTGTATCATCACAGAGGAGGTTGAGCCGAACAAACCTGTGGGAACTTTTTTTTTTTTTTAGTTAAGTTAAAGGTTGAAAGGGGACAGCCATGGATATCATTTCCCTGGACCTTGGGAAACCTTTTGATACAATATGACACAAAAGATGACTTCCTAAGGTCAGCAGGAATGGTGTAGGGTTGAGCTACCTCCATAGATGTAAAGAGCTGCCTTGGATATCAAAGCCAGAAGGAATTCATCAATGGAGGCTGCAGGTCAAATGGAAGAGGTTGAAGAGTGGCGTTCCATATGGATCCGTGTTTGGTTTGATTTTGTTCGCTTTACATAGTCATGAAAGGCTTTGATGAAGAAGTGTGGAGGAATATACTGATGATATCAAGCTTGCCAGGGTACAAAGGGGGCGAGCTAATAGAAAGGAAGTGGGAGTGGTGGAGGTCAGGTGGGGTCAAGGAACCAACCAACCCCAACTGTGCAAGTCAGTAGGGAAGGAAGAACCTGGAGATGATGCGATTCAAGGCAAACCTTTGAAAAAAAAAAGCTTTAGGAAGAAAAGTGTACAGAGAATTCAGATAGCACAATAGCCACCTCCTCCTCTCCCACCCCTTTTGCCTCTATCAGGCTTTCCATCAGGAACATCACTGCAAACATTAAAGTTAGACCTTCTCACTAGCCCTCCTCCCGTGCGTTTTGGCCAAGACAATGCAGGGCACTTCAAAACGAGAGGAATTCCGTGCCCACATCCTACATGCACATCACCACTAATGAGTTACCATATTTATGTTCATGTATGTGGGTATGGATGATTAGAAATGGCCGCTTTGATGCAATTAATAGCACATTGCTATTAACATGCAAATGGTTACCCATAAATGTAGTTACACAGGGTAGCCTTATTTTTTCCAGAAAGAAATGTATCCCAAACTCCTCGATCTCTTATTTCTCCCATGGTACAGTTAAAACAATCATGCATATAAATAGAGTCTCAATAATTAACTCAGATGCCTGTCTAATAAAACAACAGGACCCAACGTAGCAGGAGGAGCAGTAAAAGAAAAAAAATTCCAATAAATAGCATCCACTCTACCTCCTGTGTGACTGCCTGGCTAAAATGTGTCCTAAAAAGGTAAGGATAGAGTCATCCTGATGCCTGCCCATCCCCTGCCCGCCCCCCAGAGGAGGAGTTTCAAAGAGAGGGCTCTACTTCTGAGGGTGGCCATTGTAATGACAAATTGAAACAGCTTTCCCCAACCTGGTGCCCTCCAAATGTTTTGGAAAACAACTCCCAGGATTCCTGACCATTGGCCATGCTGGCTGGGGATGATGGGAGTTGAAATCCAACACATCTGGTGGGCACCAGGTTGGGGAAGGCTGGATTAGAATGAAGGCTGGCTCAGCGGTTGCTGCACCTCTTCTCCCAAATCTCCCCGGTACATTTTGCTGAAGAAAAATATGTGTTATGGTGTTCTCACATTCGTAGTTCCCTTGTCCTTACTCAACTTCCTTAGCTGCTGCTTGTGGTGGGTCGGTAAGGCCTGCGTGTGATGACATCACACTAAGTGTCATCTTTAAAAGTACATGTTACCGGGAAGGCTTAATTAAATGGGAACACTTTGCTGGTCACATAAAGGTCAGTCTCAGATGCAGGAAAATGGAATCAGCTGCACCTTCCTGACCTGTTCATTTACTTATTTCCTTGTGCACAATCTTCAGTGGATGTGAGCTTTGGAAGGCTACATTGCCAAGCATTTGCTTATCAGTGGAAGCCCTACTCAAAACAGCTAATAAGACCAGTTTCTCTTCACTAGACGCTTTCCCTTGATAATATTGAAAACGTTCAGGTTGTGACTTGCATGGTGAAAGAATCCTGCAAAGGCATAACCTCAACCTGATGAAAGCCATTTGACAATTTCCTCTTCAGTTTTATTTAGAATCATGATGCAAACAGCATTGCTCCTTGGAGACAGCAGAATCAAACAGCTGTTATTGCTGCAAGAGAATAATAGTGCAAGCTTTTTATTATATATATATATATATATATATATATATATATTTAAGGATCCCACTTGGCAACCCTCCTGTTATCTTCTCAAGTTTGAAGGAATGGAAATTAGCCCACCCATCACCCCGTCAAGTGGTACAGATCAGTTTAATGTCATCAATGGAATTTCAGCAGAGGTGAGATCTACTGGTATCCTACACTGATTTTTACTAGCTTGGGATCAGACCCATTCATTTCATTGTTTTACTCATTGGAAAGTATTCATAATAGTATATAGAATAACTTCATTCATAAGTCTACTCAAAAATAATCCCCATTGTGTTCAATGGGACTTATCTGAGGTAAATGTGTATAGCAGTGTTCTCCAACCTTGGGCCCCCAGATGTTTTTGGCCTACAACTCCCAGCATGCCCCAGCCAGCTACGCTGGCTGGGGCATGCTGGGAGTTGTAGGCCAAAAACATCTGGGGGCCCAAGGTTGGAGAACACTGGTGTATAGGATGGTGTGTATAGGATTTTCATCTGTATCTCTATCTATCAGATGTTTGGCTTAAACCATATTTATCCATGGCTCATGCATGCCAGTATAAAATGTATTATAATTCACAAACAAAATAATTTAACAAAACAATACACAAATATGAAACATATGAATACATTTACTAACTCCTGCAGTGAATCTCCAACAACAGCATCAGAGGCCATCTCAGAAATGAGCTTCGAGATGGAATTTGGAGAATTTGGTGAGCTCGAGTTGTGCTTATTTCACCACCATTTATCACCTGCTGCTATTGCTGCTGCTCCCCTCTCATCATCATGACTATCACTTGTTTGACAGACAGAGAGACAATGAGTCAGTATCACCACCACGAGAGGAGGCTGGCAGCTCCAGCATCAGTAGAGCAGTGTACATCCACTCTGGGTTTTAGTCTGAACTTTAAAGGAGCTATCCATGGAACTGAACCCCATCCCCAAACTAGATTCAGCACCATGGATAGCTCCACTACCATTGTCTGGGCTAGAACAAGAGACAGGTGAACAAGCAGCTTGTAATGGTGAAGAGAAGGAGCAACTCCAGGGGTTCTTGTCCGTGGCCCCCTGCTAGAGTGGGGCCACTGACCCTGGGCAGGACCCTGTGGGCCCTGGGCAGGGTCCTGACCATACTTACCCTTGACGTTGGACTTGACCCTAGGAGAATGCATTTGGTGTACATTTTTAATCCAAAGGTATGTGAAAGGGGGAACATAGGCAAACCCATAATATCTGCCTGTGGAGCCCTTGTGGGAAGAGATATAAAGCCATGAAAGCGGCTAACAGGTATTGTGAGGCAGAATATTGTTTCCTGGAGGGAAGTTTTAAAAAGGATGCTGTCATGGGAAGCTGATGAGCAAAGCAATGAGCAAAGTATCTATGGTGAATGGATGACAAGTAAAAACTTAGTATTATTTTTTTATTACTTAGAAAAGGGAAAAGGGAGATATGATAAGACACTTATCCTCCAAACAAAAGCAAAAAATATCAAGGAGATCTAGTGTCATGTAGTGGTTAGAGAATGAAACTGAGACTGGGAAGACCTGGATGCAAAAACCCTATTTACGGTAACTATGAAGCTCACTTGGGTGATGTTGGGTCAGTCACTCTTCTATCAGCCTAAGCTATCTCACAGGGTTGTTGTGAAGATACAATTGGAAGCTGCCTTGAGCTCCTTGGAGATAGGGTGCAATATAAATGCATTCAATAAATAAGGATAACAAAAGTTTTAAAATGAAAAGGAGAAAAAGGTGGCTTCATGATCAAATCAGGAATGAGGCAGGAATTGTCATACATTTGTTCAAACATCAGCAAGGAATCATCTTTTTAATGAGATATTAAATTCACATTAAAAATGAATAAATGAGGGAGTGGAACACTGATCAAAGAAAATGTGCTGATGGGCCACAGATGGGGCACAGGTGCCACCACCAGCTCTTTATAAAACCATAGAGTTGGAGAGGGCCTTGCAAGTGAACTAGTCCAGCTCTTGCTTGGTGCAGGAAATCCAGAGCTAGAGAAACCCCAAGAGATTGCTGTCCAGCTGCTGCTTTGAAGACCTCCAGTGAGGAGGAAGATCCCACTGTTCATCTAGGTAATTGATTGTGTTGAAATTTTTCCTGATATTCAAGCAAAACCTATCATCCTGTGACTTAAACCCATTAGACCTAGTCCTGCCCTCTGGAATAGCAGAGAACAAGTATTTGCCTTCTCTACATAACGTAACAGCCATTCAGGTATTTGAAGAGTGCAGTCATCCTGCCACTCCCATCAGCCTTTCCTTTCTCCAGCTAAACATACCCAGTTCAACCTTTCTTCCCAGTTCAACCTTTCCTACACCAGTGTGGCATAGCGGTTAGAGTGTTGGACTGGGGCTTGGGAGATCCAGGTTCTAGTCCCCACTTGGCCATGAAGCTCACTGGGTGACTTTGGGCTCATCACTGACTTTCAGCCTAACCTACCTCACAAGGTTGTTGTGAGGATAAAATGGAGAGGAGGAAGACCATATAAGCCACCTTGGGATCCTTGCAAAAGGAAAAAAGATGGGATATAAATCTAATAATAAATAAATAGGACTTCTTTTCCCCGCCATTGACCATCTTCATTGCCCTCCTCCTCTGAACTTGTTCCCATTTGTCTACATCCTTCTTAAATGCGGTGCGCAGAACTGGGAACAGTGCTCCAGATGAGGTCTGATTAGTGCAGATGTATTATTTTATATTTTCAAATTGTACAAAATATGAACCACTATAGACGTTGGGTTGGATCCAGTAGTTTGTCGTACTTAAAGTAGACCCATTGAATTCAATGCAAATTAAGTTACTTGTGAGTAACTTAAATCTGTTTGATTTCAATGGGTCTCCGTATGACTAAATCTGGATCCAACCCATCCTCTTTCCAGCATTGTGTTCTCAGGATAAATAGCACAATATACTGGCAAGTCCTCCTGTGCAAGTCCCATTGAAATGGAGAGGAGTGCCAGAGCACAGTTCTTTCTCAGCTTCAGTGTGAGGTTTGTGCAGAAGAACATCCTGGTGGATTGGGCCCACCTCTGTGTGATGATCCACCATTTTGTGTGAATCTACACTTCCAGGGGGGGGGGAAAGTCTATGGGGAGGATTTTCACGTCATACATTTCTAGCCCCATCAAGGTTTTGAAACGAAACGTGAAAACATGCTCAGCCAACAGTGTTTTAATATCTCCTGACTTTAAGTTGCTCTTAGATGGCTGGATTCTAGTAGTGGTTCAGCACAGTTCCAAACACAGGGATGTGTTATTATGAAACTGAAAAATAAATCCAATCATGATCAGAGTCTCCCCCCCCCCCCCCGAATAAAATATGCAACGGCAGCACAGCCAAAAGAGATGTCACTGAAAGACCGTTTTCACTGGGGATCCAAATGAAAAAAGGCACTGTTTTGTCAAGTGGATCTTATGAACAAAATGGAAAATTGTGTCTGCGTGTGGAGTGGAAAGGATAAACACAGGAGGTGGAGCTAGATAAGGAAAAACGATTAAGTTCTTGCATGAAAGTCGTTAAGCTGTTGTCTTAAGCTCACTTTATCAGAGTTATTGCTGCTTATTCATAATAGCACTAAGCAACAGATGTTCACCTGGCCAAACAAGGCTCTTGAAAGAAAGCGATCCATATGCTGTAGGGAGTGTGGCGTGATCAGATTCTTAGAAAGAAAGAAAGGTTCTTGTTTCCTTGTATTTGTTAAAGCTTAATCAAAGCAGGCTGGGGAGTTTAATGAAAGAGAGAAAAGGGCCAAAGGTAAACAACTCAGAGTCAAATGAAATGATAAAAGTTTGGAAGAGATTCAAGGACCTTTCTTAAAGAGGAGCAAAAAGCAAACACAAGAGACTTACCAAAAGAGACAAATGAATTTTAAAAGAATACAAAATCATATAAGGAATTGCCCACACTATGAGAGAATATAGCTGCATTGCAGACAAACTGTTTAAGGGCGCAATCCTATGCCAGTTTAGACGGAAAAAAGCCTACAACTACCAGCATCCCCCAGCCAACATACCATAGCTGACTGGGGCATGCTGGGAGTTGTAGGCCTTTTTTCTGTCTAAACTGGCATTGGATTGCACCTTAAACAGTCATAACTTCTTCTCAGGGAACTCTGGAAAATGTAGTTCTGTTGTGAGGGTGAGCTGGATAGGGCTAGTGATTTCTTTACCAAGGAACTCACTGCCCCCCTCACCAAACTATGATCCCCAGACTTTGAGGGAGAAGTCATGACAGTTAAAGCAGTATTTAGTAGAGCTTTATGCTAGTGTGGTGTAGTGGTTAGAGTGCTGGACTGAGACTCGGGAGTCCCCATTCGGCCATGAAGCTCAGTGGGCGACTTTGGGCCAGTCACTGACTCTCAGCCTAACCTACCTTACAGGGTTGTTGTGAGGATAAAATGGAGAGGAGGATTATGTAAGCCACCTTGGGGTCCTTGCAGGAAAAAAAGGTGGGATATAAATGTAATAATAATAAAAAATAAAATAAAATGGTAACTCAAAATTCTTCACCCTATTTGTTGGCAGAGAAATTGAGGGACAATTTCACCAAATTTCTCCAGGGGGAGGAGAAATTATCCAATAGTTTCCCACAGGTAGGGCTCACCACTGGTAGGGGTTGTAGCATCGCTTCTTTGTCTCAGGGATGTTGAAGAGTCCTTGGTCTCGAGTCACGAGTCGAGTCACGAGTCTTTGGACCCGAGTCTCGAGTCCGAGTCCGAGTCCTTGGTCCAAAATGGTGACTCATGAGTCACGAGTCACGAGTCACTCCCAAGGCTGACTCCACGAGTCTCTATTAAAATCAATGGGTTTTTTTCCCAAAAAAATAAGGCTACTTCAGATGTGTGGTTTAAATAAATTCTAGGCACAAGTGTGCCTTTTTATTTCAAAACTCTGTAACTGATTTTGGCAAGAATAGACCAGGCAGAAAAACCCAAAATAACCAGGCAGGCAGAGGAGGCTGGGAACCCCAGACAGGCAGGCAGAGGCAGCCAAACCCAAAATGTCTGAAAGGTTGCATTTTAGAAAAATGATTTTAAAAAATAAACTTGCTGTACTTCCTAAAACTTACCCATGTTGCATTTGAGGAACATGATTTTTTCTAAATGTTTGGCCCCCATTCTGGAACGGTGAGATCTCATCACAATTCCACCCTCACTGAACACCCGCTCCACTGGTGATGAACTTGCTGGAACCAGAAACACACTCAGAGCAGCCATACAGAGTAATCTCAGGTCCTTCTTCTGCCTCTCCCAAGTACGCAACACATCAATCAAAATAAATCTTGACACACTGTTGGGGCTGCACTCCTGGTAGCCATCCATAGTGGCTGAGCAGCGGCACACCTCGCTTCCATGCGCTCTTCGCCGGCAATCACGCTCCTCTCCACTCCTTCTGGCACAGCCCAGGGATGTTGAAGAGTCCTTGGTCTCGAGTCCCGAGTCGAGTCTCGAGTCCCATTAAAAATATTGGGACTCGAGTCCGAGTCGAGTCAGAGGGGGGACTCAGTCCGACTCACGAGTCGAGTCCTAGAGTCCGAGTCCCCATCCCTGGTGTGTCTAGCTCAAGGGAACAGGTGGAACTAGGCCTGTGCCAAAATCTGTCCTTCAGTATCATGAAAGTTTTCTTCCCACATGCCTGAGGCTTCCATTTTTCTGCCTCATCCTTAGGGAATTTTATAATTTAGTTTGAATTTATTTGGGTGGTGTTTTTGAACTTACCTAATCACTGCAAGGTGGCCAAGGGTGCTGTGTGTGTTTTTTCCCTTTCCAGTACAGGACTCTCCATTGCTCTGCAGCCTCCCAGGCGGCCTGCGCTTCCTGATCTGAAAATGCCCCGGGGGGGGGGGGATTACCTCATGATGTCTTCCCCTGGGCTTCAATTGAAGTGTGGGAAGGCAAGGAGGCTACAGCCTGCCAGAAATGTCATGGTACAATGAAAGACAGGGCACTCACATACACTCCTCAACCACCTCATAAGTAGGGTAAACACACGAACCCTGAACCCAGCCCATGGGAATTTCTCTGAAAGTTACTTTCTTCTCCTTCGAAATTCTTTTCAAAAGCAATTTCCTTTCTATCAAATTGAATGAGAATGGTGGTGGTGGTGGGGGAAATGGAATTAATTTTCAGCACAGCACTAGTATTTCGACAAAGAATACCATAATTGCTCGGATCCAGATTTAGTCATACTTAGAGTAGACCCACTGAAATCTGTGGGATGCAAGTTAACCATGACTAACTTAAGTCCCATTGATTTCAGTGGGTCTACTCAAAGTATAACTAAATCTGGATGCAACCCAATATTGTGCATTGCCACAGCAGTCTTTTTTTAATTAACTTTTTTTATTTCTATAAAAAAATAACTAAAAACAGACAACACAAAACATATAACAATAATTAACAATTAACAAAACTAAAATGGACCTCCGAATCTTTCCACAGCAAATATAGGTAACAAATAATTTCTCTACTCGATAATCAAAGCCACAGCAGCCTTAAATGAAGCTAGCAGACGACAGGGCTCACAAATAGCTTTTCTGATCTCCCTCACTTTTGACTAGTCCCGTAGAGCTGTCTGTCACTGACATTAACTCCTGACAATCTCTCACATCGTTTGTGGTGAAGCCAGAGCTGCTAATCATTCTGTCCAAATCCTCTCCTCCCTCCTTCTTCTCCTACTGATCTGTCACTGCCATTATCTCCCCCATCACTGAAGCACGCTACCTCCCTACTATGCCTTTCGTCCCGATATCCCATCAGCAGGGCCATCCCAAGACATTTTGCTGCCCGAGGCAAAGACCAAGATGGCGCCCCCTCCCATTCCATGTACAGAAGCCAACTGAATCTTTCTCCAACACTGCCAATGGGGCAGCAGGCTAGCTTATGGGGGGGGCGGCGGCACAGGGCAGGCTGTGTGGCGTACAGCTCTCCCCTCCAGCACCTTGTTGCCACCCCTAGCATCTGCTGCCTGAGGTGACCGCGTCATTTTGCCTAATGGTAAGGCTTACCCTGGTCATAAGTCACCATTTTTGTCACGCACACACACACACACACACACACACCAGTATCTATAAGGTCTGCTTACTTTTTACTCTGCTAAAACTGCTTTATCGGAACTCCTGATCCCAAAGAGGGTTCTACTCATGTTCAGACAAACAGGAGTAGAAGCCCCCTTTAGAGCTAACTGCTTAACACAGGGAAGGTCAGGAACGCCTAGGGTAGGGTAGGGCCAACATACACATGGATGTTTGGGGTGGGGCCTCATGTCCCCTATATGGGTTAATATTTCCTGTTCAGGCATAACCCCTGAACAGGGTTTCCCTGTCTTGTCTACTTATTCTTTATTAACCACCATTTGGTCAGGAACTGTGAGATTTCTCTGCTCTGCACCACTCCAAAGAACACCAACAATTCTAAGGTTGCAATTCTATGCACAGACTTTAGGGTTGTATCCGATATTAGTCTAACTTAAGTCCCATTCATTTCAATGGGTCTACTCTAAGTAGGACTAACTTTGGCTATAACCCTTACTTGGGGTTGAAATGTTGGGGGACAGATCTGTGGGTGCTATACAACCTGTCATGCCCCAGGTGGGCTTCCTGTCCTCAGGCATGGTGGAGGACACTCTCCCATCGACAGTGTTAAAGCAAGATTCAGCTATCACTCCAGTTGGGTTTTGTATGTGGAATGGGAGGGCACCATTTCATCCTTTTCCTCAGGCAGCAAAATGCCTCAGGCCAGCCCTGGACCAGGCCAACATTGTATTATGTAGGCAGAAAGATGTCACACACACCATCCCAGTGTGCTACTAATATTTGCTGAAGGCATTCTTGAAAGAGGCCTCTTCTTTTTAGCCAGGAGGATTACATTGCCGAGCCACTTCTGTTCTTATTGAATTGTAGGAGACTTATTTAAACATTTTGGAACTAGTATCGAAGCAAGGTGCAAAAAGGTATCCAGAGTCTTTGAGCTTTCCCTATGCAATGCACTGTAGTTTATAACATGTAGCCTGTTCTCTGAATTCACCAGCGACAGAATTAAATGTTTTATTTTTTTTAAGAAAGTCATTGCCCAGTCAAAGTTTTCCTGAGCAAACCAAACATTAGACCTGAACGTGGTAAATGTTTTCTTTTCTTTTCTTTTTTCCTTTTGTAAATTGCACAAGGAAAATACGGTATAGACAGAAAGCAATTTGGAGCATATTTGCAAGACAGATGTTATCCAGACTAAGAGAATCCCAGCATCAATCTAATACTTATCTCATGTACCAAAATATATTCTCTTAGCCATAATAATGATATTGCAGTATTTATATATATCCTGTATTACTTATAGCACAGAAGGGCAATGGAGTGTATTTCTGTGAGTGATAATCTTCTGCAAGACCCAGAGCCGGGCAGACAGAATGAAAGACATTGACCAGTTCAAATCTGTGCCCAACCTCTCTGCCTCCATTTCCCATCTGAAAAGCAGGATTAAGAATGCCCTATCTTGGGTAAATGCTACAAATCAATGAGATGTATAACGGAAGTTGTACCAATCATACACATCAGTAGCAGGTATCATCTTTCTATGGCAAATGACCATTTCTTACAGGGTCCTGAAATTACTCTACTCATTTCATTTCTTTATTTTGAATACTAGATTGCTCTCCAGCTGTAACTGTAACATCATACAACTATGTTATAAATGTTCCATGCTGGATAGGGAATGATGGGAGTTGTAATCCAACACATCTGGAGAGCACCAAGTTCAGAGAGGTTGCCTCAGACGTTTCTGAATGCAGATGGGGAAAGCCATTAAAAACATTCTAGAAGAAAGACTGGGTTTGGAAATGAAGATATTCTTGTTAACAATACTGAAAGGGACAGTACCCGAATAGAAAGAAGGGGGCATGTAATAGCTGGAATAATATATGACAAATATTGGAAGGCTCCACAAATGCCTAAACTAAGATAACAATATATAAAACTATGGGATACAGCTGTTTAAGATGCTTTAAAGATGTTTTAAGATGTTTTTAGGATGTTTTAAGATGTTTTAATAGTATGTACTGTGTTGTTCAGTTTATGTATTTTATATTTTCTGCTGTTCCCCGCCTCAATCTAGATGGAGAGGCGGGTAATAAATAAATTTATGATGATGATGATGATGATGATGATGATGATGATGATGATGTAAACTAACATAAGCATTATGGGTGAGACAAGGAGCATATAATGAAAATCTAGTTTACATGAAACTATATGGGGTTACTTTATGGCAGGGCTCTCCAACCTTGGGTCCCCAGATGTTGCTGGCCTACAGCTCCCAGCATACCCAGCCAGCATGGCTAATGGCAAGAGATTCTGGGAGCTGTAGTCCAGCAACATCTGGGGACCCAAGGTTGGAGAGCCCTGCTTTATGGAATGGGCTTATTAAATATGATACTATTATATGAACTTGTCTATTGCTAGACAAGGTCATGTAGTAGGAAACCTTTCATGGTTAAAATATTATTGTGTGTATGTGTGTGTTTTATTGTCTTTTACCTTTTAAAAATAATAATAATGCAACAACAAAAAATTAAAGTGACATGTGTAAATATATACAATCTATATTTAGCAATAGTTCCCAATCCCAATGTGGAAGTTCCCAATGTGGAAGAAACTTGCAAATTGCATTATTGTCCCTAATTATTCTATTATGGTAAGGTTTATGTTGTTCTTAATCATGATTTCTACATCAGTTCTACCTTATAGATTGGATCCAGATTTAGTCATACTTAGAGTAGACCCATTGAAATCAATGGGATCTAAGTTAGCCACGTGGACCCAAACCACTGTAAATTGCATTTTTGTTTATCCAGACTTTGGATTACCATTCACCCTGCTCCAGAACTTTACCATGGAAGTCTTCCCCGTGATGTGTTAGTGCAGAGAAATTGTAACTTTTTTTTTTTTTTAACAGGAAGGGACACATTCAACATATGACATCCCCTGAATGCATATCTGAGATGTTGTCAGACCAGAGTCAGGCTGGTTGTGTGGGGAGTGGCACTCAAATCCAGACCTGTTTAGGGATGTATGATACTGAAAAACCCATTCTGTTTGAGCTGGATGGACTTTCAACACATTTCCGACCCACAGCCCAAAGCGGGATGAGTTGGAGGGGATTTCAGCTTCTGCGAAATTACTCAAAATATTTGTGCAAATTTGGAGCCGAGAACTTCGTATCACTAGCACAATTTGTACAAATTACCATTTGCTCAAATTGTGTAAATTTGCAGAAATTGTGTAAATTTGCACAAATTGGGGCTGATTCATTACATTCAAGTCATTATGTTGTTGTTGCTGTAGATGTAGCATTTAACATGAGAAGTATGGAAGCATCCTCCTCTCACTGCATATGCACACACTCCACCTTGGCCGCCTTGCATTTTCTGACACTTAATCTCAGATTTCTGCAAAATTTGGGCCTCCGCTCTGCAATTTGAGCAAATTGCATAAATTTGCACAAATTTACAGAGCAGAGGCCTGAATTTTGCATAAATTTTCCCATCTTAAAAAAAATGTATGCAGATCACAGTCCATTTTTTAAAAAGGAAGCACATGTGCTGGCTCAACTTGCATCAGATCAAGCTGGTGCCAGCACAAGGTTGACTGAATGGAATCTGTGGGGCTGAGTTGAGAAAATCTGTCAGATTTTCACCCCCTATCAGATTCCTCACACATCCTTACCTGAAGGGGTCTGAAAGTCACCCAAAGATTGGGAGCTGGGTGCTGAAGTTAGAAGATGGAGCTTGAAGCTTAGCAGAAAAAGGGCAGTATTTTGTGGAGCAGAGGACAGAAGGACCCTAATATTTAGGGATGTCAGAAGAATCTGCAATGGATCCAAATGAGTTTGGATTTCGATGAATCTGACCTGTGCAGTCTGTGACGGACTGGCTTTTTCTGAGTCACGGAAAAGAAAAACCCTTAGGGAAAAAGAAAGGAGCTATGCTATGACCCCTGCCAACCGTGAGCCACAGCTGTGAGAAACTGCCAGAGAATTTCTTCTCCCCCTGGAGAAATTTGGTGAAATTGGCCTCCCAATTTCTCTTCCTACAAAGAGAGTGGAGAATTCTGGGAGACCATTTGTGCACAGCTCTGATTGAAGCCAATCAAGCAGGTTCCAATGAAGTCATTCCCAGCATTGTTCTGGTGCATCGCGAGGAGGAGAGAGAAGGCAGCCACCACCCAGAAAATGATGAACAACATTTCAATGAATCCACTAAAAACTGGAGGTCTTACTAAATAGGAAGGTCTTCATGCCCAGGGCTGGACCACCTGGGCATGTCCGTGGCCTTTCTACCTGGAGCGCTTGTCTGAGCGTGGAAAGCTAAGCAGGGTCAGGCCTGGTTATTACTTGGATGGGAGACCCCTCCTCTAGTTTCCTGCATTGAGCAGGGGGTTGGACTCGATAGCCTTGTAGGCTCCTTCCAACTCTATGATCTATGAAATCTATGAATATCTAAAACAAAAACTTGCAGGCAAGGACACCCCATCAGTGCTTGCACTCACACTCTCTCTTCCCTTTTTCCACCTCCATCCCACCCCATACTTGCTCTTCCCCCACCTTTACCAAGCAGCGTCACCTTTCTTTAACTTTTAGAAAAGATTGGGCATGCTACAGTGAAAGCTGCAGTCATATCTGACATCCTCATTTCTCCAAAGGTCCTCTAGGTGGACCCAGACAGGCCCAGAGGCATGCTGGGAAATCAAGATTCTGGGCGCAGCTGCAGCTTCCTCTGCAGCATGCATGACCTTTTCTAGTAGACACTCAAAAGAGAGACAGAGAAAGCCGTCACTGCCTGGTGGCAAGGGGAGGAAAGCAAGCACGGGGGTGGGGGGATAGAGAGTGAAGAAAGAGAGCGTGTGCCCAGGGAAAGGGGAAAGGAGGGCAGGGAGCAAGCAGCAAGAAAGAAAGAACAAGAGTGAGAAAGAGCAAAGAGAAAGCGGGGAGAAAGACAAGAGCAGAAAGAGAGTGCTGGCGAGGGGAGCAGAGGGGAGAAAGCACACAGGTGGGGAGAGAAATGGGGGAAAGAAACTGTGGGTGGGGGTAGAGCACCTAGCAGCTGTGATCCCTCAGAGGTCATCTTGGCCAAGGCCCCTCAACACTGGCAGTGTCACTGTGGATGGTGCAGCAGAGGACCATCAGGGAAGGGGCACAGCACAGCAGACCTCCGTGGCCAGGGAGCTCCGGGACCTGGGTATGGCCACCAAGGAGGTCCTCTCCCTCATTCCAGTCTACCATGACTTTGGGAAACACACGAGGGCCTCTGTTGATGATATGGATACACAACCCTTAGGAACATAGGAAGCTGCCTTATGCCGAGTCTGACCGTTGGTCCATCTAGCCCAGTATTGTTGACACTGACTGGCAGTGGCTTTCCAGGGTTTCAAGCAGGAGTTGTTGTTTTTCCCTGCCCTCCCTGGGGATGGTGGGGGGATCAAACCTGGGGCCGTCTGCATGTAAAGCATGTGCTTTGCCGCTGAGCTACTCCAGCCCCTCCCCTTGTGTCCAAAGAGGGCTCTGAGGGCTACACATAGAAGCATAGAAAAGTAGAGTTGGAAGGGGCCTACAAGGCCATCGAGTCCAACCCCCTGCTCAATGCAGGAATCCAGGTCACCTTGTTCACCTTGTTGCCCTCTTCTGAACCCTCTCCAGGTTGTCTACGTCCTTCTTAAAGTGTGGGGCCCAGAACTAGACGCAGTACTCGAAGCCTAACCAGTGCCGAGCAAAGGGGAATTATCACTTCACATGATTTGGAAGCTATACTCCTATTAATGCAACCCAAAATAGCATTTGCCTTCTTTGCAGCCACATCGCATTGCTGGCTCATATTCAGTTTGTGATCTATCTACCACAATTCCAAGATCCTTCTCACTTGTGGTATTGTTGAGCCAAGTGTCCCCCATTCTGTAACTCTGCATTTGGTTTCCTTTCCCTAGGTGCAGCACTTGGCATTTATCCCTATTAAATTTCATTCTGTTGTTTTTGGCCCAGCACTCCAGCTTATCGAGATCGCTTTGAATTTTGTTTCTGTCTTCCAGAGTATTAGCTGTTCCACCCAACTTTGTGTCATCTGCAAATTTGATAAGCATTCCCTGCACCTCCTCATCCAAGTCATTAATAAAAATGTTGAAGAGCACTGGGCCCAGGACCGAGCCCTGTGGTACCCCGCTCGTTACCTCTCCCCAATTTGAGAAGGAACCATTGATAAGCACTCTTTGAGTCCGATTCTGTAGCCAATTGTGGATCCACCTGATAGTTGTTCCATCTAGCCCACTTTTAGCTAGCATATACATATACAATCCCAGTGGGCTGTGTATCAGTCTCAGGATGTGAGGTTTAGTACTTTGCTTCCAGATTTGCTTCTGGGAAAGTACATTTCACTTTCCCACAGACAAACTACATTCCATGTTCCATGTGCTGCCCACACAGATGTTGTGGGGGAACATCCAATCTGCTGGCTGGAAGGACTCGGTGAAATGGAGCCCACCCAATCGCCCAGTCCGCTACAACCACTGCCAATCTTCTCAGTAAGGAGGGTCCCATTTCTCATGGCAGATTCTCCAGACCTGCCAGCACGGAGAGGGCTTTGTTTCTAGCAGGAGAGTAAGCTGTCTCCCAGCAAGCAGATCTCCTCACACATACCAGTACTGTTGGACTACTTACGCGTGAGTATTTTGCTGCCGCCGCCTGCCACCACCGCCGCTCTCTGAGGATGAGAAAACTGCAGACTTGCAAAGAGCATCAGCAGAACATTCTGGGATGAGAAGGATGAAAGGATATCTTACTCTTCCTCCTGCCAGAAAGACCCGGTGTGATGTGCACACACAACCTAAGTCTGAGAGTCAAGAAGTCCTCTGTTCAGTGGTAGTTATGGATGTTGTTAAATCTCTTCCTTCTGTATTTAGTGGATTGTCAGCCATCTTTTGTTCCATCATCTGCTTGTTGATGGAATTGAATTTTTTTTTTTAGGAATGTATGTGAATTTTCTTGCACTTGTGCTAATGCAAATTTGCACAAGTGTGAATTTATGCAACCCTCCTTCCCGCACAGAAAAAAAACTGGTCAGCAAGTTTGCAAAATCCCTATGACTTGGAAAAAGCCGTTCCGCTGTGGAATCTGCAGGTTGGATTCATAGAAATCCACTCATTTGAATCTATTGCATATTTCTCCAACATCCCTATCAGTTGTGGAGTCCCCTATTTAAGAGACATCCCCTTGGGCACTGCTCAGTCATGGGTTTAATATGCAAGTTCAGCAAATGGCTGAACACAGGGAGAAGACAATGCCTAGCCCAGTCATGGCGAACCTTTTTGAGCCCGAGTGCCCAAACTGCAACACAAAACCAACTTATTTATTTCAAAGTGCCAACACTGCAATTAAACCTGAATACTGAGGTTTTAGTTTTAGAAAAACAACCCATGCAGTTGTCCAAACTAATTAACATCTTTTGTCTTTAAAGAAAAACACAATAACAGAGCTTTCAATGATACAAACAGTTTTTTGTTGGGAAAAAAATCAACTCAAAAAATTATTATAGTACTACATTGTACACATAGCCTGAAGGGAATTTATACAAACTTTTTAAATAATTAGGCACATGTATTTTGGGATAAGGGATTCTCAACTTTTATATGCCAGACTGAAATCGTATGGGGCAAACTTTATTCCGGGTCCTTTCCCTGCTTCTACAGGTGTCGGATTAGTAAAAGTAAAAGTCAACCTGAAGTAGGATGAGCAAGAAAAACAAAAAAACTAAATGTGCTTAACACATTTTAAACACTTTATGTCTTGGACTGCAAACACTGCATTAGGTAAAAGTTTGCATTGGACATGCTTTTGCACAATTAATGTGATTTTTGCTATTGCATGCATGCTGATAATTTGTCAAACCTTGGCTCATACTCCGTTAGTTGGAGAGCAACACATGCAGCACTCAGGTCAACTGTTAGGGCTTTACATCCAAGCCATGCTCTGTGCATCATTCTTCAAAATCTTTTAAATGTGATAACAATGTAGAAAAGAATTCTGTAACAGGAATTCTAGAATAAAATTATTCTGTTCCACACTGTGAGAAAGAACAAGATCATTAGTGTTTTGCAGAAGGGGACAGTCTTTTCGCGATCTGGTGACCAATGGCTTGGGTGCCCACAGAGAGGTCCCTGCGTGCCAGCTGTGACACCCGTGCCATAGATTCACCATCACTGGCCTAGCCTTTCTCCTTCCTGGTGCTACCCAGCACACAAGCCACACTTTATTTAATATTAATTTATTATTAACATTTATATACTACCTTCTCTGCTAAAAGAGAAAAGAAAAAAGAAAAACCATCAAGGTGGTGGCTTAACCCACACACCGCACTCAGAAAAAGACTTTTGATGTCTAATGCTCAAGAAAAGGGAAAAAAAAGTTGCCACATATTGACTAGCCATAGGACAAAAGAATGCCCATCACTGACAAAGGGGTTGATACAAATGAGCATGTCTGATTCTTCCATTGATTGGTTCCTTTATTTATTTATTTTTATTTCCATACCACCTGATAGCCAAAGTTCTCTGGGCAGTTCACAACAATTCACAAAAACAACAACACACAGTATAAAATACAGGTAACAATAAAATCATAAAAATTCATTACAAAAGTTTAACAATCAAATTTAAAACCGGATTTAAAATGACAAATAACTGAAACAAGTTAATAAATAAAGCTTGCAGCTGACATAACCCTCCCCTGTGCTATTTTGAGCTGTTAAAAGTTAAATGCCTTGGCATAGAGTGCAGTCTTAACCTGGTGCCAAAAGGATAGTAGAGTTGGTGCCAGGCAGGCCTCAGTGGGGAGCTGATTCCAGAATTGGCGGGCCACCACTGAGAAGGGCCTCCTTCTTGTTGCCACCAACCGAGCCTCCCTTAGAGGTGGTAGTGGGAAGAGGGCACAGTGTCCGGGTAGATTGCGGTTGGGAGAGGCGTTCCATCAAGTGGGCCAGAACATGTGTTATGTGTTTGGACCTTCTGGTACAAATTATTAGTCTGGCTGCCGCATTTTGCTCAAGCTGCAGCTTCTGAACAGTCTTCAAGGGCAGCCCCACGTAGAGTGCATTGCAGTAGTCTAGTTTAGAGATCACCAGAGCGTAATTACTGAAACCAAGCTATCCCTGTCCCGATAGGGGCGTAGATGGTAAAAGGCACTCCTTGCCACTGAGACCACTTGAGCCTCAAGTGACAAAGATGGCTCCAGGAGCACCCCCAAGCTACGAACCTGCTCCTTCAAGGGGAGTGCAACCCCATCCAGAACAGGTTGAACACCCTCCATCCGGTCAGAGGAACCACCCACTAACAGCATCTCAGTCTTGTCTGAATTGAGCTTCAGGTTGTTAACCCTCATCCAGTCCATTGTCGCAGTCAAGCACCAGTTTAGCACATCCACAGCCTCACCTGCTGAAGATGAAAAGGAGAGATAGAGCTGTGTGTCATCAGCATACTGATGGCAACGCACTCCAAAACTATAGACTGAACAGCTCTCTGGACTATCCTTATGAAAATTGGATGCCCCAATAAATTTGTGAATATCCTGCGACTTCTCCGTGACAACATGACGGCAACGGTTTTGGACAACAACGGCTCTCATGGTGCTCCATTTAAAGTGGGATCAGGTGTTAAACAGGGATGTGTTATCGCCCCAACATTATTTGCTATTTTCATCACCATGATTTTACATCTTGTCAAGGGGAAACTTCCCACTGGTGTGGGAATTATATATCGAACAGATGGAAAGCTTTTTAATCTCAGCAGGCTGAAAGCAAAAAGTAAGGTAATTACAACCTCCATTGTGGAACTTCAGTATGCTGATGATAATGTGGTCTCCGCACATTCAGAGGATGATCTCCAAACTATCCTAAATGCTTTTGCATTTGCATTACAAGGCCTGTGGCTTATGCTGGCTCAGCTTGTCTGAGCGTGGAAAGCTAAGCAGGGTCAGGCCTGGTTATTACTTGGATGGGAGACCCCTCCTCTAGTTTCCTGCATTGAGCAGGGGGTTGGACTCGATAGCCTTGTAGGCTCCTTCCAGCTTCTATGATCTATGAAATCTATGAAGCATACGAAAAACGTGGTCTCTCACTTAACATAAAAAACCCCAAAGTGCTTCATCAGCAAGTGCAAGCTAACCCTTTGGTGATGCCATCTATCCAGCTTGGTGGGACAATACTGGAAAATGTCAATCATTTTCCCTATCGTGGCAGCTATCTTTCTGTTACAGCTAACATCAACAGTGAAATCCAGCATCGTTTGAGCTCCGCAAGTGCCGCGTTTTCTCGAATGAAACATAGAGTGTTTGAGGATCGGGATATTTGTAAGAAGACCAAAACACTGGTTTATGAAGCCATTGTATTGCCAACTTTATTGTATGCCTGCGAAACATGGACTATCTATAAACGTCACTTCCACCTCCTTGAAAGATTTCATCAACGTTGCCTCCGGAAAATCCTGAGAATTACTTGGGAAGATAGGCGAACAAATGTCAGTGTACTGGAAGAAGCAAAGACTAGTAGCGTTGAAAAAATGATCCTTCAACGCCAACTTCAGTGGACCGGTCATGTTGTTCGAATGCCTGACTGCCGTCTCCCAGAGCAGTTACTTTATTCCCAACTCAAGGATGGAAAGCGGAATATCGGTGGTCAATATAAGAGGTTTAAAGATGTTCATAAGGCTAATCTAAAAAAATGCAATATAAACATCGAAAACTGGGAAGCTCTGGCCCATGAACGATCTAAATGGAGGTTGGCCTCTCACAAAGGTTCCATGGACTTTGAAGAAGCCCGAGTGCAAGGCGAAAGGGAGAAACGTGCTAAGCGAAAAGCACGTCAAACGAACCCTTTACAGGACCATCTTCCATCTGGTAACCTGTGTCCTCACTGTGGGAAGCTGTGTGGATCTAGAATTGGCCTCCACAGTCACTTACGGACCCATTGCTAGAGTCTACACAATTTTCTTTAGAATTTCCTCCTTTAAAATTTTTCTTTTGTAAATTTTTTTACCCTGGAAGACAATCTTACTCGGTCACGAGTGATCGCCTGATGATGAGAGTCTACACAATTTTCTTTAGAATTTCCTCCTTTTAAAATTTTCTTTTTGTAAATTTTTATCCTGGAAGACAATCTTACTCGGTCACGAGTGATCGCCTGATGATGATGACAATTCCATGAATGAGGCAGGGCAATGGCATGATAAAAGCCTCATCTGGAAGCACCCTAACAAGTCTTAGTTCTAATTACAAAAAAATGTTTAAAATTTCACTGGATCCAAGTCAGGTTTTATTATACATACAGGAATTTCTTGCTTTGTGAACCACCCAGAGAGTTTTGGCCATTGGGCACTATAGAAATGTAAACAACAACAACACAACAACATATGGCTCGGGAGCACAATACCTGATGGAGCACATCTTCCAGGACCAGTATAAATCTACCTATACACTATGATCAATATCTGCCGCCTTTCTCTGAATGTCTCCTCCAAGGTTGGTTTGGAGGATGGCAACAGGGGAGAGGACCTTTATGGTGGTGGCCTCCTGATTGTGGAACGCTCTTCCCATTGAGGTCCACCTGGTGCCCACATTGTCATCTTTTTGGTGCCAGGTTAAGACTTCCCTCTATTCCCAGGCATTTGACGATAGATGACGGGCTTCTTAACTTAGTTGATTTATCAGGTCGTAGTATTTTATTGTTAATTGTTTTTAGCTGTTTTAAATCATTTTAAATTTGTGTATATTTTAATTTTGTTGTAAGACAGCTTGAGTCTTCTTCCTCCTCCTCCTCTTCCTCTTTGTACCTTGAGTCTTCTTCTTCCTCCTCCTCTTCTTCCACTTCCTCCTCCTCCTCCTCCTCCTCCTCCTCCTCCTCCTCCTTTTGAGAAAGGCATTTAAGAAATTTTACTACTACTACTACTACTACTACTACTCCTTGATTAGATGCACAGAACAACTAATTATGGGTTTCATCAGCATCACTAAGCTTATTATGACTAAAACTAAATGACAAGAGAGACTCTTCTTTAGTTTGTTCTTTAAAATGAGCAGCAAAAATGGTGCCTGGCAGACAGCAAAAGGGAAGAGAGTGAAAGAACAGAAGAGGATGCTAAGTGAGCAGGATGAGAGGCTTGACAAGTTGTCAGTTTCACTTGAGCAGGATGAAAAGGAAGTGCACAGACAGCACCAGGCCTCACTCTTGATGTATCTCAAGGCATGACAATCCCAGTCTATGTGTCTGGGTGTTTTGTGGTGTGTGCCTTTTTTCCTCTTTCGAGGAGGGAGAGGAGGCAAGGGGGGGGGATTCTATTTGTTGTCTTAAGACTATTAAGACCTTCTGAGTACCACAATCACCATCCTGTGATTGAAAGTGACAAATGAAGGCAACCCTATTTAAAAACTGCCACTTTGCATTAGCAGAAGTATCAGCTCAAGTTTTACAATATTTTACCGCTCTGGTGGTGGAGTTGTTGTCTTTTCCCACCCTTCCTTCTTTCTTGCTAAATGCTGTTTCACACAAGGATGACTGAGTAGATATCAGGGAGACTTATCTCAGCCAGGAATCCCTCATTCCCTCCGCCCCATTAGCTACTGTCTTAAAAATGCCAAGCAAAACAGAAAGTGACAGCAGTGTGGCAGCAGGCGCAAGGGCCAAATATCCAAACAGCTGAGCCAGAGCAGTGTCCAGGAAACAGGCTGCCCGTCTAGAGAGTCGAACGTTAAAGATGCGCAGATGTGCATATTGACTTAGATCTGAGCAAGCTGCATTTTCAGCCAGGCCTCAGCCCTAGACGCCGTTCTCAGAGCCAGCAGGAGTGTAATGGAAGAAGATACAAGACACTAGCTCACAGCGGGTCAAGCTAGCCCAGTACCAACAGCTCTCTATGGCTGTCTTTGTTAGCCCTGCTGCCTGAGATGTATTAGCCAAAAATGCCAGGGACTGAACCAGGGTGGCCTCTTATGCAGCATCACCCTCCCCCCAAAAAGGGACAAAAGAAGACACAGATTTGTGTACATTTTGCATGTGCTAATCTATATGTATAGTTTCAAATGTAGGCATCATTACTGTCATTTAAGTAAGATTACAATTGTGAGGGAGACTGTGACTAGATGACCTTGTGTGCCTAGTCAGTCTGCAGTCCAGGTGCTCACTGTTGAAAGGCAGCTTGAGGGCCCCATCTACTCTCCCTTCTGATGGTTATTTCTCTTTAAGCCACACTTGGATTGGACAGCCCTTCAAAGATAAGATGCCTTCAAATATTTATTTATTCATTCATTCATTTATTAGAGATGCATACCGCCTGACTGGCAAATTTGCTCTCAGGGCAGTTTACAATCATAAAACCCAACAACAACAACAACAAAATAACAAACACGATACAACAATAAAAGTATCAAAATACAATATTAAACATTACCAACATTTTAAAAAAAAAATTAAAACATTGAAAACATTGAGGAGCCAGCAGTAAAATTAATAATCAAGCAAGAGATTAAAGATGAAATGCCTGCTTAGAGAGGAAGGTCTTAACCTGACCATTGTGCGCAGGGGCACCCAGAGGTGAGCCTCCAGAAGACTGCCCTCTGACTGTCCGTTCAAACAGAGGACTGTCCTCTGTAAAGTAGGACACATGGCAACCCTAATCATTCTGAACTCAAAGAGACCTGTCAGGCTTGCTCCCTTCAATTTTTTTTTTAAAAAAGAAACGAAATGCAGGCAGGAAGACCTTTGTAATCCATTGGGCATTTGGAGGTGGTTAAGGGGTATTGGTGGATCTGACCTGGTAGCTCTCGGTCGGTGCTCCTATCATCATGACTTTGCCATTGGGAGGCTACTACCCTTAACTGTGGCTGATTTTGTGTTTTCTTGTGGACTCCTTTTTAATATAGCTTGTAGGTTTCTCCTGCTTGTGGGTTTACCGTGGGCAGCTGTGTGAAGAGAATGCTGGACCAGATGGACCCCTTGATCTGATCCAGCATGGCCCTTCTTATGTTCTTATATTCTTAATACTGTAATGGTTGTGGGTCTGTAATGTGAACTGGGATTCTTTATAGAGAAAGCAGAGTTTAAAAACAAAATAAATTAAAAAAAAAAAACCCGAGAACTTTTATGGAGTACATGTGCTGCCCTGGAGGCAGGACCCCTGTCCAAAATGCCCCACTGTTAACAGCAACAGCAACAGCAACAACAATATAAGAACATGAGAAGAGCCATGCCAGATCAGACCAAGGGTCCATCTAGTCCAGCATTCTGTTCACACAGTGGCCAAGCAGCTGCCCACAGGAAACCCACAAGCAGGATATGAGTGCAACAGCACCCTCCCACCCATGTTCCCCAGCAACTGGTGTACATAGGGATACTGCCTCTGATACTGCAGGTAGCATATAGCCAATCAGGGCTAGTAGCCACTGATAGCCTTCTGCTCAGTGAATTTGTCCAATCCCCTTTTAAAGTCCTCCAAATTGGTGGCCATCACAACAACAACAACAGCAGCACATTGTGAAGAAAGCTGGGCTACTAACCCTTTCCATCCTGACATAAGCTTTCCTCCAGCAGTGAGTTTTTGACAGTGTGTGTGCGTGTGTGTGTGTACTTAAGCAAGCAAGGATACAAGCCACACACCCCACCTGTGCCCTGCACTGATACACTGATACAGAGGGCTGTACCGCATGCTTTTTTTCTGAATGTCTAGGCCAAGTGTGGGGAACCTCTTTTGGCCTGAAGACTGAATTCTGTTTCAGAGAAGCTTTTGGGGCTGCATTCCAGTGATGAGCAGGGCCAAAGGCAAATGGGGTGGGGCCAAAAATACCAGCATATTGTAGCTTAATGCTCTTACTGCCAGTAACTAAGCCTTAGGAGAAGCATTTCAACCTTTGAAAATGGGGTGGGGCGGGGCGGGGTGGGGCGGGGGGGGGAAGCATGCAAAAACTGGAGAACCAGGGAATAAATACTTGACTCGTAAGTAGGGCTGTGCAAATGCCTTGGGTGAGACTGGTGATGCCATGGAATTTCTCCATTAATTGGCTCATTGGTCAAGGAAAAGGCTGGGTGGCCATCTGAGGAAACCCAGGGGGCTGGTTTGGAACCCCAGAAGGGCCAAATTCAGCCCATGGTTCTGAGGTTCCCTACTCCTGATGCAAGTTCTTACAATACGTTCAGAAAGAATTCAGACTCAGATTTTTACTTCTACATAACGTGTGCCTCTTACATGCATCGTAGCGGTAACATTTATTGTTACTTATTGTTACTTGACATACGAGCTTTCTTCCATGGAACCAAGAAAGCCATAAACCAAACCAGATACTCACATGCCTCCAACCAGTTATTGGCAAAGTCCAAAACCTGCTTAGCTTCAGAGTTAGCCCTGTGACCATTTCCTTCAGGCTGGCCTCTGGCTTCTACCCTACAGGGAATAAAGAAGCTCTAACTTGTGTTCTATACATTGGAAATACCAGAGGCCTTGTTAATCACCACCCTTTGAAAATTGGCAGTATTGTTTATGCAACCTGGATGAAGGGAATGAAAGGAAGGAGTCAAGGTACAATGAGAAGCACTGCTTGGCTCATCTTATTTAGAAAACCCTTCCCTATTGTGCAGGCAGAGTAAGGAATTTTTGCTTTCAAAACAAAGCTGAATTTGAAATCTTTGATCTTTCCTTTGTAGTCATTGGTTTGCATAAAGAAAGACCCAGATAAAGCCATGCCTGTAAAACAGGTTATTTATAAGCCAGCTTGAGTATCCATTAAATCTTAAAGGCTTTATTAAACTGACTTCTCAATGCTCACGGAAAAGTAGCTTTTCTTCTTTCTCACAGATCTTCCAGAGGGCCAGATGAACCAGTTGGCTGCGTGGCAAGCGGCATAAAGAGCAGCTGACATACATTTGCTAGCATCTGGGCAGGGCTTAGTCAATTGTGTGCCTGATAGTGTTTTGTTGTTTTGTTTTGTTTTGTTTTAATGCAGAGAAATCAGAGGTGCTCCTATATTCTTAGCGGTGGGGAAGTAATGACAGCAAAAACAAAACAAAAAATCCCACCCAGAACACATTTGTGGCCAGACTGAGGAATAATGAACAATTCACGGGTAATTTTTTGTTTATGTGATATCACTATGACTAGGGTAGCCAAATGTTTTACTGCTCCAGTTCTTGAGTCTTAACAGCAGCCTAATATGTAGAAATAAAGCAGCTAAAGCGTTCTTTGTGACTACGATTGCTTCCTTTTTTCCTGGCTCTGCTCCTGTGCTTAACTTAAGTTAAGCAGGTGAAGCTTTTTCTCCACCACTGACTCTATACCGGGAACAGGGCTACAAGTGCTAGCAGAGAAATGTGTTCAATATGGTTCCAATATGTATAGGGACTCTGAATGTTCAGTATTGGACCCCTAGGTTCTTTGATGTGAGCCCAAGGAAGTTCACAAGACTAGAAAGATGCAGTCAAAGAATTGGCGCACAAGCAGGGCTGTGCAAATGCCTTGGATGAGACCAAGTGATGCCATGGAATTTCTCAATTAATTGGCTCATTGGTCAAAACTTATCTGTTCGTAACGCTCACCTTGCTAGTGAGCCTGGATTGATGTATTACGAATTTGCTATTAAGTTTGGAATCAATTGCAAGCTTGGAGCATGCACAGTCTGCACCTAAACAGTGCAATTTCTGCACATCTGCTGAGTTTAACCCTTGAATAATATTGTGTGTCCACTGCTGCTTCCCTCGTCATTCTCATCACTGCAGTTCTGGCTCCATGAGGAGGAAGACTCTGCAGGTCCGTCATCTCTTTCTCTCTTTATTCACCATTGCCACTGGCAACGGTGAGTAAACATCACATCATGAAGGTAGGACACATGAAAACAACCAATCAGGAAGGAGATGCATAATGTGGTGATGCGTGACAGCATGCTGCACTATGCGATTCCAAACTACGGCTCCCAAGGTGCACTTTGACATTGCGCATGCACAAAAACTTGTATACGTGGAACAAGATCTTGTATTAAAGGAGAAATCTCATCTGAGCTAGGGATGTGCGCGGAACTCGATGAGGGGGTGGAAATGGGACGAACTCGCCCCGCTCTACCCCCCGAGCTCCGCAGTGACTTACCTTTCTCCAGCTCGGCACAAGTCCCCACGAGAGGAACCAGGGAAAGGTACTTCCTGGCTCCCGGCACTTCACATCTGGGTCCCCGGTGCTGCGTTTCTTACATAAAAACCAAGGTAACCCACCTTAAAATGGCTGTGATTTGCTATTCGCAGCTGTTTTAAGGTAGTTTACCTTGGTTTTTACATTAAAAACGCAGCACCAGGGACCCGGAAGTGACACGACAGGGACCCAGAAGTCCACCAAGCACCTTGCCGAGCGCCGTGGGATGGACTGCGCAGCAGGGGTGCTTGGCAAGCGCCCGGTGAGTTGGGTTGTGGGCAATTCGCCCACCCCTAAATTCTGAGCTCACATGGATGAATTCATCACTTTCTGAGGGAATAATGAATTCACTTGGGGTAAGTTCGCCCAGGACGAGATGAGGCACACATCTGAGCCAAATATTGCTTCTTTGGAGATAGGTGGAGCACCCCTGAATACAAGGTGAAATGGGTAGAAGATAATCCAATTTATTTAATTTATTTTAATTTAATCTGTTTCATTTATTAAATGTATATCCCACCTTTCTACTAAAAAAGGAGAAGGGAGAAGGGGATGTTCCCAAGGCTTTGAACACACCTTGAAGGGTGTCCCAATTGGATACATTTTTTAACTTCCCACAAACTCTCCATAAATGGAAAGCCTAAGCCAGGGGTGGAGGGAGGGAAGGCAGAGAAGGGAGATGTAGTTTTCTTAAGGACAGCTCTAGCTTCCAATCAGGGAATGAGATTTTCCCAGGCTCTCCAACTCAAGTCCTTTTGGGAGTGATGTTGAAGGAACATATCAGAAGATGTTTCAGTGAATTCTCATCTCTTTGCAAGTTGTAGCTGACAGCCATGACTGTCTGTGAGATGACCTTCCTCCCACTGCTGCCTGCTTAGTACATGACTGATCCTACGCTCCTTGACCCTGTAGTGGCATCTTGTGAATGGTTCTCTGTTGCTTAGCCAGCCTCTTGAGCCATAGGTCTGTGGAGTTCAACCAAGTCCCCAGATGCTGAATCTAACTCTGTCCTCTGTGGGGCTCCTCCAGCAGTTTTTCCCTGGCTACTGATACAGGGAGAGCACCACAGGAGAAGATGAGGTCCCTGGGCATACCTGCTCCTCTCCAGCTCTCCCCAATGACTTTTCTATTTTTTGGTGGGAGGAGCTCTGAGGGCTACTATTGAAGATCTCCCCATCCTGTCCAAATAGTCTCTTCTCACCAAGCAAAGCCACAGTGATGAGCTGGACTTCTCACCTCTGAAATAGGAATGGACAAGAATTTCATTTCACTTTGTAAATCATTCAAACTTGCCCCATTCGGAATCCTGAACACAAATACGAATGGGAGTTCATTTTTTGAGGAAAAGTTCGGAAATTCCCAAGCTTGCAATTGCATTTGAAAAATGTGTATTTTGAAAAATGTGCAAAATGGGAGCAAGATGAACGGAGCTTTGAAGTGGAGTTCAGCAAAACTTGGTGAACTTGAGTATCCCTGGTTCTCCCATCCCTACGAAATGTAGAGCAAGGAAGGCTCTGCCTAATGAAGTGGGGAGATTGGGTTCAAAGGGCTTTCCAAGCAGGGAGTGTTTTACAATAGTACTTGCTCGGTAAGTGTGTGTGTGTGTGTGTGTGTGTGTTTGTAACACAGGCTAACCTTGTCAACTACAAATTTGTCAAATCCACTTTTAAAGCCATCTACACCGGTGGCCTTCACCATCTTTTGGCGGCTGCAAATTGTATAGTGTATCTATCTGTTGTATGCCAAAGTACTTCCTTTTGTCTGTTCTGAATCTCCCATCATTCAGCTTCATTGGATAACCCCAAGTTCTACTGTTATAAACTTCTAGTGGCTTTTCCTTTCCCCATTCACTCCCATGATCTGTGCCATACATCAAGAATGGTCCCCTATTTAGTGAATAAATGGTTTGATTCAGTAATTCCCAACATTCACATTACCCTCAGCCCCCAGCCCAGTTTTGTCCTCTTTAGTTCGAATCAAATACAGTAATACCTTGGATTGCAAGTAACTTGGTCTGAGAGCGTTTTGCAAGACAAGCAAAAATTTTTAAAAAATTTTTACTTGATAAACGAGCAAGGTCTTGCAAGTAGGGATGTATCCGCTCGCCTCGAGCGGGTGTAGCGGGCTGAAATCGGCCCCGCTCATGCCCGCCAGAGACTCGCTTTGATATAAGAGTGTTTTGGATTACAAGCACGGTTCCGGAACGAATTATGCTTGCAATCCAAGGTATTACTGTAACCTGAATGTAAAAAGACAAGGACTATCTATCTAGTTTTAGAATATTATCTCATACTAAATCTCATATCAAGGAAGGGTGGTATTAAGCCTAAGACCCTGGCAACCCTTTTGTATAGTAATTGAGCATGGCAAGGAGACAGTGTTCCCCCAGTTATATTCCCTGGGCTGGCTGCCACAGACCCAGAATGCCCTCTGCTTCTCCTGTCACTTGGCCCAATGAGTTGTCTCCATTTGCTTGTTCTGGAGCAACAGTTCCTTAGCAAACACCATCCTCGGCGTCCTGCTGCTATTTAATTGATGAGTCTGGTGCAGAAAGTTGTCTTGGCATAACAAAGCAGCATCTAAGTGGCAAAAAAAAAAAAAAATGATGAAAAAAAATTAAACAGCCACATTCATTCCAACTCATATCACAGCATGGGGAAACAAATCCATGTTTCACATGAGAAAATTAATACTTTCAGTGCTGGAGAAAGGAGAATACAAGTTAATAGGAGAGCTGTGCATTTTTTTAGAAGAATAAATTTCCTAATACAAACAGGTGGTGGCGGCCCATTAAAATATTGCTAGAGGTCTGTTGGCAAAGATTTGGCTGGTTATTTCAGACCAGTGTGTGTACTGAGGTGCCCTCCTCACCAGTCCAGTTCCTTGCCTTGTGCATTTCTCCTGTTTGCCCAATCTCCCTTCCTCTGTTAGATTCTTCTTTCTCTCCTCTTGCCCTGATTTTTCTTTCCTGTTACCAACCCTTGTTTCCCAGACCCCCTTGTTTTCCATGCCCTTCCAATTTCTTAATTAACTCCTCCTTTTCCTAGGTTCCTCCTGCTTCAAATCCTTCAGGTGTAGACCCATATGCCTGCAGTGCTCCAGCCTCTAGAATCAGATCAGCCAGGATCACTGATTGCCTAGTCCCTCCGTGACAAAATCTATGAATGCTTTGCCAGTCGCCTATACAGTCATGCCTTGGATTGAAAGTATAATTCGTTCCGGAAACGTGCTTGTAATCCAAAACACTCTTATATCAAAACGAGATCTCCCCCCAAAAAAATTTGTACAGAGATTTTTAATTTAAGCTGTACTACAGTACTTGTATTGCAAGACGTCGTTTGTATATCAAGTCAATTTTTTAAATTTTTTAAAAAATAAATATTTAAAAATTTGCTTGTCTTGCAAAATGCTCTCAAACCAAGTTACTTGCAATCCAAGGTATTACTGTACCAGGCAACTGTGTTCCACAATGCGCCCACAAGTGCACAGCCTGCTTCATTTAGCCTTTCCGCTCTGTTATTTTTAAAAGTTGCTTTTCTAAAGGCTGCCTATAAATAGGAGCTAGAACCTAATGATTAACCCTTGCAGTCCTTTATGAATCTCAACTTTGAGCACCTTTATCAATATCTCCATGGAGCATCTTTAGCCTGAAGATGTCATACATGGGGGGGAGGGAGAGAGACAAAGGGACAGTGCCAGCATTCTCAGCTCTCTCGACTTACATGTTTTATGTCACACTCGCTGTCCCTCAAGAATCCCTTTGACCAGTGGCTGGTTCAGAGGTGGTGGCCAGGTTGTGTCCCCTTCTATCACAATATGGTCCCCAACTACAGCACTTGAATTCTTTTCTCAGTCACTGTTATGGAAGAAAGGGAATGCTCACATTCAGGGGCAGCATCAGGTTGTGGTCTAAAGCTGCCTCCTGCCCCTGCTGCTGCCAGAGTCCACAGCTATAGCCACAATGGGGGGGGGTGAGGAGGATGGGTGTTCTCAAGGCCACCTCTCTGAACTGAATTTATCAATTTGCAGCAGTGTGGAGTGCTCCTGTTCAGGTTTCCAGCCACGATATCTTCCAGGATACTTGGTTCCATACCTTAGGGATATGTGAGGAATATGCTAGGGGGGTTGAAAATCCAACGGATTTTCAGGATTCCCCCTGCCCCCAGATTGCAGTTTCTCAGCCCTGTGCTGGAGCCGACTTGCTGTGGTGTGAGTTGAGCCAGCTCGCAGATTTCCATCACTAAGACAGGCCGTGATTTGCACATTTTAAAAAAATGCTAAGGGAATCTGTGGAAATGTACGCTAGTAGGCAACCAAAAAGCATGTGGCTCTCGCACACTTTCTGTAAAATCGGCCGATTTGAGCATGTGGTCCTCACACTTTTCAGGTGCTGTTCAGGTTCCAATTTGTGCAAAACATGTAGAATATCATGATTTGCACAATGTGTGCAAATTGTGTAAATTTAGGCAATTTGAACAAATAATGCAATTTGCACAAATTTCCTTAGCATTTTTTTTAAAAAAATGCTCAAACTGTGGCCTGTTTTAGAGATGGAAGTCCGCGGAAAAGAGAACAACTCGGCCCACTTCCAACCATTGGATTGGAAGTGGGCAGGAACTCCATCATGCTCAAATGAACTGGACTTCCCAGTGTCAGGACATCTCTGCCATACCCCACTCCCAGTTTTCTCTCCCCACACCCCCAGCAATTAGTATTATGCAGGGCTTTTTTTCTCAGAGAAAAGGTGGTGGAACTCACCCCCCTCCCCTGGCCACGCCCCTACCCACACCTAGGACCGCCCCCTAAAACCGCCCCTTTAGAGAACAGGGATGCAAGTAAAATTTGGGGGGGCTATAAAAGTAAATGTATGGAATTAAATAAAAAGCAATGCAGTAAAATGTGCAAAAAAATTGGAATACTTACCAAAAGTAAGCTCAGAGACATTTCCTTTTTGAAAGGTGTTTATTTATAAGTTTTGCAGTTACACATATTAATCACAGTTTAGTAAAGTGAATACATGAAAAGAAAGGGGGGATAACAGGGGACCAATTACACATTGCCTAAGCAAATATATTTGGGGGCCTTAGCGACCCAGTAAAATCAATGACATGTCTTAGTAGGCACATATACCATCCCAGAGCCCTGGGAAAATATCTCCCTTTCACTGGCTCACTAATCACTTCAAGCATCTCGATCCTCTTCTCTCCCGTCCACTACAAATTCGGACCCAAGTGAGTCACGAACAGCAAGATCTTTTGTGTTTGCTTTTGTGTTTCTTAATTGACTTAATTGACTTAATTGAGTCTGAGGAAAACCCCCACTGTACTTATGCTAATTGCTAAATACCTTGCTAAATTCCTAAGGGCAGGAATATTTGTTTTGTAATGCTGATGATTTGCAGCAACACAACAGCATCTCTGGCTGGCTATACATTCTTCAATCTACACTCCTACTAGAAAAAGTATTTTGTTGTTATGTGGCAATTGCAATTCTTTGCTGTGCATACCTTTTTATACCTTTTTTTTTACAGAGCAATTTTTTATAAACGTAGGTGGTATAATTTATGATTTTAAGGTAACCTTTCTAACACTGACTGTGAGAGGAAAGCCTGCCATATGCATTGCTAACTAAGTTGGCTCTTTCTTTGTCCTTGGCTCCAGCCAGACTGCTGTTGTTTTTTGAATTTCAATAAGCCATCTCAAATTCAATGTGCATAGCCAGACTGCTTCTCAAAGGTAAAACCTGTTTAACAGCTCTGGCTCACAGATCTCTGTATGGGTGATGAATTACTTTTAAGTTCACAATAATCGTTAATGGGGGGTTACGAACTGCTGTTAACATCACAAGAATTTAATTATGCTGAGTGATAAAGCGAGCAGCGCTTTCTCGAAAAGAAAAAAGATCGCGATATTTTTGACTGAAAATAGGTGGTGGAATGCCGTTCCGGTGCGTTCCGCCAGAAAAAAAGCCCTGGTATTATGTGCTTGCTGAGTATGCTTGGGCTTCACTGGGCTGTTTTAGGTTCCCCCTTCGGGTGTGTGTGCTACCCTAAAGATTTTAGAGAAAAATCTAACCTGCTGATAGGGATGTGTACATTTCATGTGTACACGTGAATCAGCAAAACTCAAGCTCCCCAAAGTTCTCCAAATCCCACCTTAAAGCTTGTTCTGACTTGAGTCCATATCAGATTGCAAGCTGTGTTTTGTTTTTTTCTTTCTGCATGAAAATCCGTGCGTATTTTCATATGTATTTTTCCAAATGTATGCATCAACTGTGTGCATCTTTGAAATGTACACGTTGTTTTTCCATTGATTAAAGTACACTGGTGCACATTTTTCAAATGTACACATTTTCATGCGCATTTTTCAAATGTATGCATGCTGCAGAAAGCATTGTTTTTGGTCTGTGAATCACATTGCAAGCTCAGAAATGTACGAACTTCGACCGCAGATAGCGCCTGAGTCCATATTTGGTCTGGAAGGTGCTGGGTAAATCCTGATTTAAAAAATGAACTGAAACAAATTTCTCATATAGCCCTAGCTGCCGATACCTCCATCGTGTGTGTGTGTGTGTGTGTGTGTGTGTGTGTGGTGCTGTTTTGGTTACCTAAGAATCCTCAATCAGAGAAAGAGAAAGAGTATACTATTAGTATATAGAGCTAACACATGAAAGAAGTGTGGAACTCCAAAACACAAAGAATGTGGAACTTCAAAACCTAAACATGTGTGATACTTCTTCACGCAGCACATAGTTAAACTATGGAATTCTCTTCCACAAGATGTAATGATGGCCACCAGTTTGGACGGCTTTAAAAGGGGACAGGACGAATTCCTGGGGGAGAAGGCTATCAAGGGCTATTAGTCCTGATTGGCTATATGCTACGTCCAGTATCAGAGGAGGTATGCCTAGATAGAGATGTTAACGTACCTGAGGGGGGCCCCGCCCCGCCTCGCCTCTCCGTGCTGGCCACCCCGCCGCTCGATTCTCAGCAGCGCAGAGCGATTTTCCGTGCTGCTTGAGCCGCATGCGCCCGCCGCGATGGGACCCTGCGCCGGTGCGACGGGACCCCGCGCTGCATCTTTTCTGTAGAAACCAGGGCAACAGGGCTTAAAACGGCCATTTTAAGCCCTGTTGCCCTGGTTTCTACGGAAAAGACGCAGCGTGGGGTCCCGTCGCGCTGGCACAGGGTCCCGTCGTGGTCAGAAGTGATGCGATGGGACTGTTGCGGTGGGTGCGGGCAGCTCGTAGTGGAGAGGCAAACAGGGCCGGGACCCGGTAAGGCCCGCGAGTCTCGGGTGGGCGTGAGTGGGGCCAATTTCGCTACGCTACACCCCCCCCCCGAGGCAAGCGGTTACATCCTTACCTAGGTACACCAGTTGCTGGGGAACATGGGCAGGAGGGTGCTGTTGCACTCGTGTCCTGCTTGTGGGTTTCAATGGGCAGCTGGTTGGCCACTGTGTGAACAGAATGCTGGACTAGATGGAACCTTGGTCTGATCCAGCATGGCTCTTCTCATGTTCTTATTATACATGTATGAACCCCCTCTGCACTCTTAGTTCCCTTACCATAATGTTTCTGCCCATGGGCATGCTGATGTCTGGTGTGAGAAGCAAGTTCCACCTCTAGTTATGCCCCAGATTCCCAGCCCTTTTCTTTGTTTCATCAAACTCAGAAGGAGCCATTGAGACCCAAGTTCATCTCTCCTTACATAGCTCTGCCCTGGGTTCTGTTTTTTGGTCATGCCACACTGCAATGGGATGTCAAGGGTAAAATCAACAGATGTTAATGATAACAATACACAATGATGCTGGCATTCATTGTTCCTCTGCATCTACAGCAAAATTATATTTTTGCTACATCCTTGAGCTATTGTTGCCAAGGTATCGAAGAATCCTTTCATTACTTGTGCATATAAAATGTATCTTTAGTTAAGTTAGTAAGTACACTCGAAGGAGATTTTATACTTCAGAAACTAGGTTTAAAAGGAAGTTACAGCAGCAAAACAATGCACTTGAAAGTTCAGAAGAGTCAGATATAGTTATCAACTCTACCTTCACTCTTCATGCTTTTGTGCATTTGCATTATGATACTGTATAATAAAGAACCCAATCTTATTTCTTCCACACTGATCTCATCCCTATAACATACAAAGAGACTGGGTTGTTTTTTTTAAAAAAAATTAACATCATCTACTATGTGTCATTCTTCTCTTTATTTATTGCTTGAAACCCATGTATTATTATTCTTGAACTTTTAAAGCTTAAGCTCTCATACCTTGGATATATCGTTAGAGCCAATCCCTTTATTTGCAACCATGAAAAGCCAACCATTTTCAATGGAGCGTCTCTGTCAGTCCTTCAGGAAAAAGAAGAACTGTGTACAAGCAGGCTGGGCTTTCTCAAGGATTGCTGTGAATCTCTGCAGTGGAAGGGGGTTAAAGAAGGCAGCATGTTGGAAAAAATGCAAGACAAAGTAAAGTTGAGAAGAATATATCCATGGGGAAAACTCAGAAGAACAAGCCAGAAGAAAGATCCAGGTCTGGAGTTTTACATCTCAACATGAGGAAATCAATCCCATACAAGCTTGGCACATAGTGGTGGTTGCCATTCTTTCCCAGAATGCCCCAGAACATTGCAACATCCAAGGCATTCTGAGAAAATGAAAATGGCGGCTGCCAGGAGAATCTGCCGCACTCAGCTCATGCTGCCACCCGAGTGAGGAAACCTCTTCCCACTTCCCAAGTGTTATGAAAAGGGATACTAACAGGAGTCCTCAGTGCTAGTCCTATTTGTACCTCTATGCATTCATTTCAGAATAAAAACAAGTCTCCATTTGGTTCCATTTTTAAGTTATTCCAAAATATATGTACATCCCTAGGAACTATTTCAAAATAAATGTTCATGGGGAGGGCGGCAATCTAAGCACGCTTCCTAGACTGAGTCCCTCGGAGGTCAGTAGGACTTTACTTCTGATTAAACAGACATACATCTGGGTTGGACTTCAACTTCCTTGGACAAAGGGCAGGATACAAATGGAGCAAACAAAGCACTAGGAAAACATGGCAAAAATAGGACAGAAGATTAATAGATAACGTGTACCTGTGGATCTTGCAGTGATATTATGACTTTTAGTGGACACAATTAAGCAGGGGTTGGGAACCTTTTTCAGCACAAGGGTTGAATTCAATTTTGGAGAAGCTCTTGGGGCCCACATTCCAGGGGTGGGTGAGGGCTGAAGGCAAAAAAGGGCGGGGCCAAAGGCAAAAGATGTGGGGTTCAAGATACCAAAAATACCAGGGCCACGATGTATCCTGACCAGGGCCAGTGCTACCATTAGGCCAACTAGGCAGCTGCCTAGGGCGCAGGGCTAAAGGGGGTGCCAGAAATAGGGAGGGAGGGCTCAAGTGGGAAGGGGGGGCGCTAAATATCTGATCTTGCCTAGGGCACCAAACTGCACCAAACTGCCTTGCACCGGCCCTGATCCTGACGGTGCTCCAACCTCCTTCCCTCCCCGTCTGAAGTGCTGCAGCTGGACAGCCAAAATTGGCCATCTAGCTGCCTTGCAGAGTGGGAGGAGCGGGGGGGCAGAGATCATCTCCGCCGCTTCCCCCACCTTGTACAGGGTGCCCGTAATCCTCCATGTTCATAGGCTTACAGCATCCCCATTGGATTGCATCCTGAATAACATCAAAACAACTTGTAAAACACAAGGACACGAATTGTCAACCTGTAATGGTATAGAAGATATATATATTTTTAACATTGCAGTTTGCTTTTACAATGAGATCAGATGGCGATATGATCTGAATCTCTCTTAGACACAGTCGCCCAAACCAATGAAATAAGATTTACACCATCTTTTATTTGGTTTGGTTTTTCTTTTTTCTTTTTTGTTAGCAGTATCTGCTAAGTCATAAGGCATACTGCAGGTTCACGTTTAATAGGAAAAAAGATCGCCCCTGTCAGAAGGAAGACTAACATGCAAGCCATTCTGGAACAATGCGTTGATACACAGTTTATCCCCAAACTGGTTGTTTGTTTATGACCCATGTTAACTTTTTTCATACTGTGAGAAAAGCATGAACTGCTTGCTATGCAAAGAATGGGGGGGATTGGGGGGGGGGATCTCATCCAAACTAATACTTTGGGACTGTTCATCAGTTCACTTTCCTTGCACTTTTGTTATGTTCTGAGGTAAGCAACAAAAAGACATAGATCAACTCACAGGAGGATTCCTGTAGCAATACAGTAAGGCTCAGCTATTTCATAAGGCCATAGAGGACCAGGACAATGTGGGACACCTTTGCTGGTCCCAGGCATTTCATCCTCCCCATCTGGATTTGGGCCTGAAAGACTAAAGAAAAGTGTGCATGCATAGAAGCTAAGTTGCAGGCAAGCACAATTTGTGGCATTGCACAACATCATTACTGATCACAGGTCACATCTGTTAAGGCATCAGACTTAGCTTCTAATCTCCTGGTTTTGTGGAGCTTGAGCCAACATGAGAGAAGGGTTTTGGGGTTGTTGTTTTGTTGCTGTTGTTGTTTTTTTATGAATGAATTCCCTGGCTTTTTTTTTTTTTTTTAAGGAAATTTATCAGCATACCACCCTAATCCCCAGTATAACTGAAACTGCTTTCTTGCAAGTCGACCTATATGATACATGGGTTTATGAATGCTTAACTAATCGCAATCATGATTTCATTTCATGGGAGACATTTGGGGCAACATCCTATCTTGCCCGACCGCTTGCAAAACCAACCACTAACGCAATGAGAAATTGTGGTTTCTGAAATCCAGAAAGGTCGGTGGAGCTCCACTGACCTGCTCTGTTCCAGAAATGAGTGCTGGCACTCGTTCCTGGGTTTATTTTTGGAACCACTAGTTCCTGTTGCAGGAGTGGTTGCTTCCTCTTGTGCAAGAGAACCTGCTGAGGTGCAGCAGCATATAACTTCTTTTTTTATGTGTACACCTCTAGTTTGCTAACTAGAACAATTGTGCTTTTTCTCTTGTTCTTAGGTTGTTGTTGTTTTTAATATCCCTCTCCCCAAATAAACTTTTTTGTGCCTCTGGCGTGAAGCTTGAATATAATATTTTTCAGCATTAGTGCTGTCAAAGTCCCAGTTCTGAGGATTCACACACACACACACACACACACACACATACACTATAGGCTTTTAAATATCATGGAATGGGAATCTAAGCAACAAAGTATGTGCACACACTTAAGGAAAATGCACAGGTGTGTTGTAGTGGGGGGCACTCTGTTTTCGAATTACAATGACATACCACTGCGCTGTTTCAAATTTTCCTTTCTAAAAGCTCTGGTAAAACCCTGAGTGTGTGAGAATTATCTGTGAATGGCTGTGAATTGGTGGCATGAATATTGCGAATAGTCGGAATGGGTGTGCATGATAGAATGTGAAAGGGGAATGGGCACAGAGAGTGGACACACAAAAACGCATCAGAGGATTAAGTTGAGTGTCTAATGTTTGGTTTCTGTTAGGGATGTTCAATACTGGGAAATCCATTTAGTTTGAGCCCAATGGACTTCCACAGCATTTCCAATCAGGTAATCATAGATTTCATAGATTTCATAGATCATAGAATTGGAAGGAGCCTACAAGGCTATCGGAAATGGACCATGCTGGACTCTTTTTTTTTGAGATTCTGGAAATGTGCGCAAAATAGTTGCACACATTGAGAACCGAGATCTGAGTATTGGTAGTGCCATTTGAGGAAATAGGTTCTCACTGTTTTTAATATTTTATCGCATTTGCAAGTCCATTATGTAACTCTGGGCACAGCATATTCTCTTGGTAAATATCCTTGACAGTTTAATCCTCTCACTACTTTGTCATTAGCTAGCCATATTCCCTATTTCACAAGGAATTTGTCATTGTCAATTTTGTCTAGTTCAGCATTGGCACTATGGTTTTCCACTAGGGTTATGTGATAGGGTGACCAGCCAGATGGGCGATTAACAAATATAATAAATAAATAATAAATAAATAAATTTGCGTACATCAGATAGACACATTTTTAAATTATTATTTTTCAGTTATTATTTTTTAGGTCCCATGATTTGTGCAAATGGGTTCATGGTTTTTTTAGTCTCCCCCCCCACACACACACACCTTTTCTTTTCACCAAACACCAATATTATGTGTACAATCTCTGATTTATTTCAGTAATGTACTTGTTCTGACAAATACTGTTTATTGTGCTCAGATTGAGTCGGTGTCAGCACTGGAAAATGGAATGGAATTTGGAGGACCAAGTCAGAAAAATCTGTTGGATTTTCACCACCACCCCCAAACAGATACCTTGCACATGCCCAGCTTCTGTTTTGTACAAAAGAATGCCCCTAGAGCAGTGATGGCGAACCTATGGCACGGGTGCCACAGCTGGCACGCAGGGACTTCTCTGTGGGCACTCGAGCCATTGGTCACCAGATCGCGAAAAGACTGTCCCCTTCTGCAAAACACTAATGATCTTGTTCTTTCTCACAGTGTGGAACAGAATGATTTTATTTTACAATTCCTGTTACAGAATTCTTTTCTACATTGTTATCACATTTAAAAGATTTTGAAGAATGATGCACAGAGCATGGCTTGGATATAAAGTCCTAACAGTTTACCTGAGTGCTGCATGTGTTGCTCTCAAACTAATGGAGTATGAGCCAAGGTTTGACAAATTATCAGCATGCATGCAATAGCAAAAATCAAATTAATTGTGCAAAAGCATGCCCAATACAAACTTTTACCTAATGCAGTGTTTGCAGTCCAAGACATAAAGTGTTTAAAATGTGTTAAGCACGTTTAGTTTTCTTGTTTATCTTGCTCATCCTAGTACAGGTTGACTTTTACTTTTACTAATCCGACACCTGTAGAAGCAGGGAAAGGACCTGGGGTAAAGCTTGCCCCATACAATTTCAGTCTGGCATATAATCATATTACAAGTTGAGAATCCCTTATCCAAAAATACATGTGCCGAATTATTTAAAAAGTTTGTATAAATTCCCTTCAGGCTATGTGTACAATGTAGTACTATAATAATTTTTTGAGTTGATTTTTTTTTCAACAAAAAACTGTTTGTATCATTGAAAGCTCTGTTATTGTGTTTTTCTTTTAAGACAAAATATGTTAATTAGTTCAGACAACTGTATGAGTTGTTTTTCTAAAACTAAAACCTCGGTATTCAGGTTTAATTGCAGTGTTGGCACTTTGAAATAAATAAGTTGGTTTTGTGTTGCAGTTTCGGCACTTGGGCTCAAAAAGGTTCACCATCACTGCCCTAGAGTCCTAAAACAACAAGCAACAACAACAACGATACCTTCACCATACCTTCATATTATGTATGATTCCAGGTAGCATCTCCTTTAGCATCTTTTTCGTAGGTAGGTTGACCTTTAGGAACCCTGGAAAAGATGTTCTGAAGTAGAGGTGGATAGATCAGTTTATTTCCAGAAAGAAATAAACTTTCATTTGTAAGTCCGTTCCATCTCCTTTTGTCACTGGCTGGTGAAATTTCTTTTTTAAATACCTACCTGCATGAAAATTCACATTGAAATAGGCAATTTAACAATATTTTCAAATGTATTTTTCCTTAGAATACACATGTCAAGGCCATATAACATATTTCTAAATATTAATTTATCTCAAGGGATGCATTTCTGAATGTATTTTATCTAAAAAAATACATTTTAAAGACTTTTTGCTACACTTTTTAGCTGCAAAATGCATCACAAAATTAGAAGTGAAAAATCCAAAAGATAACTATGTTCCAATCTGCACACTGATCCAGAATGTTCAGATCAGGTCAGTTCATATTAGGATTCGTGACGAACAAAATCCTCAAGCATCCTTATTCTGAATGGCATATTCAATTGGAAATTGGCATTGAATGATCACTTTAAGATGAAGTGATGAGAAGGGCCATAGCTCATGATAGCACATGCTTACCTTTCAGTTTCAATCCCCAGCATCTGTAGGTAGGGTTGAGAAAGATTCCTGTCTGGAGCCCTGGAGAGCCACAGATAATCAGTGTAGACGAACCAATGGTCTGACTTGGTATAAATAGGGATGGGTGAGAATCATAGAAAAGTAGAGTTGGAAGGGGCCTATAAGGCCATTGAGTCCAACCCCCTGCTCAATGCAGGAATCCTGGTCAAAGCATTCCCGACAGATGGCTGTCCAGCTGCACCTTGAGTGCCTCCAGATTGGGAGAGCTCACCACCTCCCTAGGTAGTTTTTCCATTGTCTTATTGCTCTAACAGTCAGGAAATTTTTCCTGATGTTTAGGTGGAATCTGGGTTCCTGTAACTTGAGCCCATTATTCCATGTCCTGCAAACTGGGATGATCGAGAAGAGATCCTGGCCCTCCTCTGTGTGACATCCCTTCAAGTACTGGAAGAGTGCGATCATATCTCCCCTCAGTCTCCTCTTCTGAAGGCTAAACATGCCCAGTTCTTTCAGTCTCTCCTCACTGGGCCTTGTTTCCAGTCCCTTTATCACCTTTCTTGTCCTCCTCTGAACCCTCTCCAGTTTGTCCACATCCTTCTTAAAGAATTTCATTTGGTTCATTTTTTGATAAGAACTTACCCAAATTTGCAAATCTATATACAGTAATACCTTGGATTGCAAGTAACTTGGTCTGAGAGCGTTTTGCAAGACAAGCAATTTAAAAAAAATAAATTTTGACTTGATAAACAAGTGACATCTTGCAAGACAAGTGTAGGGATGTAACTGCTCGCCTCGAGCGGGTGTAGCGGGCCAAAATCGGCCCCGCTCATGCCCGCCAGAGGCTCGCTTTGATATAAGAGTGTTTTGGATTACAAGCACGGTTCCGGAACTAATTATGCTTGCAATCCAAGGTATTACTGTATATAAAAGAAGTTGTCCTGATTGATTGACTGACTGACTGACTCATCAACGCCCAGCTCAAACCGTTGAATCTAGGGACGTGAAATTTTGAAGGGACATTGCTTTTATGATGTAGACCCCCACTAAGGAAGGATTTTGGGAAATTCCATCTCTAAGGGGGTGAAAAAAGGGGGCAAAATCTCCCCACTCTCATATCTGCAGTTCTGCAAATAGGCCTCACCTCATAATTGCTGCAGGAGCCAACTATGACACTTAGAATGTTTGTATGAATTCCTGCAAGGGCCAATAGGGCTGGGTATGCAAATCTCCCCTAGGCCATTTAGAATGTTCTCTGAGGGGGTGAAAAGGGAGGGAAACTTTTTAAATGACTGACTGTTTGTGTGTGGGGCAGCGTCGCATAGGCTCCATCACGTTTAGACGGATCTACCCCAAACTTGGCATGCTCACTCTTCATCACCTGTAGACTCTCAGGATTAACCTGATTTTTCTTTAAGAACAGATATTTCTGTCACAAAAGATTTCTGCTGCCAGCACCCAGCCTAAACGTTACACTTTCAGTCAGAGACACTGCATCTTTTCCATACATGTTTCTTTTAAAAACAATTATACCAAATCCTAAAATCCACGCGAGCGCAGCCGCGGGCAACAGCTAGTTTCTTCATAAAGGAGATGGAAGGAACTTGAGATTTAAACAAAGCACACACACAAAACGAATGCGGGAGAAACCCAAACTGACAGATTCATTCATCCAGGCTCAGGGCTTTGAGTGTTTTGCTCTTGAAAGTCTGGTTTTGAATCCCTGCATATTCAACCATATTTGTGGTGCTGAATTAGGGTTGCCACCTATTCATTTTTTCATCACAGGCTCCTCATCTTTAACAGCAGCATGACAGAGACAGGTACACCATGGCCACCTCCATGCTGGGAGTAGCTTTACCAGTTGTACTTGGCCTGTGCAGATGTGTGAGAATTTTGGTTTGGTTCATTTCTTATAAGAATGTACCAAAGTTCTCTAATTTCTTCATATACAGAATGAAAAGAATTGAGATTTTAAAAAAATCACATGTGGGGAAAAAGTGACAGATTCATCCAACCCTAGTATATGCTAGCTTCCTATGTTCCTATGAAGGAGAACAGAACTTAGACCATCAGCAACAACACTGGATGCACCTCACAATGTAGTTCTTGGTTGGCACCAGAAACGGCTCTTGCTAATGTTTTACTCTTCCACTAACCCTGCGCAGCTTGGGGAGGGGAGAAATTTGCATGTGGGGGGCGAAGGGCTTCTATGAGGACCTTAGGGGGGAGCACCAGGGATGATATTAGTCCCAGCAGCCACACCCTTGGCCTCTTTTGTTCATGGCTCCCTCCCTTCCTCCCTGTTAAGCAGTGTGGGCTCTGCTGGTCGTCTGTTAGGGGGCCGAGTAGGAATGTTGGCTCATTGCCTCAATTGGCCATAGGGGGCAATGTGCGCATTTCGCCTACTCTACACTGTGATACAGGGGAGGGAATTAATTTTAATTGATTGTTCCGTGTGGTCTAATTTGGTCACATTTGGCAGGTAAGTGCGGGAATATTCAGTGGGAGTAGGGTTGGTGAGCATCCGATGGCACCTTTTAAGTGATGGGTGACTCCCAAGGGTTTTGGGTGACTCCGTTCAGGGTTTTGTGGCCCAGCTGGGGAGATACAGACCGCCTTTGAGGCTGACTCAACTCACCTGATCGGAGGTTTGTGGCTCCGTGAGGAGGTAACATTGGGAAGGCCTCCCAGCAACAGGTTGGTGTAAAACTGAGGGGTGATGATTTACAGGCATGGACGCATCACCGCAAAGACCTCTACTGGCCTGTGGCCAGTATAGCCTGGGACCTGCACTTCTTTCCCTTCGCAGGTCGTGATTATTATGCAATCAATTCAATGTGGCCCTAATTTGTACCACATTTACCTGTCTCGACTCATTATTTCCCTCCTTTACACAGGCAAATTACTGTCTAGAGCGGTGGACAAATGGTCTCTTGAAATTCACCACCCTATTTGTGCGCAGAAAAACTGGGGGGGGCGGGGAGAGACACAATTTCAGTGAATTCTCCAGGGAGAGCAGAAATTCTCAACGGTTTCTCACAGGCAGGGCTCGCCATTAGCAGAGGCTGTAGCTCAGCTTCTTCTTTTTGCGTAAGGGTTTTGCGGGGTTTCATGCTGCCACTGCAAGTGGCAACAGCATCAACTGTGTTGGCAGGCTGCCCCCTCATTTTGCATCTGCCTGCCACAAACCCTGCTTTTTTAGGCATAGTGCAAAATGCTGCATGCCACTTATGGTTTTGGTTGTGTCAAACAAGCTTCAGAGAGTATTGCTGAGCCAAAATTTATCAGAAGGCAATTTTCTTTAAAAAAACATTTCTGAGGGGTTTCCCCCCTCCCTTTTCTTTCTCTCACACCCCTAGAAGGCCACTTAGCAGAATTTTCTCTAAACGTTCTCCACCATTATTTTGTAGCAGACACCATTTCCCCCTCACAATGCCCTGGAACGATGGTAGGTCCAGTCACTGTGAAGGATGCAAAATGGTGGGAAGGCTGCCTGCTGACACAGCTGCTGCTGTTCCTTGCAGTGGCAGCAAAATAGCCCACCTCAGGCAAAAAGAAACACGCCGTGCTACTGCCACTGCTAATGGTGAGCTCCACCATTGAGAAAGCGTTGGAGAATCTCTCCTTCCCCTGTAGAAATTCGGTGAAGTGACACACACCCCATTTCTCTATCTACAAATAGAGTGGAGAATTTTGAGAAGCCATGCATGTGATCCTAAAATGGATTAAAAAAAAACTGATTGACAGATGATGCTCAGAAGATCATGGACCACTTGACTGAACCCTTCCTATTCCCCTTGCTTGGGATTTCGAATTTGCCACATCCCAAACAAAGGTCACATTAAGCTGTAACGAGTGTTCGGGACGCATGCATGCTCTTTTCAACCATTACATTGCCTCCGCTACAAAAGAAGAAGAAGCAAGACTGATTAAAACTATACTGATTCCCAGAGGAAGTGGACACATGATGCCCTAATAGAAGTTTTCAGCTCAATTTAGCAATTGTTACAGAATGAATACTATCTAGCTGTTCAAGACCCCAGGCAACCACATGAGTTACGGAGACTAATCTTCATGTGTGGAAATGAAGGATGACACAACACAAATGCAGAATATATTAAAGAACACCAAATGTGCTTTTCAGCTCTTTCTATTTGCAAATGTATTCCCAATCCATAAATGGCAGATTTTTGGGTGGGGGTGAGTGGGGGGGGGACATGTTGAGGGAGGATGTAAGGACATGCTGGGATTCCTTAATACAGCCCACTCTAGGGCTTTGAGCAGGGGTAGGAAACCTGGTGGCGTCCAGATGTTTTAGACTACAACTCCCATGGCCAATGGTCAGGGATTGTGGGAATTGTAGTCCAAAATATATGGAGGGCACCAGGTAGCCTACATCAGACTTAGAGGTACAGGAAATCTCCCAGAAGCATTGCCATTGCCCAGAAAGCATTGCTTCCACATTTTACTGAGCAAATGGGAGTCTGGGATGGAAGGAGGATTCCTGTCTATTGTTCACAAAACTGAACGAGAAAATATAAATGTATCTTTCCGGGTGGAAAAGTGGATGCCCTCAATTTTAACCCAGAATTAAATTCTACCTCATGTATCAACTGCTTAAGGCACACACAAGCCCTGTTCAGGTGTTCAATATTTATTTATTTACTTATTTATTATATTTATACCCCGTCTTTTTTCCTGCAAGGAACCCAAGGCAGCTTACATAATCCTCCTCCTCCTCTCCATTTTATCCTCACAACAACCCTGTGAGGTAAGTTAGGCTGAGAGTCAGTGACTGGCCCAAAGTCACCCAGTGAGTTTCGTGGCCAAGCGGGGACGAGAACCTGGATCTCCCGAGTCTCAGTCCAACACTCTAACCACTACGCTAGGGATGTAACCGCTCGCCTCGAGCAGGCGTAGCGGGCCGAAATCAGCCCCGCTCAAGCCCGCCCAAGGCAACCTGGTCCCAGTCCCCGCTCGCCTCTCTGCGGTGAGCCGCCCGTGCCGGCTGCACCGGTCCCATAGCGTCACTTCCGGCTGGCCAGAAGTGACACGACTGGGACCCTGCGCCAGGCCCGCCGGCCCAGGACCCCGCGCTGCATATTTTCCAGTGCGGTGCGGGTCCCGGTGTGGGCGGCTTGAGTGGCGTGGAGAATCGCTCCGCGCCGCTGAGAATTGAGCAGTGGGGGGGTCACCGCGGTGAGGAGAGGTGAGGCAGGGCGCCCCCCCCAGGTACGTGAACACCCCTACACTACACCACACTGGCTCTCTATCCATGGGGCCCAGCAGGAATGCGCAGGGCTATTCCTCCTTCCCCATATACACCAACCATGCCATGCTTCCTGACTGATGTCATTCTGAAGGGGAAAATGTAGGGTTGCCTCAATCGTGGTGGCGAATCAGGGTTCCTGTCCTCGTGGAGGTTTATGTCCCCCATATATAAAGGTGTCTCCCGTTCAGACTGATGCTGATCATGCATCAGCAAGGGTGTGCGGCTTACATGTACCATGTTGTTGAGTGGGCGGGGCTGCCCCCATTCATTCATTCTGGCCTATTCACATGTTCTGTACCCATGGGTCCTGAACACCTGAATAGGGCTACTGCTATATTCCAATACAAATTCAAAAAGCTGTAGGGGGGGGAATTCAGTATCTGAATGGAGATACTAAGGGTTGTAGGCCAACCAATTAGGGAAGGTGTCAGGGCTTGGGATCAAAGGTAATCTGCCAAGGCCTGCGGTTCCTACCTCCAGGGCATCCTAGCCCTCCTCCGCTTCCTCCTCCTGTTCGCTGTTCCTGTGGATTCACCTGCCATCTCCAAGCATGCAAGCAGAGACAAGAGCAGATGGAACAGCAATTTCAACTTGTCTTGTGCTTTCTCTTTTGTGTGGATTGGGGTCCCAGAAGGAGATGACAAGGGAATGTGATAAGAGTCATGAGGGGGAAGTGGGCCATTCAGAAAGGGGGCCCCTGTGAGGGCATCTTGCCCAAGGAATCCCTATATTCTGGAGTCAGCCCTTCTCCTCCTCCTTTGCTCTCCTCCTGTCCTCTTCCGCAGCAGCGATCAAACATTTTGAAACAATAGAATTTAACCAAGGTTAGTCCATCATATGCTTCCTTCAGTTTGGGGATTTTATAAAAGGTGGAGGAGAGAGAGAGAATCAGACAGGCAAGATACCAGAGTTTAAAAACCAATGAGCCACTGTTTATGTAAATGCCTTCCACAAAAATGTCATTCGGATTTATGCTACGGCAATTTTGTGCTCACGTGCGGTAGAGAGATTGACACCAAACCATTTTGCTCATACCATGAAGAAGCTCCCTTGATTTGTTGGGAGCTGGGGCCTGTTTGTGTGTGTGTTCTTCATCAATCTGATGCCATTGTCTCTTTGCTGGGAAAGCACTGAGCCCTGCGATGTGGTGCAATTAGTTAATTCTAGACTCTGGACTTAATGGTTGGGGCGGGGGACTTTTGATGGTAATGAGTATTGCTTGAAAATTTGGTAAGCCAACCCTGATGCATTTGGGGGCCCTCCTGCTCATTCAGCTGTGTGGGCCCGGACTTCTGCCCCAAAGTCATGGCGTCATGGCACCTGCAATGTAAGGGAGAAAGAGAATTTCTCATTTAGTTTTTAGAACAGGGGTGCTGAACTGCTTTCAGCCCAAGGGTCAAATTCCGCTCTGGAGAAGCTTTCATGGGGCTGCAGCCCAGTGGTGAGCAGGGCGAAAGGCAAAGGGCCCAAAATACCCTTGTGTCTATTCCAGCAGACAGACAGATCTGGGGACTTAGGTCCTCCACCACTGAAACCCATCCAGCCCCAAGGTGGTGGTGAAGCTGGAACTAGCCACAGCATAGGATACCATACCATAATATGCATATTGCCTAACTAGCAGATCTCTTAAGGGCATGGCCCTTGACAGCTGTAATTTCCCAGCATTTTGGAGTTCCACTGAACATGGAAAGCCCTTAACACAGCATGCTAAAACCAAAAGGTTTTATATATATATATATATATATATACATACATACACACACACACACACACACACCCCAGGACCGGTGCAGGGCAGTTTGGCGCCCTAGGCTAAATTATATTTAGCGCCCCGCCTCTTGTGCCGTGGGGGGGGGCTCCGGAAAGCAGCCCTGCTCTGCAACCTCCCGCCGCCGCCGCCACCACCGGACCCCCCCTCGCACGCTGCCGCTGCCGCTGCCGCTGCCGCCCCCCACCTACCTTCCCACGCCTCCTCCGAAAAGGGACCCCCGTGCTCTGTTTTTGGCCGGGGGAAACCAGAGCAACAGGGCTGTTTAAGCCCTGTTGCCCTGGTTCCTCCTGCCAAAACAGAGCGCGGGCGGGGCTCCAGAAACAGCGCGGAGAAGGTAGGTGTTGGGGGGGAGGCGGCGCGGAGGCGAAGCCAAGCGAGGCGAGGTGGGGGGGAGGCGGCGCGGGGGGGAGGCAGCGCAGAGGCGAGGTGAGGTGGGGGGAGGCGCCCAGGCTCGGCCCCACCACTACTCCGGGCGCAATCCCCCGCACTGACCTGGCTTTCTCGGTGAGGCGGGCGGGCGGGCGGGCAGGGCAGGAGCGTGCCGGCAGCGAAGAGGAGCGCAGCGTTTTGGGCCCTCTTCCGCTACACGCCCTAGGCAACAGCCTAGTTGGCCTAGCGGTAGCGCCGGCCCTGACACACACACACACACACACACACAGTAAAGGAGGCTGGGGGAAGGCACTTTGGAACAATGGAAGAGGGTGACGGAGGGTGACTTTTTAATCCCATTCTCCCCTGCTATTTTCCCAATCCAATCCAAACCAAACACCCCACCCCACTGTATTCCTGGAGCTGCTATTTGCCCCATGTGGGAAAACAGTTCCCAATATGGATACCTATAAATTCTTTTTCCAAACCTCAAGCCACCCTTGATCAGCCATCAGCTGGGCAGCAGGGGGAAAACTGCTCTTCAGCATCGCAGGGACAGCAATCTCAACTGAGATAGCCTGGGGTGGGGGGGGCAGAGTTAGTTTTGCCCCGCCTCCCGTACTCCTGATGCAGCAGTTAGAGAGAATGAATGGAACAGAGATAGATGAATGAATTAATGAATGAATGAAAGGGGGGAGAAGGGAAGAGAGAGAGGAAACGGCATGTACCCACCCACTCTTGGCTTTGGCTCCAGCCACCCCCAGCAGTATACAGCCCGCGACCACTTTCCCAGATAGGAATGTGGCCCTCCTTCCCAAAATGGTTGTCCTCCGTGATCCAGTCCTACATTCTGTTTTTAGCAGCAGCCAGACAAAGGTCTCCCAGAAGATTAGAAGCAGGCCATGAGAGCAAGTGTATTCCCTTCTTGTTTGTCCCTGGGATTTGGTGCTAAAGGGTATACTTCCTCTGAACAAGGGCATTTGATTTAGCTATGCTGGATGATAGGAGAGGTTTCCATAGGCAGAGCTGGGATGGAGTGGGTAGGAGAAGTCTGAGGTGGAGCCAAGAAAACATGTGGTGAGTGTGGCTTCTCGTGGTGGGTGGGACTTACAGTATCTCCAGGTTTTAGAGTTACCAGCCACCACTGCACCTGGGAACTCTGTCTAGTTTTTACTGGACATTTCAAACTAAGTTTCTTAGATCAGACGTGGGCAAAAAAAAGTAGACCTCCAGATGTTTTGGACTTCAATTCCCAGCATTCCTGACCATTGGCCATGCTGGCACATGCTTCTGGGTGGTGAAGTCCCAAGGATCTGGAGATCTACCATCTGCCTACCCCTGTCTTAGATGATATATAGTCAACCTTGCAAGCATCTATCACATTGCTTGTAGGACCACTGCCCTGACAGTGCTAACAGAAAGGGCAGGAACGGTGCAGGGCTGTTTGGCGCCCTAGGCCAAATTATATTTAGCGCCCCCCTCTCGTGCTGTGGGGGGGGGCTCCGGAGCAAAGCAGCCCTGCTCTGCAACCCCCCCCACGCTGCCGCCGCCCCACCACCACCTACCTTCCCCCCGCCCCCGCTGCTGGCTGCTGCTGCCGCTGCCGCCTCCTCCTCCGATGCAACGGGACCCCCACGCTTTTTTTTTTTGCCGGGGAAACCAGGGCAACAGGGCTGTTTAAGCCCTGTTGCCCTGGTTCCTCCTCCCGCCAAAACAACGCCGGCGGGGCTCCAGAAACGACGGGAAGGTAGGTAGGTGGCGGTCGGGCGGGCGGGCGCGCGGGCGGGGGTGAGGTGTGGCGGCGGCAGCGGCTGGCAGGCGGGCAGGGAGGCGCGGCGGAGGCGGCAGGCGGGGCAGGAGCGCACCGGAGGCGAGGAAGGGGCACAGAAACGCTGCACCCTGTTCCGCCACGCGCCCTAGGCAGCCGCCTGGGTCTGCCTAGCGGTAGCGCCGGCCCTGAGAAAGGGATCTCCATGTCCCCTGTGGTCTACTGGTTAAGTTTTATGCTTCTGTGCCACCGTTTCTCCCTTTCTCCTATTTACAGTGTGGATTGGAGGGTAGCAGATGGTCCAGAATTTAGCTCACAATCCTAAAAGGATGCAGCATCCAGTATAACATGGGCTTAGCCCTGATCAAGTTGTCATGAATCAGTGGGGTATTGCAAGGTGTAAGATGTGAGGGTCTTCAGTTGCTGTCTTCAGTGTTATTTCAATTCGCTGGTCAAACAAAGCACAGCCGTCACTTCCCTCTGTGTGCATTTTGTTCCAACGCAGCCACCAGTAGCTACATATTTTCTATTGTGCCAGGCAGAGATGGCACCGAGTCTCCGTGCGCCTTCATTGCCAGTGAGTTGTGGCACTCAGAGATTGGACTGTAGGATTACGCAGACAGGTTTATGTGCTGGGGAAGATCAATGGATAGGAGAGGTTCATTGATGACAGATGGCTGGTTTCAGGCACGGAAGGAGTAACAGAGGAGGAGGAGAACCAGCTGTGAATGAGTTGCAGGATGAGTGCCTTGGATGAGTGTGCAGGGCAGAGGGAAACAGCCTTGTTCCAGCAGAAGCAGGAGGATATTAACGGCGGCGGCTGGGAAATTGTGTGAAGGGGTAGTAAAGGAAGGACAAAGTATAATAAAGGGAGAGAGGGCCAAGACATTTCCCACCATTTTATTTTTCTACCATAGAGTTTAGTAAATAGCAGTGTGTGTGTGTGTGTGTGTGTGTGTGAGAGAGAGAGAGAGAGAGAGAGAGAGAGAGAGGCAGGCAAATTAGGCCACAGAAGCCTTAGCAGGAGGTAAAGACAGGACTCTAGCGTTAGGGGGGCTTTAACCCTTTGCACCCCCCACTGTGGTCCCATCCATATCAGGGCCCTGCACTTACTTTAGAGGGACCGCCGCCCGTAGGGATGTATGAGGGCTTGTTTTTTTGCCCGCAAAACATGCGAGCAGCATGCCCTGTTCGGAGCCCTGAACGTGAGCACAAATGTGTGCCCACTGAAAATGTACGCAAATTGCCGGACATGTGATCGCATTCGATTTGCACAACTTTCCCCAGTTCGATTTTGCGCAAATTGCTGAATTTGTGTAATAATTTCCCCCTGTAGACTGAATCAGCCCCGCTTTTGCCTATGGAGGAAAGCTGTGCAAAGCAGAACCTCTGCACAAATTTCACATTCGATCACTGCTCAATTTGTGGAACATTCCCGTTTGCACAGAGCAAGCAGCAATCACAAATGCTGACAGGAATCGGGCATGAGACAAGCGGCGAGACAACGCTAGGAGAATCCTTGTGATCTTGAATATCACTCATTTACCATGACTAAGAGGGGGAAAGGAAAGAAGGAAGGAAGGAAGGAAATGGCATAGCTGCTGCTGCTAGCTACATCTTCAACATAATGTGTAGCTTGGCCCTAAGGCTGAACAAAAGTAGAATTTTCAGCTGAAATTAGGGGGCTCCAGGGTGTGTGTGTGAAAGGTTTCCCAAATTCACCCCCCTCCAGCTTACCTTTTTGCTTCTGTTACCGCCCGTCTTCAGGTCCTGGGCAGCAGCAGCAGCAGCAGCAGCAGCAGCACTTCCAAGGCTCCCAGCGGCTCCCTTCCCGCCGCCCCTTCCATGAAGACTTTTCTTCACTTCTTTTCTAAGTGAAGTCATCACTTAGAACAGCTGTATCCAAGATGGTGCCCTCCAGATGTGTTGGACTACAACCCCAGCATGCTTGCTGGGGGATGCTGGGAGCTGTAGTCCAACTCATCTGAGGGCACCAGCTTTGGGAAGGCTGACTTAGAATCATTCTGAAATCAATCCAAGTGGGGGTAATGCCTCTTTCCCTTGATCTAGGGCAGGGGTGGGCAACCTGTGGGCCTCTGGACATTTTGGCTTACAACTCCCATCATCCCTGGCCAGCATAGCCAATGGTGAGGGATGATGGGGATTGTAGGCCAAAGCATCTGGGGGCCCACAAGTTGCCCACCCCTGATCTAGGGGAAATCCTGGGAGGAAAAAAAGGGGGGCTGCCAGCAGGGATGGGTGAATGAGCAATGTTCGGGACCACCCGGTTCTTCAAACATCATCTCACCATTCTTGTGCCTCATTCCTGCTCACATTTCTGACTGCGGCTCGCTTTGTGCAAATGGGAAACTTGTGCAAATGTCCATATATTTGCGCAACTTTCTTCCATAGACTAAAGCAGGAAATTTGTGCAAACTGAATTGGGAATCAGGAACAAGATGAACACAAGCACATGTTCAACCATTTTTCTGGCAGTCAAATGCTTATGATTGTGTTTGGAGCTTTGAATATGGCACCCTTGCACGTTTTGTGAGCAAAAACAAAATGCTCCTCCATCCCTAGCTGCCGGGTGCTGCAAGCACTGTAACCCTAGTGGCTTCTTTGCTGCCGGCTTTGCCCTCTTTTGTGCCCCTGAAGTCCTGGAAAGGAACCCCAACTTTGCACCCTATGAGTGGCGTAGCAAAATTGTGGTGCTTTCTCATGGTGCAATTTACCTTATGAACCTGCTGCCCATTCATGGCAAGTTTCATCAGAAGCTAGGAACATTGGTTTCAGAGGTCAAGTGGGTGGCAACCAAAAAAAATTGGGCCTTTTCTGTGGTAGCATCTCATTAATGGAATAAAAAGATGCTCATTTAGCATAATTTCTCCTCTCTTTTAGATGTCATGTTAACAGCACAGAATCCTGACTAGTATGACCATAAAACTGAGTTTTTCAATGAGTGTGGAATTAATTGAATCCAGAATCCACCAACATTCAAAATCACAGCCTGATAGATTTCCAAGAGAAATCCAGAACAGCAACTGCAAAAGAGAATTCAGTCCATCAGGTTTTGCACACACATAATTTCTCACACATGACTACCTCAGTAGTGATTTCTTAGTTTGAACCTGGATCAATACATTTGAAATTTGGAATTTTGAAATTTAATCCAATATGGACTTTTTCAAGGATCAGTTTCCTTCCCACCCTGGTCCCACACACCACCACACACAGCTCTCCCAACATGTCGAGAATTAAAAGGAAAAGTTTGAGAATAGCGGATGCACAGGCTATGGATTTTTAATGAGCCTGTTGACAGGTTAAAATTCTTACAGAAGAGCCTATGATAGTTGGTATAAATGAAAGGCTGGGAAAGAGTCCAGGAATGATCGAAAACAAAAGCTTCACAGCCTTTGCCTGAAAATGAGAAGCTGCATAGTAATGCTTTATAATATGAACAAAGGTTCTTGTTCCCACAGACAGATTGACTGGTCTGGGGAGGATATGGAAGCAGTTTGGGGAATCTGAGACAAGAACTTCGACAGACAGACTGGCAAAAAATGGAGATGGGCTGAATGAAACCCAACTTTAGACAAGTGGAGTTTGCCCTCTGTTAGAAAAACAATCCATTCCCAAAGTCCTGACTAAAGAAGTGCCCTCGTAGAATGCGCGTCTTTGGTTGGTGTTCACCCAGTGGCGCCATCAGGGAAGGCCTTTGGGGCAGATGTCCGTGTCCTTCCCAGCAGGATGAGCAGGAGGGGGTGGTAAAGGTAGCAGGGATGGCTTACCACATTTTGATGTAAGTGAAGCAATATGCATGATCAGCTAAAGAGGGGGTTCCCACTAAAACCAGTGAGTCTAGAATGGGCCACCCAAATGCAGCAGAGCTGGGTTACCACATTTTGAAGTAAGTGAAGTAATACATGCAGGGGAGACTGGTGACTCCTGTTTTGGTGGGGCTCCTATTCCATTGCAAGTTTTATTTGGAGCTTTATGGGAACTATCCATGGTGCTGGACTCCATCCCAAAATAGGTTCACCACCATGGAACACCATGGATAGCTCCTATAAAGTTCCAATTAAAAGCTGCAATGGATTAGGAGCCGCAACAAAATAGGAGTCACCAGCCTCCTCTGAATACACATGAGCATCTAAAGAGCACCCACCCACCCCCCGCCAATAAGGCCATTATGTCCAGAGTCTAAAATTACCTAGCTGCACCTCTGATCCCATCCACAAATTCCTTTACCACTTGTTAGAAGAGTTTATTTCAAATATTTAAACTCCATGAGTAAGGAACATGCGTACAAACGAGAGGTATTTGTTAGAACCACTGTAGGTGTGTTCAGGATTACAGGTAAAGTAAAATAAAGTATTTTCAAATATAAGAAGAATGTCCCAGGAATTGCAAAATCACCCAGAAGCTCGATACTGAGATGTCAAGTGAACTTGGGGATGTGGTGGTGGCGGGGGGGGGATGTTAGACACTCACTTTAATCAAACAATAAATGGCAAAATCCCGAGCTTGCGCTATAAGAAACAATACAAATATGTCAGGAGACGAGACAGTTTGGACAGAGGCTAAGTAAGGACAATGGATGTACTAATGTAGCCATATTATGCCTGTATGTTGGTAGAGGCCTCCAGGGCAGGCAGAGAGAAAGTAGCTCAGGAAATGTTTTGTTTTGTTTTTTAAACAACAGATAAGAGAAGCAGAAGCCTGTATAACAGGCCAGACCATTGATCAGGGGGGATTTTAATTACTCAGATATCGATTTGGAAAGCAACTATGCAAAAGGGAAGAAGACAAATGGGTTTCTCGGAGTAATGCAAGATTGCCATCTTGCATTGTTTGTCAAACAGCCTCACATACCTGGTCTGAGGGTATTCAGGTCCGAAGTCTAGGAAATGAGCCAAGTGGGATCAATTAAGCTGAACTTCAGCGGTATTTAGGATACAGTGTCACCATCTATCATGAGCGCAGTAGCTCTTTTAGAAGAGAGAGACAGCACTAATGCTCCTGCCGTGAAACTTGAAGAAGTGGGAAACGTCCCTCGTGAATTTAAACCCAACGTTGGGCCGCGTCATTTGAATGGGCTTATTGTAAATAACGCCAGTTTTTGTTTTTACAAATAAAAAAAAAGACAATGGAAGCCTGTCATCTCCTTGTATTCTTTTTAATCGTGTTTGTAAGGCATGGTGGTTTTAATTTTATGAAGATGTGATCAAAGTCAAATCAATATTTATTTATTACATGTAGACCATCCTTACTTTTTCAGATGGAAAATCCAAGGTAGTCAAGACCAAAAGCATTAAACATAAACGGGTCACAGCAGGCTAGCTGAAGAATGACCGGTCCGGTCATTGATGGCGTTTGAGAGTCTAACAGAGCCATCTTGCAAGGTCCACTGGGGAGATGTGTAGCTGAATTAAACACCTCATTTAAAGCCCTACCACATCTAGTATATGAATTTTGGTATCTTCCTTAGCTACTATGATTGGGCTTGGTTTTAACAGGAAACATATTTCACTACAGCCCTTAACAGTTGCATCCCTCCTTGTGTTAGAGCAATGTCTGAGGGGGTTGCAGGGACACATTAACTAACCCTCCTTCCTGATGTCGTGAACACCAAGTCACAGCTCCCGGACCCTTGGTATCTTCAGGGAGAGGGCCTTTACGCACACAGCTATATGTGAAAAAGCTTCCATGCTACCTAGAAGCCTGAGCAATTGAGGTTCTAGGCCACGTGGAAGCATTCAAACATATAGCTGTATGCGTGAAGGCCCCCTCTCTGCAGATGTTCAAGGTGTACATATGGATCCTGGGGGAGGGGATAATCGGTGCATGTGACATCAGGGGAGGGGCTACTCAGTGTGGTCTCACACATTAGTCCAAAGTGTGAGGGAAATGTCCGAAGAGGGCCAACACATTTTCTGATATGCCCCAAGGTAAGCTTTGGTAGAGAACTTTAGTACAGTTCTGTTCCAGTATATAAGCTGGAGTTTTATCAGTAATGGAACAGTCTAAAAACTGTTCCATTACTCTTCCAGTACTTGAAGGGTTGTCACACAGAGGAGGGCCAGGATCTCTTCTCGATCATCCCAGTTTGCAGGACATGGAATAATGGGCTCAAGTTACAGGAACCCAGATTCCACCTGAACATCAGGAAAAATTTCTTGACTGTTAGAGCAATAAGACAATGGAACCAATTACCTAGGGAGGTGGTGGGCTCTCCCACTCTGGAGGCATTCAAGGTGCAGCTGGACGGTCATCTGTCAGGGGTGCTTTGACCTGGATTCCTGCATTACTCAATGACCTTGTAGGCCCTTTCCAACTCTACTCTTCTATGATTCTATGATTCTACTTTTAATTGTGTCGGCACATAATAGAAAAAGTTGTTGTGACAACGGTGGTTGAGAGGGGTAGAGTTACCTTTTTTAACCTCTTATTTATTTTTTGTGCTGTTTAATTCCCCTCCCCTCCAATTTTTCATTCTTTACTCTTGTATATGGTGGGGTAGGGGGTTGCTTGCCATCACTCTCTCTATTTTCTCTCCCCGCCACCATTTGATTAGTGGACAAACCAGTCAGGAAGCTAGATAAGAACATTATTGTCCCTCTCCCATAAGAACATAAAAGTAACAAGAAACTCCTGACTTCACCCAGAGACAACTACTGTAAGTCCAGTACCACCTAGTGATTAAACTATATGATGACGCTATCCATGCACTTCTAGGTTTGAATAACTTCCTGTTGAATGAAAGGGGAAGCAATGAAAGATTTTTTTAATTTTTTATGGCAAATTAGAGTGCTTTTCCACTTGTTTTTCACTGAAGACATGGGAGGAAAATGTGTTTACGAAGAACGAGTGGATTATTAAGTAGCTTCATCTCAATTCCATGGTTCTTTATAAATAAGTCAAGGTTTGCTGCAGCTCTGTGTAAGTGCTGAGAAACATTCAAGAGCGCTAAACAGTGAAATGTTTTGAATGAAGATCTCCTTGCTAATAGGAGGGTTGGAATTTAAAAAAAAAAAACCAAGCCAATGGTATATTAATATAGTTAGCAATCAGAACACACAAAAAGGGAGCCTTGTATATTTTACTTTGCTTCTGCGGAAAGACTTTAACTTCCTTTGAACTGTACATCATTATCATGTCACAAGAAACTGGGCCTTCAAAGTTATGGCATCTTCACGGTGAAGGAACTCCATCCCTGGATAGCACTCCACATTGAAGGCTGTTCCCTTCAGGTTCTTAGAGGGCTAGTTAAAGTAACCCGTTGTATTCTGCAGGGCTGAATCAACTAACACTGCTAATTCTGATTTGATTGTCACTTTAACTTGCTTCTCTTGTTCCAGGTTTGTTTGTTTTTTAATGGAGGGTGGATTGGTTTTTATGCTGCTGCTTTCATTGTCATGTTAATGTGTTTTGGTGGCTTTGGTATCATATTGTTTAATGGCTGCTACCTTAAGGGCCTGGATGTGGTTGAAAGGCGAGATAAGACTTTTGAAAATTAATAAATGAATGAGAAGTGGTATGCACTTCACTGGTATATTCACAGTTTTATGCAAATTATGCAAACTGCAGCCACTTTAGACATATCTTAAGGCATTTTCTACATAACCAGCAGCATGCTGGGAACCCAGAAGTTACTTCCCCTGCTTGACTCGGGAGAACACGAGTCGATTCTGGGGAAGAGGTAAGCGGGACAGAGTTTGGGGGGTTAAGCCTGGATAGTCCATTGGATTTCCAATCCTCGCACATCCCTAGCAAGCCATGAAGGACCTTTTAAAGGTAAGAGGTAAGAATACTTACCTTTAAAGCCAGTGGGAGGTCCAGTAAGAGCACTTACCCGGTGTAAGAGTATTTATGGCACTTAAGAGTACTTACAGCGGTACTTCAGAGTCCTTACCTAGTAAGAATACACCTGGGACAGAGGGAGGCCTGGTAAGAGTACTTACCTTTAAAGCCGGCGGGAGGCCCTTCCCAGCAATGACAGGCCTTTTAAAGGCAAGTACTTTAAAGGTAAGAGGGCTTTAAAGGTACAAGTAGTTTGAATTGGCCTGGAAATGGATTAGGAGCCTACACAGTTGTTTGAGCGCAGGGGAAACAGGATTTAAAGATTTGCTATTGGATATATAAATTCCAGCTTGGAGGTGTTTTTTGTTTTTGTTTCAAATATATCATAATGAATTTTATAATAATACTTCCAACACCAGAAACTCACACTTCTTTCTCAAAAGAATTCTTAAATTTTCGTCACTGGCAGGCATGCCTTGTGTATGAGGCCACGGAATTGTCTATAACAAAGGTGGGGGACCTGTGGCCCTCCAGATGTTGTTGGGCTACAACTCCCATCATCTCCAGCCAGCCCGTTCAAGTATGACGGGAGTTGTGGTCCAACAACATCTGGAGGGATGCAGGTTCCCCACCCTTGGTTTTTAATAAACCCAGGCAGGTCCCTATGACAGGAAATAATGTGGGGCCAAAAGAGCATCTGAACTGTGCTTCCTCACATAGAATCAGTTAATTGGCCAGAAAAATAGGTACCCCTGATGAATAAGCATATGCAGCTTAAACACATTTATTGTTGCTGTTGTTGCTGTTGTTGTTGTTGTTGTTACATTTATATACCACCTTTTTTCGGCTTGTAAGGAACAAGATGGCTTACATGGTCCTCCTCCTCTTCATTTTATCCTCACAACAACCCTGTGAGGTAGGTTAGACTAAGAGTCAGTGACTGGCCCAAAGTTACCCAGTGAGCTTCATGGCTGAGTGAAGACTGGAACCCAGATCTCCTGAGTCCCAGTCCAACACTCTCACCACTACACCACACTGGTTCTTACTGAATTGTACTCCTGCTCAGCACAACTTAGATTTCATAGATTCATAGAGTTGGAAAGGGCCTACAAGGCCATTGAGTCCAACCCCCTGCTCAATGCAGGAAACTAGAGGAGGGGTCTCCCATCCAAGTAATAACCAGGCTTGACCCTGCTTAACTTTCCACACTCAGACAAGTTGAGCCAGCCTAAGCCACAGTCATGAGAAGAGAACAATATACAGAAGATCTTTTTTTATATAAATTTTTTATTTTAATTTTTTCCCCAAACAATATATATAAAAAAACAAAATAACAAACATACAACTTGTATAGTGCTCCCGTCACCACGGGACCATAAAATACATTATATCTCTGTAATCTATAGTTATTCATTATTATTAAAAAAAAACATATCTTGACACGTCATACTCCCTTTCCCCTTATTTAACACAAAATCCAAAAATAAACCCCAAATATCCTTAAAATTGTTTTTCTTTAATTGTCCCCTTTTACATTTGATATTACAAGTTAAAATATCATTTAAAGCCATATCCCACACTTCTTTATGCCAGTCAGTGATACAGAAAACTTGCTGAACTTATACAGAAGATCTATGACTTCTGGAAATCAATGACTTCTGGAAATGTAATAATAAATAATATAATTAATATAATATAATATAATATAAAATTGCATATTTATTTATTTATTTATTTATTATTTACATTTATTAATTGCCCATCTGGCCAGCAACCAGAGTCAGGTTGGGTCTCAGCGGTTCACCCATCCCTAGCTTGGGCCCAAGATAGCTGAATGATCACCTATCTCCAAATGAGCCCATCTGTTCGCTGTGATTATCATCACTCTTTTTGAGGTGCCCCCCACTAACACCAAAGTTTGAGTCTTCTCAGTGGTGGCACCCCCCAATTATGGAATTCTCTTTTCACCAAGAGGATTGCCTGGCCCCTATTTTGTTGTCATTTTTGTGTCAAAGAGGGTTTTCCCCCCTAAAGTTTTCCCAGGCATTTAAAGTGAGAAATTTAGGGAGCAATCCTAAGCTCACAGAGAGAGCAGCTGAGGGGCTGATGGATATTGCTGATAGAGATGTAGAGATTTTTAAGCCATGGGTTTGGTTTTTCCTGGATAAACCAAAAAATGTTGGGGGTGGAAACTGCAATATGCGTAGTACTTCCTTTCTAATTTACATAAAATGCATCATTTATAACTTCGGGCACACTCTTATGGCCCCTGGACATTGTGTGAGGGGGCATACAATACTGGGGATTTTCAACTCCAAGACCCTAGATAGAGCTGTGACCTCAGAGGTGCAAAACACTGCTTGGATGGATCTTCGCCCCCGCCCGCCTCCAAGCTGCCGCAGAAAGCTCTGCGGTGGCCTTTCTTTCAAGGAGAGACACAACAGGGGGCATGCCAGTGGGCATGGAGGGAGGGGAGGGAGGGGGCGAGGGGGGAGGCCAGGGTCTGCTGCATCCTATGGCCTCGCCTGCCCCCGCCAGTGCGACTCCGCTAGATGGGCTCACAGGCCCATCCAGTGGGGAAAATGGAAGAGGAGGACAGAGAGGCAAAAATGGCCTCTGTCGCTCCTCCTGCCCTGACAGCAGCAGCCTGGCAGGCTGTAGGACTCTCAGAAGCCTCTGCGGCCAGAAGCTTCCATCTAGCGGGCACTGCAGCAACCTGATAAGCTTGCACCCTGATTGATTGGTATAGATTGATTTTATTTCGGAGAATTTCTATACTGTTTTTCATTAAAAAGAAAAGAATAAATCCTAAAGCGGTTCACAAGATAGAATCATAGCAAAATACAATAAAATACAATAATTAAAACAATAAACAATGATAAAAAAACACACACAATACAATCTTATTGAAATAACCAGTGGAACATATAACCAACTTAGCATATGAAATTGGACTGTTTGGCATATTTATGAAATGTACAGGGCAATCCTATGTATGTTTATTTGGAAGTAAGACCCACTCTGTTTACTGAATCTTACTTCCAGGTAAGCACACAAAGGATTGTAGCCTCAAAAGATATAAAATGGATCTCTGCTCAGAAGTAAGCCCTGCTGAGTTCAATGCGTAAGTGCATATACCATTGCAGCCTTACTGTATACAAGCAAAACTGTGAATATACCAAATACTAGAGAGAGTGTTGCAAAGTGCTGCGCCCTGTGCTCCCTAAGCACACATATCTTAGTTTCCTCTATCTGAGAAGTACAAAGGATAAAACATAAATTTGGGGGTAAACAAAAGGAGACGAAGGTCTAGAAGCAGGGCTGGAAGTCCTTTAGAGGCCTCCTTGTTGGAGGAGTGGAAAGCTCCACCACCATAACTCCTCGACCATTTATGCTCCAATGGCCGAAGGGGACAGATCAGGGTGGCCTTGGATCCACCCTCCCATTCCCCTGATATGCCTCCCAACAAGGGGGCGGGGGGAAGCGACGCCAGCCCTGGAGCTCATGTATTTTCCTTCCCATTGAAACGAATGGGAGGACAGAGAAAAAGTAGGGGAAATGTGGGGCCAGGGGAGTGCCAATTCCTCTGTCACGGACTCTCCTCTGACCTCCACAAGATTGTTCTGTTAATTTCTGACGCTTTATAGGCTGGCCACTTGTGAATCACCAAAAAGAGGACAAGGCTCACCAAAAAAATAGGACAAAGGTCTGCATAAAATTTGCATACACTAACTTATATGCATAGATTCAAATTTAGAAATAATTATTATAATGTAAATCGAAAGAGAGTAGAAGAGTGTGTGACTAGGTGACCTGCGTGCCTTGCTCAGCCTGCTTTCCAGGTGCTGTGGATGGGCAGGTTCAAGGCCCAGCTCTTCCTTCGGATGGTTCTTGATCTTGAAACCAGTCTTGTGCTGGACAGCCCTTCGAATTGAGGATGTCTTCAAAATAGAGGTCAGTCCTCTGGCAACCCTTTGAATAGAGGACTACCCTCTGTAAAAGGGGACGCAAGGCCACCTTAACTCTACTATTGGTTTTTGCCATCTTGCATTTGCTGCTTCCATTTTTTTTTTAATTTTTTTATTCATACTGTATTTTATTATTGAATCCCTGTTTTATCATGTTTTGTAAGCTGCCCGGGGACAATGTTTTGTTTTGAAAGGTGGGTTATAATCCCCTCCAAATATAATAAGTAAATAAACAATAAATGGGTAGAATAAGCTTGTTGTCCCAATGGCAATCTCTTTGCCATCCCAGTTTAACTCTGAAGTGGCCCATTTGGCCCTGAGATGACAAAAGTTCTTCAGGTTTTGGTGAAGATCTCTGCTAGTCATAGGCATCCCTTCCTTTCTCTGCTCTGAAAACGGGCGAACATTTATGCTTTCCGGCTGCGGTGACTTGAGAGAGGAAATACACAATACACAAGAGCACAGCGGCGTATGGGCCAAAGGTGTCGGACAAAGTAATACATGCAAACAGGTTTCATGAAGCCTAAAAATTAGTTGACCCAGAAATTGCTTCTCCCCTGACACAGACACAATATGGGCCGTGCACTTTTGTAATGTCGCTACAATGAGCATCAAGACCTCCAGATGATACCTGTAGGCCTCATTTCATTGTTCTATTCAGCAGAGTTTTTGCATGGCTGTGTTCATACACAGCCACCAAAGAGGCTTTGGACTCTGTACGATCATTTGAAATCTACAACAACAGAGCGGTGAGGACCTGCAGACAAAACCATAAAAGCCTGAATGGAACATCTCTCTCTCTCTCTCTCTCTCTCTCTCTCTCTCTCCTCTAAATAGGAAGAAAGATGGCACAGGGACATTTGATTTAACGCTGATTTAAAGGATTGCTTACCAGAGCTTTCTTCTTCTTCTTTTTAAACTCCCTCTTTCTCTTGAAAAGTGTAATTTTTAAAAAAAAGTTATCTGAAAATGGCAAACATTATTAAAAGTTCAGGGTTGATTTTGCTTCCTCTGGAGTTTTATTTCTAAAATCAAAACTCTGGTTTCAAGTTCCAAAACTTACCGCTGTGAAGAGGAATGGGCTGCCCATTTGCTTATTCCTTCTGGAGGAATCAAAGTAGCCCCGAGTGAAACTGGGGTGGGGTAGGGATCGAAGAAAACCTGCTGATTGCATTGAAATGTACCCATGTGTCTGTGAACATGGGCTGACCTCAGCTAATACCGATATAGGTCACAAGCTCATACAGGTTAAATATACTTGCTATTTTGCAATCCACCCCACCCCACCCAAAGATAGCAGCAGCAAGGATTATTTTCTCGCATCTCCTCTAGCAGTAAGTACCGGTATAGCTCTGTAGGTTGGCAGTATCAGGCAGTATCGGGTCTCAAGAAAAAAAAAGTATTGGGCACTGTTGTTTTATTTATTTATGTATTTATTTTTAGAGATAGGAGAACCAGAAATTTTCAAGCTCACCTAAATTCTCCAAAAATTACTTCAAAGCTCATTTCAGCTTGCTTCTGTTTTCATTTTCCAAACTGTTCTTCGGCTCATTTGAATGGGAAAAGTGCATGTTTCTGCATATTTTTCCAAAGTACACACTTTCCCCCCATTGACTAAAGTGTGAAAAAGAGAGTGTGTGTTTTAAACGTGTATTTAAAACTGCACTTCTTCTTTTTTAAAAAATGCATTTTTCAAAAGCTACCGTAAATTCAGGAATTTGCAAATGTTTCTCCCAAAAAAAGTATCCTGGTTTCATTCAGGATTGCAAACAAGACTTGTTCACATAATTTGTGAACAGAAACAAAATTGTACCTGAATGTCCAGATCTTGGTTGGCCGCCTTTTAAGGGAAAACCCTTCCAAGGCGACTTCCAACATATAATTTTACAGTCTGTGAACAAAAATAAAATGTAAAGCCATAGAACACCATAGGAATCAGATTAATAGTGAATAAGTCCCAGCAGTAACACCAAATCAAGGAACACGTCACTCAATAAAAACATAAAGATCAAATTCATTACAGCTAAACAATGTGTGTGTGTGTGTGTGTGTGTTTGTAGGGATGTATGGATTTTGTTAATTAATTAATTAATTATATTATATTTTTGAATCACCCATCTGGCCAGTCATCTGGCCACTCTGAGCGATGTACAGTCCAATAAAATACAAGAACAAAACAGAGTGTAATGCACAATTAAAAATAGTACAAAATTTAAAAATCCTAACCCACCCCATAGTCCTGCCTGAAAAACCACGTTTTTAATGCACGGCGGAAGCTAATCAAGGAAGGGGCATGGCAGAGCTCACTGGGGAGAGAGTTCCATAAATTGGGGCTGCCACAGAAAAGGCCCTCTTCCTAGTCCCCACCAGCCTGGTTTCTCTGGCTGATGGGACAGGGAGAAGGCCGTCCGTGGCAGATCTTGCTGAGCAAATCTGTTCCATCTGTGTTTTGTGGATTGTTCGGTGTCTTTCATTCCATGGCCTGCCCATTGATGGAATTGGATTTTTTGCCCAAGAATTTCATTCATTTGCAAGTGTGCATTTGCGCTAATGTTCACTTCCACGAGCACACATTTGCAGAAATCCCTTACGGAATCCCCACAAGTCAGAAAAAGCTGTTCTGATGTGGAATCCAGAGGTCAAATTCACAGAAATCCGATCTCATTTGAACCTGTGGCAGATTTCTCTAACGGGGAAATCCAACGTCACAGGCATACACAAAAGCGGCAATTCTAAACACACTTACTTGGGTGCAAGCCCTGTTGAATAAATTGGGACTTACTCCTGTGTACATATGCATAGATAAGGTTGTGCTGCACAGTGTTGCAAACTTCAACTATGGCAACTACTGACACTTCAATCTTGGATTGAAGGAAAGAAAGAAAAAAATAAGGTGGAGGGTATTTGCTATAAGATTTATAGATGACAAGAGTTTGGAAAAAAAGTATATAGACAGCTCTATCTCCCTGTGACAACTGAATCAGGAGAGGCTGTGCAAGTCCTGGATCAGTGCCTAGACTCAGTGATGGGGGTGGATGAGGGCCAATAAACTGAGGCTGAATCATCCTGGCAAGACAGAAGCCCTGTGGGTGAGTGGTTCCCGAGTCCAGGAGATAGGCTCATTGCTGGTCTGGATGGGGTTGCACTCCCTTTGAAAGATCAGGTCCGTAGTCTGGGGATACTCCTAGATCCATCATTGTCACTGGAGTCCCAAGTGACTGCGGCGGCTCGGAGTGCCTTTTACCATCTTCAATTGGTTCGCCAGCTATGGCCTCTCCTGGACAGGGATAGCTTGGCCACAGTGATAAAGGCACTAGTAACCTCAAGACTGGATTACTGCAATGCACTCTATGTGGGGCTGCCCTTAAGGCTGCTCCGGAAGCTGGAGCTAGTGCAGAATGCACAGGGCCGGTGCTACCGCTAGGCAGACCCAGGCGGCTACCTAGGGCGCGTGTCGGAAGAGGGCACAGCGTTTCTGCGCCCCTTCCTCGCCTCCGGCGCGCTCCTGCCCCGCCTGCCGCCTCCGCCGCACCTCCCCGCCCGCCTGCCGGCCACTGCCGCCGCACCTCCCCCCCCGCGTCCGCCCGCGCGCCCGCCCGCCAGCCACCTACCTACCTTCACGTCGTTTCCGGAGCCCCGCCGGCGTTGTTTTGACAGGAGGAACCAGGGCAACAGGGCTTAAACAGCCCTGTTGCCCTGGTTTCCCTGGCAAAAAAAAAAAAAGCGCGGGGGTCCTGTCGCGTCGGAGGAGGAGGCGGCAGCAGCAGCAGCAGCAGCAGTAGCAGCAGCCAGCAGCGGGGGCGGGGGGAAGGCGGGGTGGTGGCGGTGGCGGTGGCGCGGGGGGGGTTGCAGAGCAGGGCTGCTTTGCTCCGTAGGCCCCCCCCACGGCACGAGAGGGGGGGCGCTAAATATAATTTGGCCTAGGGCGCCAAACAGCCCTGCACCGTTCCTGAGAATGCAGCAGCTTGGTTGTAGTCGGGAGCTGCCCCTTTCCAGCATGCAACTCCTTTGCTGCAGGAACTGCACTGGCTACTTATTCACTGCTGGGTCTGGTTTAAGGTTCTGGTACTTGTGTACAAAGCCCGAAACAACTTGGGACCAGGGTACCTGAGAGAGCGCCTCCTCCCATACCAACTGCCTAGTCACTGAGGTCATCAGATGACATGCTCCTGGTGGTTCCTCATGGACCTTTGGCCTGATTGGAGTCCACCAGGGGAAGGACCTTCAGTGTGGTGGCTTCCATTTATTGTGGAGCTCCCTGCCTCTGGAGTCCAGGCAGGCTCCAACACTGCACTGCTTTTGGCGCCTGCTGAAGACCTCCTTGTTCCGGGAAGCCTTCTCTGCTTTCCAACCACCATTGTAATGTTACTCCCCACCCCCAATGTATTGTTTTGTTTGTTTAATTTTTTATATTTATTTTTTATTGTTCACCACTCCGGAATGTACTTAGATATGGAGCAGTATACAAATACTGTAAGTAAATAAATAAATTAGAGCGGGGGGGGCAGGGGGGAGGTATATGAGTGACCCCCTGCATGAGCTGAGAATGCATCCTAGAATCATTTTTTACATCAAAGGAGGGGTGGACTACGTCTGGATCATGCAGCCAATGTATGCAGACTTGGCCTCACCCCACCATGCCTACATGGTGTAGAACAGTGCTGTTGAACATCTTTCAACCCAAGGGCCAAATTACATCCATTCTAGAGAAGCTCTCGAGGGCTGCATTTCAGTGGTGGGTGAGGTCAAAGACAGGCCTGTGGCTCACACTGGCTCAGCTTGTCTGAGCGTGGAAAGCTAAGCAGGGTCAGGCCTGGTTGTTACTTGGATGGGAGACCCCTCCTCTAGTTTCCTGCACTGAGCAGGGGGTTGGACTCCATGGCCTTGTAGGCCCCTTCCAACTCTATGATCTATGAATCTAAGTACAGACTGTGACAATCACACGATTAACAGTGGTTATTCACAGAGCCACCTAGTGGCAGGAGGTTTATGGTATCAGCAACAACTGCCTGGTGAATAACCACTGTGGCCCTCCAGCTATTTTTTCTTTACTTCAAAGCAGCATGAAGCAGCTGCTAATTTGAGTGTGGGTACAGGGGAGGGGATGTTTAACCCATTCTCCCCAAGCCATTTCCCCGGCCACACCCACAAGAAGAGTCCAGAAATATTATGCCTGTGGCTCACGCTGGCTCAGCTTGTTTGAGCGTGGAAAGCTAAGCAGGGTCAGGCCTGGTTATTACTTGGATGGGAGACCCCTCCTCTAGTTTCCTGCATTGAGCAGGGGGTTGGACTCGATGGCCTTGTAGGCCCCTTCCAACTCTATGATGTATGAAATCTATGAAAAGGCAAAAGGGCTATGGGGAATTACCCAAATGCCAGCATATTTTAGCTTAAAGCTCTTACTGCCGATAACTAAGCCTTAGAAGAGAGCTTCAGCTATTGGGCAGTATAGAAATGATGATGATGATGATGATGATGATGATGATGATGATGATGATGATGATGATGATGATGATTCAACCTTTTAGAATGATGGAAAAACTGCACAAAAACCAGGAAACCACCAAATGATCAATTGCCAGGGAAAAGGGGGTCAGTCCAAGCAAAGGGTGCATGACCATCTGGGGAACTGTGGAGCACCAGATTGGTTCCCCAGGTGGCTGGATTCAGGTACCAGGGCCTGAGGTTGCGCACCCCTGGTGCGGAATAATAACTAAACTTTATCCAGCTGCCATCCAACTGTGCTGTACAAGTACCACAAGCTATTCATGTGTTATAAAATATGTGGCATAAAATGAAGTGGGCAAAGTCCACTTTACTTGAATCAGATGTGGGTGTGGCAAATTGAGCTATTCCCCACCCCCAATTGGAAAATTAGCTCTCCCTCCCGCCCACCCATCAGGTGAAATTCTGAAATCCACACAAAATATGACATATTGTGGAACACAGTGAAGTTCTGCATGCCTCTCCATGAGCTCCCACAAGCCCCTCCGCCCCATCCATTCTCACTTATCCAGCAGTGGCAGCAGAAGCACCAGGAACTGGGAGATCTCAGCTTGAGGCCTCCCTCTGCGGTGCCAGGGAAGACTTGCTAAATACAGGAGAGCTCATCCCCCAACTGGCCTCAAGCCTCTTCAAAGCTCAGGAACAACACTTCTTGCCAGGGCTTATGGGAGTTGTAGTTTCCTTCCTGAATTAATCACATAGGTGTAGAGATGTAATCACCTGCTTCAGAAGACACAGATGTTCAGCTCATAATGTGGGATGATTAAAAATCAGAGATAATTTAAAAATGATTTATAAAAAATCATTTCCCCCCAGAAACTCTTTCTGTCTCAGAGTGTAAAGCAGGGGTGGGTAATGTCCAGGGTTCTTGGCATGGCGACTCCTGTGTCAGTGGGGCTCCTTGTCCATTGCATCTTTTTGTTAGAGCTTTATAGGAGCTATCCATGGTGCTGAACTCCATCCCCAAAAGAGGTTCACCACCATGGAGCACCGCCGCTATAAAGCTCAAATTAAAGATGCAGCGGATAAGGAGCCCCACTGACATAGGAGTCACCAGCCCCCACTGGTTCTGGAGGACAATTTCCCCTGACCCCGGAACCCACTGGGGGCCGTACCCTGCTGCACTGCCAAAATTCAGTGGCGGCAGCGGTGCCGGAAGCCAATTTCCCTTTAAAACAACACATGCAGGGAACATGAGGCTTGTTTTAAAACACAATCTTCCCTTCCTAGATTCTCCATTTGGCAGGAAATCTGGTAGAGCAGCAGCAGCAGCAGGGCAGTGGAGGCCACAAAATCAATCGAGGGTGGGCATGCAGTCTGCGAGCCACGTGTTGCCCACCCTTGATATGAAGCAAGTAAAAGTGGGCCAAATAATCTTCCCACCACCACCACTTTCACTGGACTAGTCATCCCTCATAAAAGTGGAAAGTGGAAACGCAGGTTATACATGTAATAAAGAAATATAAATATCAGTTACTTTGGGGGGGGGCAAAACCAAAGGACATTTGGGTGTCAGGTAGTCTTATTATAAAGACCAAATGGCCCAAGTAAACATTGGTCCCGTGGGGCGTTCTGTCCCTAATTATTAAGCACTGGGTGCACTCCTGAGGGCAACCTTTTCTTGTGGTGGTGGGGGAAAGGAGACACCCCCAGACCCCTTCTCTTTCTAGTAAACCCATCCACAACCTTCTTTGATTTTGCCTGCCCCCCTGGAAATTAATGCAATCTTGGGAGGGGGGCTGCTGCCCATCTTTTGAAATTAATGAAAAAGCCTCAGCCTGGCACTAAATACATTTTTTTGGTAGTATGTACATGTCAGGAGTCACACACTTAACTGGATGAAGTCGTGCAGTACTACTCCATAACCAATCAGATTTAGTGACATAATGATTTCACTGAGGGTAAGTGAGAGCAACTGAAAATGAGAACTGAGGGCAATGTAAATAAATAAGCAAACATTTTTGCAAGGACTATTTTTTTTTAAAGCACACCAAAAAAGAAAAGGGCATTTTTTAACAATGCTAGCTGAACATCTTCAAGCAAATCCTTAAGTCATCTGCTTTATTTTAGATTTGTTTCCCATTGTTAAAGTTATCTTTACCAATTGCACTGCTGCATTGAATTCTCTCAGTAAAAATGAGAAAGGAAGACAACCTTGGGGGTAAAATGAAAGCCAAGATCTGTGTGGAATAGAAGCAGAAGCTTTCCTGGAGCGGGATGGCTGTGGCTGAATGAAAGTTTTATCTTGACAGCAGCTTCCAATATCAAAACCATTTTCAAAGTTGATTTTGATGTGAATCGCAGGAGGTGGGACTTCTGGGATTTGCATCCAAATAGGAACCCTGCAGACTTCTTCAACTTCTGGTGACAAAAGTATGACATTTATGATTTGTGACGGTTATTCCATGTATTCTAGTTGCCAAAAAAAAAAAAACCTATTGGAAAAAATGCAACTTTTATTTGCCACAACAACAAATTTGTAAACAGGAAAGCGTTGATGTTTCCATTCTGTGTATTTTAGTCCCTGGTACACTTTACAAGTATTAAAAAGATCTGTTTAGATTTTTTTGTTTTCGGGCGGGGAGGAACCCTCTATAGCACTGTTATATACTAAGGCGGCAATATACATCAAGCAGTGCTGGTGTGCAGGTTCCATTCATTTTAATGGCGCCCAACCCAGGCTGCATTGACAGGGATGTATGAGAATTTCGTTTTGGCTTGCAAAACATGCAAGCATGTCCTTCTCAAAGCCACAGAGACGATTGCAAGCGCAAGCATGTGTCGGCTGAAAATATTCATGAATTGCCAAGCATGGGCACGAGTTCGATTTGTGCAACTTTCCCAGCTTGATTTGCACAACTTTCCTAATTTGCACAAATTTCCCCCATAGACTGAATCAGCCCCACTTTAGTCTGTGGAAAAAAGGTGTGAAAATAAGCAAATTTGACATGCTATTGCAGCTCAATTTGCACACGCAGAGTGAGCAGTGATCTGAAATGAGAACAGGAATCGGCATGAGATGAGCTGTGAGACGATGTCCGGAGAATCCTAGCGATCTTGAACATGGCTCACTCACCCATCCCCCATTGAAATATATAGAGAATGTGCAGCAAATCTCGGGGGGGGGGGAGGTGTACCATAGTCCACCTTTGCCAGGAAGGCTGAGCCAGCAAACATTCTCAGTGCAAAAAGGGGCATCTGAGAGGTCCTAGATGTTTCACAAAAGTCCCCCACCACACACCAAACTTACCTTTTTTGTACCTATCTGTTGGTGTTCGGAGCCCTGATTGGCACCTTTGGCACCATCCCCCCCCCTTCAGATTTGTCTCTGCTTTCTAGCAACAGTGATACCATCATGCAGCCAAATGGACATTACTGAGAACAAACAAAGCTAATTCAGAGTGAGAGCACTGCCTAGTCGGAGAACCCTAGCTTTCACTTTGCATTAGCTTTCTCACAGCCATGTCAATATATATGCAGCAATATCTAATTGACTACATCTTGATATCACTGTTGCTAGAAGGTCAATTTGGAGGGGGGGGATGGTACCGAAGCTGTAGCCATTCAGGTTGTGAAGAGACGCAAAGGAAGAGGCCACTGCCTGAAGGCCAGGCCCGTCTGAACATGTGTAAGCCTGCTCTCTGCAGTGACCCTGTGGGGTGAAAAAACACTGAAACTGCAGAATGTCCAAGCTTCAAGTTTTGGCATCTCCAGATAAAACAGGATCATGTAGCAGGTGATGAGAGAGACTTCTGCAGGAGAGCGGCTGCCGGTCAGAGGAGATAACACTGTATTAGACGGGCATATAATCTGATGTGGGACCAAGCAACTAACTTCCAGGTTCTAGTCCCCACTCAGCCACGAAGCTCACTGGGTGACTTTGGGCCAGTCACTGACTCTCAGCCTGACCTACCTCACAGGGTTGTTGTGAGGATAAAATGGAGGAGGACCACCATGTAAGCCGCCTTGGGTTCCTTGCAGGAAAAAAGGCGGGATATAAATATAATGAATAAATAAATGAAAGCCCTCCCACATTTCAGCTCAGCCCCTGCAGGTTGGAACATTGGCCCCACAGCGTGGTCTGAAGGCACATGAGGCAGCCGCTATGCTGAAGTTAAGCAGGTCTGGGTCTGGTCAGTGCTTGGAGAGGAGACCACCTGGGAACCGCATGTAGCCACCTTGAGTTCCACGATGGAGGAAAGGTGGGATATAACTGAAATAAATAAAATAGTAACAAACATGTTCCCATTGGTGCCCAACATGGTAATGATCGTCTCTCACAGAGACAGTGGTTGTCTGACTTGACATCCCTGTGATGAGGGAGGCTGTCTGTGTGGTCACCCTGATTTCCAAGTTCACTGTGGCATTGGTGGGGGACACTACTGTGAAATGTAAATCTGGATCAACGTCCTATCACCATGCTGAATATTACACTCGTATATCTGAAACATTTCGATGTAACTGGAGGCCCTCAGATTAATTCAGCAGAATTAATTATTTCCCCCCTACTTGTCAGTTGGCTTCTCTGCCTATCTGACTATTTCACTGAAGCTTGAAACCCTAAGAGACGTGAGTTGGGAGCCTCTAAACCGAGATGAAGGAAGGCCTACCAATATCCAGTAAGTTTTGATAGCTTCAACAAGTTCATGTAAACCAGGGGTGCGCAAGCTTTTCAGCCCCAAGGGCTGCATCGGGTATCTTCTGGGGCACCAGGGGGCACGCACGCATGCACACAAACACACACACACACACACTCATTCAGACACTCACACACATACTCGAATATGCACATACCGTCATACACTCTCACGCACATCTTCATTCACATCCCCATATATATGCACACACACTCTTCCTCTCCCCCCCCAGACATGCACAGACACAGACACTCCCCCCCCACACACAACAAATGGAAAGGAGGAGGATCATAATGCCCAAGGTGATGTATATGATCATCATGTACATCACCTTGGGCTCCTTGGAAGAAAGCAGGGATATAAATGTACCAAATGTATATATAAAAGAAATAAAATCTCATAAAGTCGCAAAATCTCATAAACCTCTGGGGCAGTGGTTCCCAACCTTGGGTCCCCAGATGTTGCTGGACTACAGATCCCAGAATCCCTTGCCATTAGCCATGCTGGCTGGGTATGCAGGGAGCTGTAGGCCAGCAACATCTGGGGACCCAAGGTTGGGAACCACTGCTCTGGGGTCTATGGAGAAGCTTTTCTGAGCCTCAAAACTTTAACTGGAACAGGATTGAATTGAATCTGGAATTTTTGCTATGGGGAGACAGGGGAGGAATGCTACCAGTATGTCCCTATAATTTAATTGACAAAAATGCATTTTATATTCAAAACAGTTTTGCTCACTCCTTGTCACACTGAACAGAAAGGTGTGGGACTGAGCAAGGATTAGATAACCTGGATTTTTTTCAATTCCAGGTGTTGCGAGGGGGGGACACAGTTATGTTATTTAAGTTATGTTTTTTCTTGGTGGTGAGAGAAAGGCACAATTTTTGGGTTGTCATTCCACAAAAGCTGAGTCTTAGCATTAAAAAGTGAAAATAGGCTTGAGGGTAGAGCCTTGGATCAGATTAAGCTGTTCTTAATATTTTCATGGTTTTTTTTCTTTTTTCCACTCTAACTTTTTCTAACTCTCTCCCATAATTATTTTAAACCACATACTCTTTCAGATTAATTTGTCTGTGCATTTTACAAAGTTATTTAGCTTATTCTGCTAAACTGGATGAAGAATCCTGTTTTCCACACCCACCTGACTCTAATCTGCAGTGACATATTGCAGATTAGAAAGTAATTCCTGAATAAATCTCAAGGACATTTAGTAAGGGGGGGGGATAGATGGTACTTCCCTGTTAGAATAAACAAGTCACGAATGTAGATTATATGAAGCAAGTCTGGAAATATTCATGTGGAAAATGGCTAGGGTTACCAATTTACCATAGAAACAATGTCCTGTTTGTGCCTTTGACAGCAGAATCTGATTTCTGATCTGTAGAACTCAGCAGGCAATGTATTTCATAACATAGAGATAAGCATGATCACCCTGCTGGGTGCCTACAGATCAAGCCTCTGTGATGGCATGAGAGCAGGGGATGGTAAAAAAAAGGGGGGCAACCCCCAAAATGGGATTACTTCGCAAAATGCTACCTGCCCAATTTATAGGGATGCTTGAGGATCTCATTCAGTCTACATTTTGAAGAGAACTGATCTGATTCACACTTCCCAGACTGGTTATTACTCGGATGGGAGAGCCCTCCTCTGGTTTCCTGCATTGTGCAGGGGGTTGGACTCGATGGCCTTGTAGGCTCCTTCCAACTCTATGATCTATGAAATCTATGAATGCAGATTGAAATGAAGTTATCCTTAATTTTTTTTTGCCTTTCTTTGAATTTTGTGATGCAGTCCTCAGCTCAAAAAAATATATGTCCAAAATGCATATGAAAATGCATGTTTTGGGATAAAATGTGAACAAACTGAATATCTGGGGGGTCAAATGCATAAACATGTGCATTTTGTGGGGGAAAATAGTTTAAAGAATAACACAATTTTCATGCGCAGTTAGAAAAGAAAATTCACAGATTGATATGGAAATAGGATAGAATGGAGTTATGAATGAATACATGGAAAACTGTCATAGACTGGAAATAGACTGATTGTCCATCTCTAGCAACTTAAGCTGTGTTCAGCATTGAACAGTGCATGGTTTAGCAATGGTATAGCAATGTGAAACATGTAAACAGGCTCTGGGGAGACTCAGGATTTTTAGTTCCCTCTATTGTAAGCCTAGGGCTCAGTATTGTATGCCTAGGAGGCCTTACAAGCCTAGAGGCATTCCTCCCTCTAAATACACATGCTATTAGAGAAAAGAAGGCTTCCTTCAGAAGATGGAAGTCTTGCCCAAACCAAGAGAACAAAAAGGAATACGAACGTGCACAAAGGAACTGCAAGCAGATAATAAGGGATTCAAAAAAGTATTTTGAGGAACAAAACTTGTAAACCTCCCAGAGAGCTTTGGCTAATGGGCGGTACAGAAATGAAATCAATCAATCAATATTGCTAATGCTACCTCCAGTACCAGAGGCAGTATGTCTATGTACACCAGCTGCAGGGGACCATGGGCGGGAGAGTGCTGTTGCACTCATGACCTGCTTGTGGGTTTCCCGTGGGCAGCTGGCTGGCCGCTGTGTGAACAGAATGCCGGACTAGATGGCCCCTTGGCCTGATCCAGCATGGTTCAGGATGTCTTTGGTGACAAACTTTGTCAAAAGCCTTTTGGAAAGTCCAAGTTAGTAGTGGGCGATCCTGCAGTGACCCAACCTGCCTCCAGCTCGGCGGATGTCACCGCTGCACCCACTGAGCCGGGCCGAAAGTGGATGTGTGCGCTAAGCCACTTGGTGGACTTCTGGGTTCCCGGCAGGGAAGTTATGCAAATTGCAGCCGCTTTTGGTGTATCTCACAACATTTTCTATGTAAAAAAGCAGCCCGCTGGGAATCTGGAAGTCACTTCCCTGGCTCAACACGGGAGAATGCGAGTTGAGCCGGGGAAAGAGGTAAGTGGGACAGAGTTCGGGGGGGTCGAGTCTGGCCAGGTCACCAGATTTCCACCCACCCCCCGGACGAACTCCTCATACATCCCTAGTTCAAGTAGACAACATCTAAGAAAACATACTTTTAAAACTCAGAAGCAGAAAACCGGTTAGGAACGCAGTTGGTCCATTGGATGACAGGGGATTTAAAGTAGTACTAAAGGAGGATAAGGAGATAGGAGGGAAGCTGAATGATTTTTTATTTTTTATTTTATTTTTGCTTATGTCCTTATTGCAGAAGATGTCAGGCAGAAACCCATGACTGAACTGACATTTTCAGGGTCGGATTCCGAGGAACTGAGGCAAATAGTGGTGGCAAGAGATTAACTTCTAGAACTTACCGATGAATGGAAAACAAACAAATCACCAGGACCAGATGCTATCCATCCAAGATTCCTTAACTCAAATGTGAAATTTCTGATCTTCTAACAAAAGTGTGTTCACATGTCCCTAAGACTGACATCTGTACCAGAGATCTGGAAAGTGGCCAATGTAACAACAATTTTGAAAAAGGTATTGGAGGGCGGGTTTCTAGGAAATTATAGGCTGTGTTAGCTTCACATCTGTTCTGTGTAAATTGGTGGAAAGTCATATTAAAGATAACATTATCAAGCATATAGAATGAGAAAGAAGAATCAAGCATGGTTTCTGCAAAGGTGAGTCCTGTCTCACTGACACTTTAGAGTTCTTCAGGAGTGTCAACAAACATTAGAATAGGGGTGATCTGATTGATGTTGACTACTTGGACTTTCAAAAGGCTTTTGACAAAGTCTGTCAAAATGGACAGTTTTCACATCAGAGGGATGTAAACAGTGAGATCCTCCAAGGGTCAGAATTGGGACGTGTGCTTTTTCATAACTTGTGTGTAAATGATCTGGAGTTAGGGCTGAGCAGAAAGATGACCAAATTTGCTGGCACATAGAGTCAAGGTTTGCTGCAGTGTTGTGTAAGTATAAAAAACCTTCAGAGCCCTAAACAACGAAACACATTGAATGGAGATTCTCTTGCTAATGGACAGCTGGGATAATAAAACTGAGCCAATAATATATTAATAAATATAGTTAGCAATTGGAACAAAAAAGGGATCCTTTTAATTAACTTATCTCGATAACCTCTGTAACATTTAGGATTGTTAAAATAACAAGGGACAGTGAAGAGCTCCTAAAGGATTTCTCCAAACTGAGGGAATGGTCATTAAAGCAACAAATGCAGTAAGCAAGTGTAAAGTGGAGCAAACAATCCTATCTTCACATATAAGCTGAGGTCTGAGCTGGCGGTGACTGACCAAGAAAGAGATCTTGAGGTTGTGATAGACAGCTCAATGAAAATGTCAACCCAGTGTACAGCTGCCATAAAAATAGCAAAATCCATGTTAGGCATAATTAGAGAAAGAATTGAAAATAAAACTGCCAATATCATATTGTCCTTGTGCAAATCTATGGTGTGACCACACTTGGACTACTGTGTATATTTCTGATTGCCACATCTCAAAAAGGATATCATAGAGTTGGGAAAGGTGCAGAAAAGGGCAGCCAAAATTATCAAGGGGCTGGAGCAACTCCACTGTGAGAAAACATTACAACGTCTGTGACTGTTTACCTTAGGGGGTGAAATGTGATTATGGGGACACATGGTAGAGGTCTAGAAGATTATGCATGGAGTGGAGAAAGTGAATAGAGATATGTTTTTCACTCTAATAATAAGAGAACCTGGGTCATCCCATGAAGCTAAATGGTGGGAGATTCAGGACAGATCAAATGACATATTTCTTCACACAGTGCATAGTTAAACTATGGAATTTGCTACCACAAAATGCATTGATGGCCACCAACTTTGATGGCTTTACAAGGGGATTACACAAATTCACAGAGTCAAGGTTTGCTGCAGTGTTGTGTAAGTATAAAAAACCTTCAGAGCCCTAAACAACGAAACACATTGAATGGAGATTCTCTTGCTAATGGACAGCAGGGATAATAAAACTGAGCCAATAATATATTAATAAATATAGTTAGCAATTGGAACAAAAAAGGGATCCTTTTAATTAACTTATCTCGATAACCTCTGTATAAATACAAACTAGTGCCACCATAGTGCCACCAACCTGGGTGGCTTTAAAAGGGGATTAGACAAATTCATGGAGGATAAGGATACCAATGGCTACTATTCATGATGGCTATATACGTATTACCTCCAGTATCAGAGGCAGTATACTTTTGAATACCAGTTGTGACAAAGCATGAGCAGGTGGGCGCTGTTGCCCTCATGTCCTGCCTGTGGGCTTCCTATAGATTTCTGGTTGGCCAGTGATCCTGGATCAGATAGGCCTCTGGTCTGATCCAGCCTGGATGTTCTTATGTTAAAACAGAACTTAAACAATATGAGAGAACACAGGAGCATCAGATCACTGATAAATTAATGGAACTGTTGACTCAGGCCTGTGGCTTACGCTGGCTCAACTTGTCTGAGCGTGGAAAGCTAAGCAGCGTCAGGCCTGGTTATTACTTGGATGGGAGACCCCTCCTCAAGTTTCCTGCATTGAGCAGGGGGTTGGACTCAATAGCCTTGTAGGCTCCTTCCAACTCTATGATCTATGAAATCTATGAAATCCATCTTGAGCATATTAAATAGGCAGGCACCCAGTTGCTTGCCCCCTTCCCCACACACACACTCACTCCAAGTGCCCGAGAAGTTTTCCTTTGTTTGATAGACCCTGGAATAAAGCCAGCTCCACCCAAGCCTGAGCTTCCACAACCCTTTGGAGCCATGGGTCAGGGTAGGGAAGTTACACTGTTGATGTGGAGTTAAATGGACAGGAAAGCCATTAACATTTATATGATTTTGGCAATGCTGTATATTTTCCCAATGTCAGTCTCTCTCCGCTCAGCTAGAGGAAAAAGAAAGAAGGCGGGAGGACAAGAGAGTGGTGGGGGAGAGAGTGCTTGTAATAATCATTGCATGCAATGATCAGTCTTGAGCATCAGGCTGATTTAAAGTCTATGGTACTTCCAACATGACACTTACTCTTAAGCCTGTCGGCAGAAGTGTGCTTCAAGAGACACAGATATGGAATAAAGTTAGTCTTTTTAAGGAAGAAAAGAAAAGCCAGATCCCTATTGTGAAAATTATATGACACCCGGCCTAACCTATAACTACCACTTCTGGAGTCAGCTGTGCAGCCACTTTAATCAGGAGGAGATGGAGAGAGGAAGATGAATGATAACTTCCTGTAGGCTTGCCAGACATCCTGTATTTTAACAGATGCTTCACATTTCAGAACAGTGCACAGCTCTCCATTAAGCTCCACTGAAATTGCACTCCAGATCCCGACAGTCCCGGTGGACAGACAACACAGTTCCATATGATCAACATTTTGAGGACTGAAGAGCTGCAGAGTGCATATGCACAGGTTTGCTGCATCACTAAAATGTAGTTCACCAAGGAACATAGCATTACTTATATTTAACTGGCAACCACCAGCGCAACAGGCTGTGAGTGTGTCAAAGCCCCCCGCCACCATCTCTGATCTCTTGGCTCCCATCTCTTCCCTTTCGCAGCTTCCTCTTGGATTGACCTCTCTGCCTGCTCAGTCTCTCTTGATCTCATTGGCCCTTCTGCTCTGATGTCACAGATCTCCCAAAATTTGTGCAAATTTCCTCCACAGGCTAAGGTGGGGCTGATTTAGTCTACTGGGGAAATATGTGTGAATTAGGGAATTTGCGCAAATGGAATTGGGATCTATTCGTGAACATTTTTGGTGGACCTATGCTCGAACATGCACTCAGGGCTTCAAACGGGGTACGGTCACATGTTTTGAGCAAAAACGCAATTCTCGTACATCAAGAGGCGTGAATTCAGAACTAGAGTTTCCAATACATAGAAACTCCCAGAACATGTGAGAGTCAAGAGCATAAGAAGAGCAGTGCTGGATTGGACCAAAGGCCTATTTAGTCCAGTATTTTCTTCCCACTGTGGCCAACCAGTTGCCTCTGGGACGCCCACAAACAGGACATGGATGCAATAGCACCCTCCCCACACATGTTCCCCAGCAACTGCCATTCAGAGGCATACCGCCTCTGATACTGGAGATAATAGTAGCCATTGATACCCTTATCCTCCACGTATTTTCCCTAGACCCAGTCCTAGTACACATCATGCATAGGAACTTACCAATAAGATTAATGTCTGAACCAGCCCTAACTAGCCACAATGGACCCCCTAGAATTATAGTAAATGCCTTCCAGCATAAATAGGAATGTATGGATTTTGTTAAATCTCTTCTGTCTGTGCTTTGCAGATTGTTTCTCATGGATGGAAGCAAATTATTTTAGAGAAGCCCAAGAATTTCCTGTTTACACTTGTGCATTTACGCAGGTGCATGTTACTGCAAATGTGTATTAGCACTGATGTGCACTTGCACAAATTCATGCTTGCACTGATGCACATTTGCGCAAGTGTGCACTTGTGCAAGCCCTCCCCCCAAATAAAGAACCCGTCTGCAAGTCCACAGGATCCATGCAACTGGGAAATAGCCTGTCCGCTGTGGAATACGCAGGTCAGATTCGTAGAAATCCGAACTCATTTGAATCTGCTGCAGATTTCTTGAGCGTTCCTAAGGTCAAATGACTTTTGGGAAATTAATGATGATGGAACAGCATTATTACAGACTGGTGGAAGTGTTACCACATCTTGAACCTATAAAATGGGTTTAGGCACTTTTTATTGTTCTTGTTGCTGGTAAAACTCTCACACAGATTTTAGGCTCTTCTTCTTTTAACAATTGCCCTTACATTTCTCTACTTCACTTGCTTCTTATAAAAAAGGAGGACAGAAGAAAACACAATTTTGTGACAACACGTTTCGGCAATTGCCACTCAAAGGACTTTAGAAAGGTGGGGGAGAGAATAAAAGGCTGCTCCAATGTACATTTCATAATTCATTTCTTTTTTCAAAAGCTTTCAATTAAGCTCCTTATGTTCCATAAAATAAATATATAAGTACAGTATGTCTTCCTGGCAGCTGGCTCTAGAGTAAACTTGGAGCACCTGCTTTCTTTTTCTTTTGTTCAGGTTTTATTGCTAAATGTATAACACTTGACGGTAAATAAAGCCGAAGAGTGACCATGGCTACTGAAAAGATTCAAAGGCAGCCGTTGCATTGCTTCTAAAGGACCTGACTGCGAGCAGAGACGCGGTGGCAGATAGAAGAGTCACGCATAATAAGTTGGCATTAATTTCCATTGTATTTTGAGTGATGGAGATGCTTGAATATCGCAGGGAAAATTTCTGAAGGAACGACATTGTCTGAGGTGCCACAATATTCCCTTTTTTTCCAACAGGGGTGGGTGTGAACTTTTAAGGGACAGCCAAGGGCCCTCACTGTGCAATCGGTGTCCTTGAAAGCTGGCGGAGTGGTTGGAGGCAAGTTGAGCTGGTTTTGGCCTCTACCGAGGATGTGTTGTGTAGCCGGGGGGGGGGGGGGAGCGTTCTTGAGGTCTGGATTATTTTATTTGTAAATAACCATCTGCTTCTTTCTGATCAAGAGCCAGAGAGGCAAGGTACGATCTCGAGGGATGTGGTGATTGATACTCCTCCACCTCTGTTAGCGAGGGTTCTACACAAAAGGTAGTGTTAGGCTCACTGGTGGCCTGCGATGAAAAAGAATACACTTTCTTTAAAAATGTAAGTGATCTAATTTTATAAAGGGATGCAGGTGGCAGAAGGGATGGGAGAGGGGGCGGGAGGAAGAGAAGCCATCAAGACCTTTCATTTGTCCCTCCTACCTTACCTGTGCCCACCTTTCAGCAGTGAAATCCTTGTATTTTGTATTGCCAGTTTAAAGTACTATTTCTCACTGCAACACCAGGTATAGACATTGCTCACATTACATTTATGCCCATGCTTTCAAAGCACTCGATAACACTGCTCAATCCTGCCCTACCCTCCTTTCTGCTATAATACATGTGGAATTATTTTTTTTTCAATCACCAGTGATATGTATGCTGTGTATGCCATAGTATGCTATGGCTTTTTGCCTATCCACTGGAGCCCAGATCGAAAGATCTCATGTACTGTATGCACACTGGTGGTGGTAGGGTGTGTGTCTGTCTGTGTGTGTGTGTGTGTAGGGACACCACTGAAGGCAAAGTTTTGTATGTTGTTTTCTTTGCAGCAATTTTCACTGTTGAAGAGGCAAGCTGTGTTATAAGCTGAAAAGCAGCTTGCCTCTTCCGTAGTAAGAACTGCTGCAGGATAAATAACAAATGACACTCCAATGCATGTATCTTGTTGTCACCCCCCTTCCAACATTCTGTGCATTCACACAGTTCATGTATTTAGATCCTGGCTCGCATATACATTTTATAAGACAGTAGTATCATTCTACTGAATACCCTTAACCATTAATCTATGGGTGTGTCCTCACATGCCCTACAACACACACAGACACAAAGTACCATGAGTGTAATGTGTAACAACTATAGGGAAAAGAAGAGGGTGATTGTATGACTGCAAACCTAGGCTGCAATTCACAATGTATGAACCTAAAACTGGTCTTATTGAAGTCATGGGCAACACGTCCATATAGAGCAGTATGCCTATGCACTCCAGTTCCTGGGGAAGATGGGTGGGAGGGTGCTGTTGCACTCGTGTCCTGCTTGTGGGTTTCCCGTGAGCAGCTGGTTGGCCACTGTGTGAACAGAATGCTGGACTAGATGGATTTTGGTCTGATCCAGCATGGCTCTTCTTATGTTGCACCCTATGTTTAATAGCAATGTGTGAATTATTATGTTATTCTTTTGAAAGATGGCACTAGTCTAGTGAGATGACTTGGCAACTGATATTTTGCAACTTTACATACAATCCTTTGAGTCTGTTCAAGTTGTACAAACCTTTTGAGTATTTGACAAAATCTTTGATCTTTTCAACATTTCTGATTAATGGGTGTTGTCGAAATTCCAGAAAAATGTTTAGATTCTGGAAGTCTGGGATATAGCCCTAAACAATAAATTAACTTGTAGTATCAAATGCAAAAAAAAAAGGACAGTTAAAGAAGAATAATTTTATGGATATATGGAATCAATTATTAGACTATGTATTAATAAAGGGGAAGGGGAGTATGCCTTGTCAGGATATGTTATATTTTTAGAATTTGGAATTCATTTGATCAAGGGGATGGAAGCATATAAATTGGTCCCTAGGAGGGTGGGGGATGCACTTTATGATTTATTGTATGTAGTTTTAGTTCGATCTTTGTGTTATTATTGTATTTTGTTATATTTTGTTTTGAAAATTAAATAAATTTGGAAAAAAATGTTTCGATTCCAAACCTCAGGAAGACAACACAAAATTAACATTTTTTTTCTATCATGTGTGACAATCCCAGGTTAAATAACAGTTTGTTCCTAGAGCACTTGTTGTACCCCTTGCAGGACTCTACCAGTTTTTTGACTGCGTTGGGAAATTGCATGTTTGAACCAGCCTTTCCCTGTCATTCTGCCTCTCTATGTGAAGGGAGGAGGTTTGGGTGTTTGTTTTCGTTTTAACGTGGAGAAATATTCAAACATGTGGACCCCACCTGCAGTCATAAATGGTATAATCCAGCAAGACCTGTACCATGTGATTTTGCTGCTTGTGTAGCTTAAATCGTAGACAGCTACAACCAGCTGCCAAAAGCTGATGCATTCTGAATTTGGCACATGATATCAGCCTGCTGCAGTCTGGTAGAAATTTAGCATCGGCTGCCCCCCCCCCCCAACACTACAAAGAAAAGATGAAAAAAGAAAGAAAAGCCTGCATGGTCTGAAAAGATTGCATGAATGAGCCCTAAATTCTTCAGGTTTAAAAAAAAATCATGTCTCCAAAATGATAATGTGAGTATAAATGAACTATGATAGAATATATATATATATATATATATTTGTGATGTCATCTTGACTTCCAGGACTCAATTCTGGACCTGCTCTAGAAATCAGGACTGTTTAACAGATCAAAGGCTTTCGTAGATAACCAAGTGATTTGTGTGTCTGTGCTTTAAAACACAATTCGAGGGCGGGGAGACCCGACTGAAAGCTGCTTCTGTGACTGGCGTTGGCTTCCTTGTTTTAAACCTGTTACTAGCACTTGTGAAATATCATTTGGTAGCAGCCACAAATGAATCAAGCAAACAGTTCCATTTAAGAGGTGTTGTTGTTGTTTTTTCAACAAAAAAAAAAAAAAGATTATAAAGCTTACTAGTATCTATCTATTCTTGGGTAGATTTCTTTTCTTTTATTTACTTTACCTTTTTATTTTTAAACAGAATGTGCTTTTGGTGGATACATTTCAAGAAGCACTACCAAGATGTAAAAAACAACAACAGCCACACCACTCAATTATATATCCAGGAAAATAAATAATAAGTAACAATAACAATAGCAAAAACAACAACAAGGAGAAGAGGTAAATTCAGTGGGTTTTCCACTCTGGCGACCATAACCTTTGCTCTTCTTTCTTTTCCTGGTGCAAGCAGCTGCAGGTGCCTCAAGTCAAGCGGTTTCTCTCTATCTGCAATGTCATCCATGTTTACTTGCTGCAGTGGACTTTAGATTCTGTCAGGGTGCCAATCCACTGGGCCGCCAGGCTATGCAGCTGACAGTCAAATCTGTGATGCCGAATCCTTCTTCTGGAAAAAAAAAAGGGCTAAAGAGGTTAATACACTCAAGTAAGGATAAACACACCAGCTGTTGTAGTTTCTAATATTTAATGTCATTATCAAATAAAATAACTCCTCAGAAATAATAATAAAAATGTACACATTACACACGGACAGCCTCCAAATCACCTATCATTTTGGACAGAGAGAGCAGTAATACATTATATTAAAAGGCTTTGGCATGAAATAATTTTAAAAAACACCACCACCAAAAGCAGCCATAATTAAAGAGATATCTACTTTGCTGCTGCGGTGATGTTATAAACTCAGGGCACAGTCCGTTGGGAGGATTGCCATCTCAGGCCTTGTTGCTGGAATGAATAGGAGCAGAAAAAGAGCAGAAAATTGTTAATTGTTGCTCAGTCGGCTGGCCAGGTGCTCCCTGATGATGGGCAACTTCAAGGCCCAGCTCTTCCTTCTGATGGTTCTTTATCTTTAAAGTGGACTTGGACCGGACAGCCATTCAAACAGAAGATTCCTTCAAAATAGAGGACAGTCCTCTGTAAAAGGGGACACATGGACTCTCTATACCAGGGGTTCACAACCAGGGGGGAATTCCCCCCAGGGGGGGATTTTAGGGTTGGGGGGGAATTGGGACCACAGACTCAAACTGTTGGAATACTGATTTTTCTACAAATTACAATTCTACAGATGAGATTGTACATAATCTACAGGACATCACACCTTATTGTATGGCACAGATTAAGTCAGGCAATCTTGGAATGGGGGGAATGACATTCTGACATATGGTGAAAAGGGTGCGTGGGGCAAAAAAGGTGGAGAACCACTGACCTAGTGCCATCCACATGTTCAGATGGCAAGGGAGAGGGCTCTCTGCACATACCGATGTATAAGTGTAGATCTCCTCCACATGAGGGTGGCCGGGTGACCGGCCAGATGGGCGATTTAAAAATATAATAAATAAATTTAAAAATATAATAATAAATAAATGAAGAGGGACTCTAGCTGAATCATAGTAATTCTTTCTGTATGTCCCTCCCCATATGAAGGAGTTCTTCATATATTGAGAACCAGTGTGGTGTGGTGGTTAGAGTGGTAGGACTGGGACTGGGAGATCCGGGTTCCAGTCCCCCACTCAGCCCTGAAACTCACTGCCACTGGGTGACTTTGGGCCAGTCACTGACTCTCAGCCTAACTGACCCAACAGGGTTGTTGTGAGGATAAAATGGAGCAGAGGAGGAAGAGGATCATGTAAGCCGCCTTGGGTTCCTGCAAGAGGAAAAAAGGCGGGCAATAAGTATAATAAATAAATAAATAAATAAATAAATATTTGCATTAGTAAGTGTGGAGAGCCCTTTGCCACACTGCCCAAATGTGTAGATTCAGCATTACGGTTTTTGACCATCAGCAGCAGTGCCTGGCGGCCACAGAATCTAAAGTCCACTGCACCAAGTAAACACGGATGGCACAGCAGATAACATGCATTTTTAACTGTGTTTTAGTCAATTTCATGTTTTCATGTAATTCTGTGCTGTATCTTGTATTTTTATTGTGAGCCGCCTTGAGTGCTGTTTTGAGTGGAAAGGCAGGGTATAAATTTAATAAAACCATACAATTAAAACACACATCAATTAAAAGCACATCAGTAGGAAAGAAATAAGCAGCAGCCACCAGATTAGAACCTAGGTAATTCACACTGTAACTTTGCCTAGGTATATATAACTAATTTAGGGCTCAATCCTATGCATGTTTAGACAGGAAAAAAGGCCTACAACTCCCAGCATGCCCCAGCCAGCTGGCTGGGGCATGCTGGGAGTTGTAGGCCTTTTTTTCCTGTCTAAACATGCATAGGATTGTGCCTTTAAATGCCTATTCGTATTCTTCCCCTGCTTACCTAAGTAGGACTAACATTAGATACAACCCCATGTGTCCTACTTTACAGAGGACAGTCCTCTATTTGAAGGGCTGTTCAATCCAGGCCTGGCTTTAAAAAAAATAAAGAAGAAAGAGGAGGGGCCTTCAAGTTGCTCATCAGCACTGAGCACCTGGACAGCACAGTGAGCAGGCACACGGGTGACCTGGCCGGTCTTCCCCACTTTGGTGAGATGTATTGTATTTCTATTCAAAGTATAGTCATTCTTTCTAATGTGCATCTATACATATAATTTTGCATATTAAAATTTTATGCAAAGGATACATTTGCACTCTTTTGTAATCTGTGTGTGTGTGGGGGGAAGATACACAAGTGGTCACCCTATGTTTATCCCTTTGTCCTGCTGGAGTTCTCCTTCAAACAACTTGTAATTAATTTATGGAATTCAGTGTCACAAGATGTGGTGACGGCCACTGGCTCAGATGACCACCCAGAGAGCAGCAGGTAGTGGAGGTAGCAGGAAACAGGCCCAGTACCAACACCTGAGCCAGCATGGGCATGCCAGGGCCCATCATGCATGATGCTGTTTCACCACATTTATTCTTTCTTCTTCTTCTTCTTCTTCTTTTCTTCTTCTTCTTTCTTCTTCTTCTTCTCTTTCTTCTTCTTCTTCTTCTTCTTCTTCTTCTTCTTCTTCTTTCAAAGAAACTTTTATAGCCAGGGTAAAGCCGATTAATGTTTACGTTAAAAATACCTTATCCTTCTGTACAACAAGATGGTGCTTACTCCCATCTAAATGTGTTTAGCATCAGGGTAGCGGAAGCAAGCACCGTTTTATCCCTGTAGTCATGATGGTGCCATGATGAAGTGAGTTTAAAATGTGAAACTGCACATGCTTAGAGTATTTCTTTCGATACAAACAAAAAACCAAGGTTGGCAAACAGGCAAGACGAGTAACCTGTCGCACAGAATTTGTCTCTGGAAAGAAAAAAAAGAAAGAAACCACTACTGCATGCTTCAGGAATGACCTGGATCCATCCAGCAACATTGTGAATTTATCCAGCCACACACTGACTCAGGCAGAAGGGTCAGATCATTCTGCCCCACTAAATCCATACATACAATACAATTCTCTGGTGATCTAGAAGCGTTTCCCCCACCACCTATGACTCAGGGAATACTTCCACCATGACACCAAACAGTACACCAACACACAGCTACCATGTTCCCAGCACATTGCACAGGACACACAACAAACAACTCCCAATGCTACAGGAAGAAGAACTCTGCATGGACTCCTTGCATCTGATGAAGTTGGCAGTGCCTACAAAAGCTTATGCCAGAATAAATTTGTTACTAGTCTTTAAGGCAGCTTGCCCCAACCTGGTGCCCTCCAAATATTTTGGACTTCAACTCCCAATCAGCTCCAGCCAGCAAGGAATTCTGGAAGTTGTTGTCCTAAACATCTGGAGGAACAGGCTGGGAAGGCTCCTTTAAGGTGCCACAAGATTTCTTTGATGGTTTTTGTTTGTTTTTCTGCTGTATCATATCTGAAATGTAGAAGCAGTTTGTAAAGCATGAAATGGCAGGTGCGGTGGTGGGTGGGGGAAAGAAATGTTCATTGTTACCAATCTAAAGGAGGGGGCATAAGACCTTTATGTCTAGGGTCTAAAATGACTTAGCTGCACCACTGGCTACTGTACAAAGAGGATGCTTAACCTAATAGTAGGAATGTTTGGATTCAACGGATTCAAATGAGATTAAATTTCTGTGACTCTGACATGTGATAGAATAGCAGAACATAGCAAGCCATGCTGGATTAGACCAAGGGTCCAACTAGTCCAGCATTTTGTTCACACAGTGGCCAACCAGCTGCCCAGTGGATCCCACAAGCAGCACATGAGTGCAACAGCACCCTCCTGCCCATGTTCCCCAGAGCATACTGCCTCTGGTACTGGAGGTAGCATATAGCTAATCAAGACTAGTAGCCGTTGATAGATAGCCTCCTCCATGAATTTGTCCAATCCCCTTTTCAACCCATTCAAATCAGTGGCCATCACTTCATCTTGTGGAAGTGAATTCCATAATCCATAGTTTAAATATGTGCTGTGTGAAGAAGTATTTCCTTTTCTCTGTCCTGAATCTCCCACTAATCAGCTTCCTGGGCTGACTCCGGGTTCTAGTACGATGAGAGAGGGAGAAAAATGTCTCCCTATCCACTTTCTCCACACCAGGCATAATTTTGTACACCTCTATCATGTCTCCCCTTTTTTCTAAGCTAAACATTCCCAGCTGCTGTAACCTATCCTCACAGGGGAGTTGCTCCAGCCCCTTGATCATTTTAGTTGCCCTTCTCTGCACTTTTTCCAACTCTACAATATCCTTTTTTATGTGCGGTGACCAGAACTGTACACAGTATTCTAAGTGTGGTCACACATAGATGTGTATAAGGGCAGCATGATCTTGGCAGTTTTATTTTCAATTCTTTTCCTAATTATGCCTAGCATAGAATTTGCCTTTTTCACAGCAGCCGCACATTGGGTTGACATTTTCATCGAGCTGTCCACCACAACCCCCAAGATCATTTTATTGGTCAATCACTGCCAGCTCAGACCCCATCAGCTTATACTTGAAATTGGGATTTTTTTTGCCCCAATGTGCATCACTTTACACTTGCTTACATTGAACTTCATTTGCCATCTTGATGACTGTTCTCTTGGAGAGATCCTTTCAGAGCTCCTCACAATCCCTTTTTGTTTTAGCCACCCTAAATAATTTGGTGCAATCAGCAAATTGGTCCACTTCACTGCTCACCCCTGATTCCAGATTATTTATGAATAAGTTGAAAAGCATTGGTCTCGATACAGATCCCTGTGGGACCCCCACTGTTCACATCCCTCCATTGGGAGAATTTACCATTTATTCCTACTCTCAGCTTCTGTTCTTTAACCAGTTATTACTGATCCATAAGAGGACCTCTCCTCTTCTTCCATGACAGCTAAGTTTGTTCAGGAGTCTTTGGTGGGGGACTTTGTCAAGAGCCTTTTGGAAGTCCAAGTAAACAACGTCTACCAGATCACCCCTGTCCACATGTTGTATATTGACATTCTCAATGACTGTAACTGATTAGTGAGATATTTATCCAAGCAATGTGAGGGTAACTGAAGTCACCCATTATTGAAACACTTCCTCATTTGGAGGCCTCCCTGAATTTGTTTTCCATCTCAAGATCATCCTGAGTGTTCTGGTCTGTGGGACAATACCATGTTCCTAGTACTAAAATAGTTTTGGAGTCCAGTATTGTCACTCACAGCACTTCTGTGGAAGAGTTTGCCCCTTTTAGGTTTTCTAGTCTGCTTGACACTATAACCTCATTGACATACAGACTCAGAGCAACACCTCCTCCAATATGCCCTTCCCGGTCCTTCCTATAGAGTTTATTATCCAGAGGTGACCATATCCAACTGATTCTCTCCTTTTCACCAGGTTTCTGTTATGCCCACTATATCTAAGTTCTCCTTTAAAACCAGGCACTCTCCTATTTTGACTCAGAGGTTTCTAACATTTGCATAGAAACACTTATACACAGAGTACCTCCCCAGATGTCTCTGGCGTGTGCATCTCCTGCTATGGCACTTATGCTTCTTTGATTGGCTATCTTGTTTTACCATATGCTCATGGCCTATTCCCTTCCCTTCTACATTTGGGCAACTGGAAACTTTGTCATCTTCATCCCCTTGGGATGATTTAACTCAGTCTGGATGCCTCCCAGCTTCTGTTGGCTTTCCCCCAGGATTCAGTTTAAAAGTGGCTCTGCCACCTTTTTAAATGTTTAGTGCCAGCAGTCTGGGTCTGGTTCCATTTTGGTTCAAGTGGGCCTGTCCCTCTTGTACAGGCCTGGCTTGTCCCAAAATGTTCCCCAGTGCCTAACAAATCTGAACCTTTTCTTCCTGCACCACCATCTCATCTACACATTGAGACTCCTCAACTTCACCTGCCTAGCTGGCCCTGCACTTGGAAGAGGTAGCATTTCAGAAAAAGCCATCTTGGTGGTCCTGGATTTCAACCTTCTACATAGCAAGCTAAATTTGGCTTCCAGGACCTCTAGACTACATTTCCGCACATCATTGGTACCAACATGGACCACCACCACTGACTCCACCCCAGCACTATCTACAAAGCTATCTAGATGGCACGTGATATCTGCAACCTTTGCACCAGGCAGGCAATTTACCATGTAGTCTACACACCCATCACAAACCCCATCACACATAGCTGTCTATGTGTCTAATGATCAGATCTCCCACTAACACAAGCCCCCCACCCCCCAGAGGCACATCCTCAGCATGAGAGGATATTTGCTCATTGTCCGAGGAATGGATCCCTTCTAAGGGATCATTTCCCTCTTCCTCAGAATGATTCCCTCTTTCCCCAAGACTCCCATTCTCCATGACAGCAGAGGAGCTGTCACCAAGGAATTGG